>JAQJVL010000243.1:851396-897157 GCA_035578905.1 Stictocephala bisonia | reverse complement strand
AACCCCAGGGGAAGTGTAGGAGGGGTTGGTTGAGGGATTGATAACTAAGAGGAAGTGTATTACTGTTCATGAACATCCCAGGGGAAAGTGTAGGAGGGGTTATTCGAGGGGTTGATAACGTAGAGGAGGTGTATTACTGTTCATGAACATCCCAGGGGAAAGTGTAGGAGGGGTTAGTCGTGGGGTTGATAACGTAGAGGTGTATTACTGTTCATGAACATCCTAGGGGGAAGAGTAGGAGGGGTTAGTCGAGGGGTTGATAAGGGAGAAAGTGTATTGATGTTCATGAAAATCCCAGGGGGAAGTGTAGGAGGGGTTAGTCGAGGGGTTGATAACGTAGAGGAGGTGTATTACTGTTCATGAACATCCCAGGGGGAAGTGTAGGAGGGATTAGTCGAGGGATTTATAACGTAGAGGAGGTGTATTACTGTTCATGAACATCCCAGGGGGAAGTGTAGGAGGGGTTAGTCGAGGGATTGATAACGTAGAGGAGGTGTATTACTGTTCATGAACATCCCAGGGGGAAGTGTAGGAGGGGTTAGCCGAGGGGTTTATAAAGCAGATAAGGTGTATTACTGTTCATGATTCTCCAGGCGGAAGCGTATTGACGATGGAGGTTATTTTTTAAGAACGAATCAACAACTAGCAATGGTGCACCAAAATTGTTACTACCACAACGCTTTTTCAATATCTACGTCACAACTACCACTTACTGGTGTTTTGCAGAGAGCATGTATGGAGACATGTACATGAAGAGACTGGACACCTTGAGACTCCAAGGAGTTATGGTGAATGTAGGAATAAACTAGCATAATCAATTCAAAAGCTTTAAAGGCTGAATTAAAAATGTATTAACATGTACTACTTTGCATCATCACATGCACGCTATTTATGCTCTTATTGAACGTGTATACAGTTATTACTCTATGGTTCTTGGTCATTGTGAGGGCAACACTTAACCTTTAATTAACAATAGCCCTGATACTATCTTGCATTTGTTATAGGTCATGGTGATCCAAGGTCCAAGATCAACAGATTGACGCCTCTCTACTGGAGCCGCGCGTCAAACATTTCCCTTGGAAAGGTATGATTTATGGATAATTTGATGTAACCTCCGTAATTGAGTTTTGCTTTTTTTTTAATTATTTCATAATTATGTCATACATACTGATACTTGAATTACAACAATTGAAAAGTGTTTATTTATATTTAGATGTATTTCAAGGACTGTTTAAGGATACGATAAATTTAAGAATATTTTTAATATAACTTAAACATATTTTAATTTAAATCAGTGAAACTGTACAGGTTGTTTTACTTTAGTGTTTATTTCTTATTTTCATGTAAACCAGAACATTGCATTTGGAACATCTCATATCTATAAAAGTGTGATTAATAGTTAGTGAAGGTTGCTAAAATGTGGCGCTTCATTTATATAATTAAAAACAATCCCAGCAAGCACTAAACGGCAGATAGGTGAATACGTTTGGCTGCTGGTTGACTGAGGTGGCGTTTTCCAAACTAACAAGCCACCACTCGAAAGTCGACAGCACCAGACAGCCATAAAGTAGCAATGCAATTTTACCGTCTGCGGGCCAAAACATTCTTTTCTATTTCAACTGTGCAGTTCGCGTTTATTATGAGTTAAAGTGAACAAGTTATATGTTTATTAAAGGTCCATTCTAGTGGACCATAAGTTTATATTGTGAGTATTTTGTCTAAAAATCGTTAAGAATGACATTTAAAATTATTTTTGATGATTTTTTTTCAATTTTAAAAATGGAAAAGTACTCAAATAATAAACTAAATTATGGTCCACAAGAATAGGTCTCCACATTTCAAATGAAACTTCAAGTGTTACGATAGTATCATTATTACTACGAACCGGATCGTTAAAATGGAAACCCGAGTTTTTCTCGGAGGGGAACGGCCACCTTAAAATACGTTGTTCAGCAGCACGTCAGTGTGCACTGACTCGCTCTTCATAACATAGGATGTGTTACTCAGGATCAGTTTGGCTTTGTTCGTTTCAGAGTATACGCAATATCACCATTGATGTACAACGGTGTGAAATTCGATTGTATTCCTTTAGAGTTTCCTTCAAAGGTGTTTGAGTTCCACACCTCAATAGTGTGACATACTCAAGTAGTAATGACTCGCCCACCCACCGACACAGCAGTGGTGCTAAATTACCAATCCAAGCATACATTAGTAGTCTTAATTCTAAAGTACCATTGTAAGTGTGAAGGAGGGTCACTACCCGGTCAACATGTCGTTAGTTTGTAGAGTACTGAACTAATAACATTATGCATAATTAATTACCTTGTTAAAGATACGAGTATTATGAGTAACGTAAATACATACTATTAAACTTACGTATTATTGATTTACACTTAGGTTAACATTACGTGTAAAAAGTAAAATTATCATATTTTAGTTATTGCTGTTAAAATGAATTTATTTATTGCTGCTAGAGATTTATTTCAGCGTACATCCGTTTAATCAGAACTAAAATGTTTTGTGAAATGTTGTTTTGTTGAAATCACATGTGAAAACATGTTATTGTTATTAGCACGTGTACGTGCTAAATTCATGTTTCCCCAGGTCTAGAGTTGAGGCAAAGCAATAAGTGTGGTTATGTAACAGTTATTGATCATTTCACTCATTAAAAAAGAAAAACATTGCATATGACTACAAAGGGGGTATTATACGCGAGGACATGCTCATACGCATTACGCAAGCTTGTGGGCTTGCTGATGGACCTATTATTCGTGGGGACATGCTCGTGGGCAAGCTCGTGGACTTGCTGACGGGTCTATTACACGCGGGGACACGCTCGTGGGAAAGCTTTTGGAGTTGCTGACGGGTCTATTACACGCGGAGACACGCTCGTGAACAAGCTTGTGGACTTGCTGACGGGTCTATTACACGCGGGGACACACTCGTAAGCAAGCTTGTGGACTTGCTGATGGGTCTATTACACGCGGAGACATGCTCGTGGAAAAGCTTGTGGACTTGCTGACGGGTCTATTACACGCGGAAATATGCTAGTGGGAAAGCTTGTGGGCTTGCAGACGGACCTATTATAGGTGGGGACATGCTCATGGGAAAGCTTGTGGACTTGCTGATGGGTCTATTATACGCGGGGACATGCTCGTGGGCAAGCTTGTGCACTTGCTGACGGGCCTATTACATTTGAGGTCGTGCTCGTGGGAAAGCTTGTGGACTTACTGACGAGTCTATTACATTTGAGGACATGCTCGTGGGAAAGCTTGTGGACTTGTTGACGGACCTGTTATACGTGGGGACATGCTTGTGGGAAATCTTGTGGACTTACTGACGGGTCTATTACACGCGGGAACATAATCGTGGGTAAGACCCAAGTATCAAACCCATCGTAAGTTCACGAGTAAGTCCACATCATCATATTCACATCAAAAATCCCTATTACACGAGAGGACTTGCTCGTGAGCATGCTGATATGGACATGCTCATGAGCAAATCCACATAAATAGTTCAAATACCCCCATAAAATTAGGTAAAACCATTTTTATATCAAATTATAACGACACAATATGACCCCTAATTACTGCATTACGAATGCTAGTCTTCACCGATGTTTTACTTGGTTGACTTGCTGTGAAATACGGACGATGAATCTTGCATACTTGGTTTCACTTATAGTACTTTTATATACCACCCGTGTAGCATTAAAAATGTGTATGGATTGAAAGACATTGCTTGATTGTAAATCTAAATTGCAATTAAAAGTATGAATCAAAAAGAAACTTTTACGAAATGTAATTTTTGCAGTACAACATTTTCATTTCAACACAATGATTAGTCTTTTCGTTTATATTTTTCAGAAATAGATTAATTTGTAAAAAACATAAAATTCCCAAAAACGTAAATTGAAAGTTTGTTTCAATCTAGTATGGCTTTTATTATATACGTAGTACTAATTTATAAAATGTGGTTGATCTTAAAATCATGGTGTGGTTTCGTATGGAATCTGTTTGTTTTAAGGTACATTTACACTGCACGCGCCGCGACTGCAAACAGCGTTTGCAAATGTTCGCGAACAGACATTCGTCGGAATCTCTATTCATCTGCACCAAACACCGTTTGCAAAAACCGTTTCCGACCTCTGTCGGTTTTTCAACGAATCATCAAAGGGAATTGTGTTCGCGGCGCGTCCTGTCTTTGTGTTTGCAACTACATCCAGTCCAGTTTGGTGTACCTTCACTGACAGTTTGTTTTCATTTGCTTTTTATTTTTGACAGAGCCATTTTTTATTATACTACTTTTCATACATATTAATACGAGTGTTTTTATTTACTGTTACATTATTGTTTTTGTTGTTGTTATTTCATACGTGTGTTTTTATTTAATAGATATGGAGTGAGAAAGTTAGTAATGCCTACAACTAATTTCTTTGTATGAAGATAAAACTTGAATTGTGGAAACCGGATCACAAGTTTCATTATAATAAACTTAAGAAAAATGACAATTTCTTTGACAGAAATGAACCCCACACTCTACGTATTCTTCGTTTATTCTTTTCCAATTCAGAAAAAAATACAATAGAAGCTGCACACACGGCCAATAATCGACAATGCGGGTACCATGGTAAACTGAATTCTCTACGAATGCTCGCAAACATAGAATGCTTGACTGCGCGCAGGCAGTTGAAATTGGGTCGATTTGCAAACGCTGTTCGCGCGCGCATCTACTCGTATTTGCGAACGATGGAAACGTTTGCAATCGCGGCGCGTGCAGTGTAAATGCACCTTTCAATACACAAAAACAAACCTTGAAATCACAATAGTGTTAGATATTCAGGTAATATTTAACAAAAGTACCATATAAATAATAACATTCTATGGACTTCCTCAGGCAGGCTGACCGATTCCCTAACCTGGCTCACAACATTGCTTATTGTAAACTTGAAATGTTTTATATGTAATAAATCACTAAATGAGCATCTAATGGTCCTCTATGTGGTCTGAAGATTAACTATAATAAAAATATTTAGTTTCGTAGTTAGCATATTACGTGTTGTTAGAAATGCAAAACGATTAAACTTCACACAAGACACATTTATTAAAATGTAAGAAAAGGATTAAAAAAAATATTATGGTTATCGAGTTCGGCTAACAATTGTTATCTTCCTCAGACCAGAAGGGTTTACGAAGGAATGCTCAAAAGAAAAAGCAAAATTGGAATAATAGGTAACCTAAACCATCCTTAGTTAAGTCCTCGACCGTAGTAACAGAGGCTGAGGACTTGTTTTGTTTCCTTAAGTTATTACCTTTACAATGTTATAAGCAATGTCGATTTGTTTTTAGCAAATCAAAAAAATACATAAAAAATGAACACTTTTCAATACATTTTCCCTAGTGAATATTAGTGTACATTTTATATTTGAAAAAAATCATTTACTGTGAGCCCTCGGTAGCTGAAGGTTTTATTGTTACTTAATATATTTGTACCACTATCATATGTGTATCATCACCACTATGTGTATGGGTGAGAGAGTGGGTCATTTACTACTGTACGTGTATGGGTGGGTGGGTAATTTACCACTGCACGTGTGTGGATGAGTCATGTACAATTGTACGTGTATATGGGTGGGTTGGTCATTTACCACTGTACCGGGCTGTATTGATGGATGGGTCGGTTTTCACCACTGTACGTGAACACATGACTGGATAACTCAACCTCGAGATCTATTTTTTAATTATTTTAATCTATTATTTTAATTGCCTTAAGTGAAAACTAAAACTATAAAGATTCAAATGGAATAATCGATCAGTAGCCCAGCTCCTTATTTCATAAAAATATTAATTTTCCAATATTTTTAAATTCTATACAGCCAGATACTCATGAAGTTCTTTTTATTTTAAGTATTGGTTTCTTCTAATCCAAAACAATAATACATAAAAAATATTATTCGTAAAGTAACAGCATAACACGTTTCAGTCACTACGAGTATGTATAATAAAAATTCGTGAAATTTAAACCCTTTCTTAAAAATTGTTACATTCAAAATCTTGATAAAACTTTCTTATTATCGTGACACAGTTATTTTTTGTGGCAGTCTCTAGATATAAGTTTAAAAATAATTCATTTAAAACATAATTTCTACTGTTCGGAAAATTCTAATAAACCTTTCCATGTTTAGTTAGTTAAATTCTAAAAAAATAGTTGATAAAGTGATCAGATTCCTAAGTGGTATTTTTTATACTGGGTATTCATTTGAAAACTTCCCACATTTGTTGATTCAAAACCGAACAACTTAGAAAAGTTCTGTTTCAGGGGGTCTTTACTACAACTTAAGGGAACCAACAGCAAAATATTTTCCGTAATTATTTGATATAGCACATTATGGAAAAATCGACTTTAAAGGTTACCAAACTTTATGTTAAGACCTAAAACAAACCAAACAGTAAAAATTATTTGGGGGACGGACCTCTAAATAGCTAGGATAAATTTTAACGTTAATGCTTTGTCAAAGTAATACAATCTGTCTAATTAGTTAATCTTGGTGAAGTTCAAATCAATTTAGTCATAAAAAATATAAAAATCCTACCCATATTTTATGGATTATTTTTTTAATTTAGCTAAAGGTTTTCAAATAGGATGTGACCCCTCTTTGGAAAGCGCTATAAATGCCGAGTAAATTGGTATAACAAGTTTTGAAATCGGTGGATAGGTTGTAAAGTTGTGGTTGAAATAGTAAATGGGGAATAAAAAAAATCCTCATTAATGTTTTTTTACACTTCCTTTTAAAAAAATAATAATTACAATTTTGCAAATAACTTTGCAAAGAAATAATAAGAAGAGATATGTAAATAGAGTTTTAGAAGATTTGGCTCAAGTTGAAGTTGTTAGCAGGTTTTTAGAAAATCCTAGTAATTCGATACATCACGTCGTTGCTGAAACTGATCTATCTGCTGGTTCCATCAACAAATCCATAACAATTAATGCGTTTTCCCCTATAAAATGCAAATTTGTCACACACGTAACGAAGATGACTTGATAGAAGGATACAGTTATGTGAAGAAACGAGTCAACTTATCAATAGGAATGTTAGTAGATTGAAAAATATTTGTTTCAGTGATGAATGTACATTCCAACTAAATGGTTTTATGTACAAAAATAAGCCGTTATTGGTCTGAAAAACCCTTACTTGTTTGTAGAAGGTTTAACGTAATGGCCTAAGATAAATGTTTAGGCAGGGACTTTGGGTGACACTATTGAAGCACCCTTGTTTATTGACGGAACTTTGAATGGAGAATCATATCTTGATTTGCTTGAAAAAGCAATTTAACCTCTTATTACAGAAACCATTGAAAATCAGGAAAATGAGATCAGACAGTTAAATTTAGATGAAAACATTCTTCGCTTCCATTATGATCTTCGAGTGTGTCAGTGGTTAATCAATGGTCAATAGTGTTTTTGTGTCCTGACTCAACTTTTATGTGACACATTTATAAGTGTTTTGATATTGTAACATGTTAGATGTTGTTATATTGTAGATTTCCTTTTTGTTATAATATACATAAGAATATATACTCCACAATTCTACCGTCTCCGATCTACCTTCTCACTAATACTGCTTAATGAGGAATTCCGTCCAATTCTTGCAATTAAAAACAAAAAAACTGATGAGTTTAATGTTAAAATATGTTAATCAATTGATGATAATATTTTCTTAAGCAATGAAAGTAACAGGTAAATGAAAATTAATCGAATACTTGAATGTGTGTGTGTTTGTTTGCAGATGCCTTAGTATGGGTGGCGCTGTCCAGCGGCTCTTAGCGGCCATGTGTATTGGGTGGTTTGTCATCGCTTCCGCCTCTCCTATTGCAGAAATGTAAGTTCAAACTTCCTAATTTATACCATTAAAGGGTTAAATTGCCAAATATTATGGGTATGAGGGTGTAAAATCGTTAAATTACAGTGGGCTATTTTTAACTGCTCATTCCAAAAAGTTCCTCACCACCAGGAAATCTGCAATAATTGGTCCTTCCTCATAAAGTATCTAATCGCCAAACTGCATCTGACGAGACTTATTAGTACAACCCTCCCTGCATTGTCCAACTGTATTATGAAAATTGTAAATTACCAAATTTCCGGTTATTTTATCTAAACATCAATTTGGTTTCCGTAAGCCAATAAAACTGGCATTGCAACTACATTTCTTAAAATTACTGACGATATTCAATAACCTATGGGAAATACGCATCCAACAACTAATTAATTAAGGCCAAGAAGATTTTTTGGGTGAGCTGGATAATTCAGATCAGATCCCTTAAATGATCTGATTAAATTTTACGGATAGCTGTTTTGTGTGCAAGGGTGGGTGACTACTGGCAAACAGTATCTGTCTGTCCATTAGCTAAATCACATATCCTTCCTTTGTTATTTGAGTTAATCATATTTTTGTCATTATTATGGTTCATTGTGGCTTGTAAATATACAATATTTGAAGCTCATAAATGCTTCCTTTTATTGATTTAATAAACAATTGTTGGTTTAACGTGGTATAGTTCCGTCACATAGCAAAGTTCTAAACCTTTGAATGCAAGATAAGTAGAGTTTGTTGCAGTTTTTGTGGTAAAATCGATAACGAAATCACAACGATTTTACACAAATGTAGGGTTTGATGTTGGTTGTAGAGGTATGTAGGGTTTGATGTTGGTTGTAGGGGTAAGTAGGGTTTGATATCCAATAATAAAAAAAAAAATTATGAAATAAAAATGTACAATACATTTAAGGTACATATAAAGCTGTTTTTAAAAAATTTGTAAGTTACCAAAAGTCTTTGTTCAAGATTAAGATTATTAAAGTAAGTGTTCATAATTATAATAATAAAGTAAATAGTTTTCATAATTAGTTGCCTAATGTTGTAAAACCCTTAAATAAATTGTTGGAAAAAATAACAATTTAAACAATGCTAACGATTTCAGTGCATGGATAACTGAAACAATATTTAACAAAATAAGGATAAGAAAGATATAGGAATAATTTATTTATATATTTATACAATAAATAACGTGTTGTATAAAAACCTAGCAAATTAAATAAATTGTATCTAAAAGATGTTTATGACCCACTAAATTGGTGATAACTTCTCATCTAATATGAATAGTTAAGAGATGCAAACATTTTGTTATTTACATTTTGTTATTTATTTGTTATTTACATTTTGTTATTCAACCATGTATAGTAAAAAAATAAACAAATAAACATTACTGTTTTAAAATCGTTTCATGTGGTAGATTTTCTCATTTTTGGCCAATCTAGAGGTAATAAGAATGCGAGTTGCTTAAGTTTTATGAAAGGTTGGAGTATGAAGATTCCTTAGGTAACCGTTGAGGCAGGAGCTCCTGAGGGACCTTGTTTTGTTTGTCATTACTCTTTTACTATAAATAACTATTCACTCACTAAAACTAGTACAGTTCTTTTGCTGATGTCTAGAATTGTTTTAATTTGTTTTAATTGTAGAAATTCAAGTTTTTAAAACTTAAAAACTTTGAAGAATTGGTGATCACTTAATAAAATACACAATCTTTTATGTGTAAATTACGGGGTTCAAAATTCCAAATGTTCTGGAAAATTTAAATATCGAATATTTAATTACGGTACACTTCTGGAATTCATTATTTCTGAACAATTCAAAAAATAAATCACTAGTTACCTCGGAGTCATATCAACGAAAAATATCGAAACAGGAGAAAGGCCCCTCATACAAACAGGCCTACTGTATACACAGTACAGTAACACTAATAATATTGTGTTCTTAAGACTCTTTGCAATGAAAAATTATTGATAAAATTACTTTATGAGCTTGTATGCTAGATATTAAAATATACTGTACAAAGCTGGGGAGGAAAAAATAGGAATTGTCCAAATAATTTGTTACAAATTGTACTGACAAATTTAGAATGGGATTTGTTTGTTTTTTGTTTTATTTATTTTTTTAATCTTTAGTTGCTGGTTTTTTTGTTGCAAAAAACACGTAACCAATTCACACTATATTAATTTTTGAGTACATTTGTAATAAAAAGGTATACTAATGACAACTTATAGTACAAAAATTGTAAAAGCAAAATATATTGAAATGCATAAAGTTATAGGACAATTTTCCTCGATTATTTAAGTATCTTGATTTTTAGTTACAAATTACCACTCTAACGTATACAGTAATAAGTTACAGTTGTATTATATTCTACCAACTTATTCCTAAAATTTATTTTCAATTACGAATATTATTATTATATTTTAACTAATGTACTGAACTAAAAGGCTAATACTGTAATAATAATCTGTACTTAATTGAAAGGGTATTCATTTAATATATGACATTACTAACTAAAGGATATTAATGTAACTTATGACTGTACTTAACTGAAAGGGTATTCATTTAATATATGACAGTACTAAACTAAAGGGTATTCATGTAACTTATGACTGTACTTAATTGAAAGGGTATTCATTTAATATATGACAGTACTAAACTAAAGGGTATTCATGTAACTTATGACTGTACTTAATTGAAAGGGTATTCATTTAATATATGACAGTACTAAACTAAAGGGTATTCATGTAACTTATGACTGTACTTAAATAAATGGGTATTCATTTAATATATGACAGTACTAAACTAAAGGGTATTCATGTAACTTATGACTGTACTTAATTGAAAGGGTATTCATTTAATATATGACAGTATTACACTAAAGGGTATTCATTTAATATATGACAGTGCTAAACTAAAGGGTATTCATTTAATATATGACAGTACTAAACTAAAGGGTATTCATGTAACTTATGACTGTACTTAATTGAATGGGTATTCATTTAATATATGACAGTACTAAACTAAAGGGTATTCATGTAACTTATGACTGTACTTAATTGAAAGGGTATTCATTTAATAAATGACAGTACTAAACTAAAGGGTATTCATTTAATATATGACAGTACTAAACTAAAGGGTATTCATTTAATATATGACAGTACTAAACTAAAGGGTATTCATGTAACCTATGACTGTACTTAACTGAAAGGGTATACATTTAATATATGACGGTGCTAAACTAAAGGGTATTCATTTAATATATGACAGTACTAAACTAAAGGGTATTCATTTAATATATGACAGTACTAAACTAAAGGGTATTCATTTAATATATGACAGTACTAAACTAAAGGGTATTCATTTAATATATGACAGTACTAAACTAAAGGGTATTCATGTAACTTATGACTGTACTTAACTGAAAGGGTATACATTTAATATATGACAGTGCTAAACTAAAAGGTTTTCATGTAACTTATGACTGTACTTAACTGAAAGGGTATTCATTTAATATATGACAGTACTGAACTGAAAGGGTATTCATTTAATATATGACAGTGCTAAACTAAAGGGTATTCATTTAATATATGACAGTACTAAACTAAAGCGTATTCATGTAACTTATGACTGTACTTAACGGAAAGGGTATTCATTTAATATATGACAGTACTAAGCTAAAGGGTATTCATGTAACTTATGACTGTACTAAACTGAAAGAGTATTCATTTAATATATGACAGTACTAAACTAAAGGGTATTCATTTAATATATGACAGTACTAAACTAAAGGGTATTCATGTAACATATGACTGTACTTAACTGAAAGGGTATTCATTTAATATATGACAGTACTAAACTGAAAGGGTATTCATTTAATATATGACAGTACTAAACTAAAGGGTATTCATGTAACTTATGACTGTACTAAACTGAAAGGGTATTCATTTAATATATGACAGTACTAAGCTAAAGGGTATTCATGTAACTTATGACTGTACTAAACTAAAGGGTATTCATTTAATATATGACAGTGCTAAACTAAAGGGTATTCATGTAACTTATGACTGTACTAAACTGAAAGGGTATTCATTTAATATATGACAGTACTAAGCTAAAGGGTATTCATGTAACTTATGACTGTACTAAACTGAAAGGGTATTCATTTAATATATGACAGTACTAAACTAAAGGGTATTCATGTAACTTATGACTGTACTTAACTGAAAGGGTATTCATTTAATATATAACAGTACTAAACTGAAAGGGTATTCATTTAATATATGACAGTACTAAACTAAATGGTATTCATGTAACTTATGACTGTACTTAACTGAAAGGGTATTCATTTAATATATGACAGTACTAAACTAAAGGGTATTCATGTAACTTATGACTGTACTAAACTGAAAGGGTATTCATTTAATATATGACAGTACTAAACTAAAGGGTATTCATGTAACTTATGACTGTACTTAACTGAAAGGGTATTCATTTAATATATGACAGTACTAAACTGAAAGGGTATTCATTTAATATATGACAGTACTAAACTAAATAGTATTCATGTAACTTATGACTGTACTAAACTGAAAGGGTATTCATTTAATATATGACAGTACTAAGCTAAAGGGTATTCATGTAACTTATGACTGTACTAAACTGAAAGGGTATTCATTTAATATATGACAGTACTAAACTAAAGGGTATTCATGTAACTTATGACTGTAATAAACTGAAAGGGTATTCATTTAATATATGACAGTACTAAACTGAAAGGGTATTCATTTAATATATGACAGTACTAAACTAAAGGGTATTCATGTAACTTATGACTGTACTTAATTGAAAGGGTATTCATTTAATATATGACAGTGCTAAACTAAAGGGTATTCATTTAATATATGACAGTACTAAACTAAAGGGTATTCATGTAACTTATGACTGTACTTAACTGAAAGGGTATTCATTTAATATATCACAGTACTAAACTGAAAGGGTATTCATTTAATATATGACAGTACTAAACTAAAGGGTATTCATGTAACTTATGACTGTACTAAACTGAAAGGGTATTCATTTAATATATGACAGTACTAAACTGAAAGGGTATTCATTTAATATATGACAGTACTAAACTAAAGGGTATTCATGTAACTTATGACTGTACTTAACTGAAAGGGTATTCATTTAATATATGACAGTACTAAACTGAAAGGATATTCATTTAATATATGACAGTACTAAACTAAAGGGTATTCATGTAACTTATGACTGTACTAAACTGAAAGGGTATTCATTTAATATATGACAGTACTAAACTAAAGGGTATTCATGTAACTTATGACTGTACTAAACTGAAAGGGTATTCATTTAATATATGACAGTACTAAACTAAAGAGTATTCATGTAACTTATGACTGTACTAAACTGAAAGGGTATTCATTTAATATATGACAGTACTAAACTAAAGGGTATTCATGTAACTTATGACTGTACTTAACTGAAAGGGTATTCATTTAAAATATGACAGTACTAAACTGAAAGGGTATTCATTTAATATATGACAGTACTAAACTAAAGGGTATTCATGTAACTTATGACTGTACTTAACTGAAAGGGTATTCATTTAATATATGACAGTACTAAACTGAAAGGGTATTCATTTAATATATGACAGTACTAAACTAAAGAGTATTCATGTAACTTATGACTGTACTAAACTGAAATGGTATTCATTTAATATATGACTGTACTTAACTGAAAGGGTATACATTTAATATATGACGGTGCTAAACTAAAGGGTATTCATTTAATATATGACAGTACTAAACTAAAGGGTATTCATTTAATATATGACAGTACTAAACTAAAGGGTATTCATTTAATATATGACAGTACTAAACTAAAGGGTATTCATTTAATATATGACAGTACTAAACTAAAGGGTATTCATGTAACTTATGACTGTACTTAACTGAAAGGGTATACATTTAATATATGACAGTGCTAAACTAAAAGGTTTTCATGTAACTTATGACTGTACTTAACTGAAAGGGTATTCATTTAATATATGACAGTACTGAACTGAAAGGGTATTCATTTAATATATGACAGTGCTAAACTAAAGGGTATTCATTTAATATATGACAGTACTAAACTAAAGCGTATTCATGTAACTTATGACTGTACTTAACGGAAAGGGTATTCATTTAATATATGACAGTACTAAGCTAAAGGGTATTCATGTAACTTATGACTGTACTAAACTGAAAGAGTATTCATTTAATATATGACAGTACTAAACTAAAGGGTATTCATTTAATATATGACAGTACTAAACTAAAGGGTATTCATGTAACATATGACTGTACTTAACTGAAAGGGTATTCATTTAATATATGACAGTACTAAACTGAAAGGGTATTCATTTAATATATGACAGTACTAAACTAAAGGGTATTCATGTAACTTATGACTGTACTAAACTGAAAGGGTATTCATTTAATATATGACAGTACTAAGCTAAAGGGTATTCATGTAACTTATGACTGTACTAAACTAAAGGGTATTCATTTAATATATGACAGTGCTAAACTAAAGGGTATTCATGTAACTTATGACTGTACTAAACTGAAAGGGTATTCATTTAATATATGACAGTACTAAGCTAAAGGGTATTCATGTAACTTATGACTGTACTAAACTGAAAGGGTATTCATTTAATATATGACAGTACTAAACTAAAGGGTATTCATGTAACTTATGACTGTACTTAACTGAAAGGGTATTCATTTAATATATAACAGTACTAAACTGAAAGGGTATTCATTTAATATATGACAGTACTAAACTAAATGGTATTCATGTAACTTATGACTGTACTTAACTGAAAGGGTATTCATTTAATATATGACAGTACTAAACTAAAGGGTATTCATGTAACTTATGACTGTACTAAACTGAAAGGGTATTCATTTAATATATGACAGTACTAAACTAAAGGGTATTCATGTAACTTATGACTGTACTTAACTGAAAGGGTATTCATTTAATATATGACAGTACTAAACTGAAAGGGTATTCATTTAATATATGACAGTACTAAACTAAATAGTATTCATGTAACTTATGACTGTACTAAACTGAAAGGGTATTCATTTAATATATGACAGTACTAAGCTAAAGGGTATTCATGTAACTTATGACTGTACTAAACTGAAAGGGTATTCATTTAATATATGACAGTACTAAACTAAAGGGTATTCATGTAACTTATGACTGTAATAAACTGAAAGGGTATTCATTTAATATATGACAGTACTAAACTGAAAGGGTATTCATTTAATATATGACAGTACTAAACTAAAGGGTATTCATTTAACTTATGACTGTACTTAATTGAAAGGGTATTCATTTAATATATGACAGTGCTAAACTAAAGGGTATTCATTTAATATATGACAGTACTAAACTAAAGGGTATTCATGTAACTTATGACTGTACTTAACTGAAAGGGTATTCATTTAATATATCACAGTACTAAACTGAAAGGGTATTCATTTAATATATGACAGTACTAAACTAAAGGGTATTCATGTAACTTATGACTGTACTAAACTGAAAGGGTATTCATTTAATATATGACAGTACTAAACTGAAAGGGTATTCATTTAATATATGACAGTACTAAACTAAAGGGTATTCATGTAACTTATGACTGTACTTAACTGAAAGGGTATTCATTTAATATATGACAGTACTAAACTGAAAGGATATTCATTTAATATATGACAGTACTAAACTAAAGGGTATTCATGTAACTTATGACTGTACTAAACTGAAAGGGTATTCATTTAATATATGACAGTACTAAACTAAAGGGTATTCATGTAACTTATGACTGTACTAAACTGAAAGGGTATTCATTTAATATATGACAGTACTAAACTAAAGAGTATTCATGTAACTTATGACTGTACTAAACTGAAAGGGTATTCATTTAATATATGACAGTACTAAACTAAAGGGTATTCATGTAACTTATGACTGTACTTAACTGAAAGGGTATTCATTTAATATATCACAGTACTAAACTGAAAGGGTATTCATTTAATATATGACAGTACTAAACTAAAGGGTATTCATGTAACTTATGACTGTACTTAACTGAAAGGGTATTCATTTAATATATGACAGTACTAAACTGAAAGGGTATTCATTTAATATATGACAGTACTAAACTAAAGAGTATTCATGTAACTTATGACTGTACTTAACTGAAAGGGTATTCATTTAATATATGACAGTACTAAACTGAAAGGGTATTCATTTAATATATGACAGTACTAAACTAAAGGGTATTCATGTAATTTATGACTGTACTAAACTGAAAGTGTATTCATTTAATATATGACAGTACTAAACTAAAGGGTATTCATGTAACTTATGACTGTACTAAACTGAAAGGGTATTCATTTAATATATGACAGTACTAAACTAAAGGGTATTCATGTAACTTATGACTGTACTAAACTGAAAGGGTATTCATTTAATATATGACAGTACTAAACTAAAGGGTATTCATGTAACTTATGACTGTACTAAACTGAAAGGGTATTCATTTAATATATGACAGTACTAAACTAAAGGGTATTCATGTAACTTATGACTGTACTAAACTGAAAGGGTATTCATTTAATATATGACAGTACTAAACTAAAGGGTATTCATGTAACTTATGACTGTACTTAACTTAAAGGGTATTCATTTAATATATGACAGTACTAAACTGAAAGGGTATTCATTTAATATATGACAGTACTAAACTAAAGGGTATTCATGTAACTTATGACTGTACTAAACTGAAAGGGTGTTAATTTAATATATGACAGTACTAAACTGAAAGGGTATTCATTTAATATATGACAGTACTAAACTAAAGAGTATTCATGTAACTTATGACTGTACTTAACTGAAAGGGTATTCATTTAATATATGACAGTACTAAACTAAAGGGTATTCATGTAACTTATGACTGTACTTAACTGAAAGGGTATTCAATTAATATATGACAGTACTAAACTTAAAGGTATTCATGTAACTTATGACTGTACTAAACTGAAAGGGTATTCATTTAATATATGACAGTACTAAACTAAAGGGTATTCATGTAACTTATGACTGTACTTAACTGAAAGGGTATTCATTTAATATATGACAGTACTAAACTAAAGGGTATTCATGTAACTTATGACTGTACTTAACTGAAAGGGTATTCATTTAATATATGACAGTACTAAACTGAAAGGGTATTCATTTAATATATGACAGTACTAAACTGAAAGGGTATTCATTTAATATATGACAGTACTAAACTAAAGGGTATTCATGTTACTTATGACTGTACTTAACTGAAAGGGTATTCATTTAATATATGACAGTACTAAACTAAAGGGTATTCATGTAACTTACGACTGTACTTAACTGAAAGGGTATTCATTTAATATATGACAGTACTAAACTAAAGGGTATTCATGTAACTTATGACTGTACTTAACTGAAAGGGTATTCATTTAATATATGACAGTACTAAACTAAAGGGTATTCATGTAACTTATGACTGTACTTAACTGAAAGGGTATTCATTTAATATATGACAGTACTTAACTAAAGGGTATTCATGTAACTTATGACTGTACTTAACTGAAAGGGTATTCATTTAATATATGACAGTACTAAACTAAAGGGTATTCATGTAACTTATGACTGTACTTAACTGAAAGGGTATTCATTTAATATATGACAGTACTAAACTAAAAGGTATTCATGTAACTTATGACTGTACTTAACTGAAAGTGTATTCATTTAATATATGACAGTACTAAACTAAAGGGTATTCATGTAACTTATGACTGTACTTAACTGAAAGGGTATTCATTTAATATATGACAGTACTAAACTAAAGGGTATTAATGTAACTTATGACTGTACTTAACTGAAAGGGTATTCATTTAATATATGACAGTACTAAACTGAAAGGGTATTCATTTAATATATGACAGTACTAAACTGAAAGGGTATTCATTTAATATATGACAGTACTAAACTAAAGGGTATTCATGTAACTTATGACTGTACTTAACTGAAAGGGTATTCATTTAATATATGACAGTACTAAACTGAAAGGGTATTCATTTAATATATGACAGTACTAAACTAAAGGGTATTCATGTAACTTATGACTGTACTAAACTGAAAGGGTATTCATTTAATATATGACATTACTAAACTAAAGAGTATTCATGTAACTTATGACTGTACTAAACTGAAAGGGTATTCATTTAATATATGACAGTACTAAACTAAAGGGTATTCATGTAACTTATGACTGTACTTAACTGAAAGGGTATTCATTCAATATATGACAGTACTAAACTGAAAGGGTATTCATTTAATATATGACAGTACTAAACTAAAGGGTATTCATGTAACTTATGACTGTACTAAACTGAAAGGGTATTCATTTAATATATGACAGTACTAAACTAAAGGGTATTCATGTAACTTATGACTGTACTAAACTGAAAGGGTATTCATTTAATATATGACAGTACTAAACCGAAAGGGTAATCATTTAATATATGACAGTACTAAACTAAAGGGTATTCATGTAACTTATGACTGTACTTAACTGAAAGGGTATTCATTTAATATATGACAGTACTAAACTGAAAGGGTATTCATTTAATATATGACAGTACTAAACTAAAGGGTATTCATGTAACTTATGACTGTACTAAACTGAAAGGGTATTCATTTGATATATGACAGTACTAAACTAAAGGGTATTCATGTAACTTATGACTGTACTAAACTGAAAGGGTATTCATTTGATATATGACAGTACTAAACTAAAGAGTATTCATGTAACTTATGACTGTACTAAACTGAAAGGGTATTTATATAATATATGACAGTACTAAACTAAAGAGTATTCATGTAACTTATGACTGTACTAAACTGAAAGGGTATTCATATAATATATGACAGTACTAAACTGAAAGGGTATTCATTTAATATATGACAGTACTAAACTAAAGGGTATTCATGTAACTTATGACTGTACTAAACTGAAAGGGTATTCATTTAATATATGTCAGTATTAAACTAAAGGGTATTCATGTAATTCATGACTGTACTAAACGGAAAGGGTATTCATTTAATATATGACAGTACTAAACTAAAGGGTATTCATGTAACTTATGACTGTACTTAATTGAAAGGGTATTCATTTAATATATGACAGTACTAAACTAAAGGGTATTTATATAACTTATGACTGTACTTAATTGAAAGGGTATTCATTTAATATATGACAGTGTTAAACTAAAGGGTATTCATGTAACTTATGACTGTACTTAATTGAAAGGGTATTCATTTAATATATGACAGTACTAAACTAAAGGGTATTCATGTAACTTATGACAGTACTAAACTGAAAGGGTATTCATTTAATATATGACAGTAATAAACTAAAGAGTATTCATGTAACTTATGACTGTACTAAACTGAAAGGGTATTCATTTGATATATGACAGTACTAAACTAAAGAGTATTCATGTAACTTATGACTGTACTAAACTGAAAGGGTATTCATATAATATATGACAGTACTAAACTGAAAGGGTATTCATTTAATATATGACAGTACTAAACTAAAGGGTATTCATGTAACTTATGACTGTACTAAACTGAAAGGGTATTCATTTAATATATGACAGTACTAAACTAAAGGGTATTCATGTAACTTATGACTGTACTAAACTGAAAGTGTATTCATTTAATATATGACAGTACTAAACTAAAGGGTATTCATGTAACTTATGACTGTACTAAACTGAAAGGGTATTCATGTAATACATGACTTTACTAAATTGAAAGGATATTCATGTAATATATGACTTTACTAAATTGAAGGGATATTCATGTAATACATGACTTTACTAAATTGAAAGGGTATTCATGTAATATATGACTTTACTAAATTGAAATGGTATACATGTAATATATGACTTCAATTATTTGAAAATGTATTCATGTAATACTTGACTGTAGTAAGTTGAAAGGGTATTCATGTAATATATGACTTTACTAAATTGAAAGGGTATTCATGTAATATATAACTGTACTAAACTGAAAAGATATTCATGTAATATATGATTGTACTAAATTGAAAGGTTATTTATGAAATACATGACTGTATTAAACTGAAAGGTTATTCATGTAATATATGACTGTACTAAACTGAAAGGGTATTCATGTAATATATGACTGTACTAAACTGAAAGGGTATTCATGTAATATATGACTACTAAATTGAAAGGGTATTCATGTAATATATGACTCTACTAGATTGAAAGTGTATTCCTGTAATATATGACTGTACTAAACTGAAAGGTTATTCATGTAATTTATGACAGTACTAAACTGAAAGAGGATTCATGTAATATATGACTGTACTAAACTGAAAGGGTACACATGTAATATATTACTACTAAATTGAAAGGTTATTCATGTAATATATGACTGTACTAAACTGAGAGGGGATTCATGTATTACATGACTGTACTAAATTGAAAGTTTATTCATGAAACAGTAGACTGTATTGAACTTAAAACGGAAATAATTGAATACTTGACTGTAATAAACTGAAAGGGTATTCATGTAATATATGACTGTAGTAAACTGAAAGGGTATACATGTAATATATTACTACTAAATTTAAAGGTTATTCATGTAATATATGACTGTACTAAACTGAGAGGGGATTCATGTATTACATGACTGTACTAAATTGAAAGGTTATTCATGAAACAGTAGACTGTATTAAACTTAAAACGGAAATAATTGAATATTTGACTGTAATAAACTGAAAGGGTATTCATGTAATATATGACTGTACTAAACTGAAAGGGTATTCATGTAATTTATGACTGTACTAAACTGAAAGAGGATTCATGTAATATATGACTGTACTAAACTGAAAGGGTATACATGTAATATATTACTACTAAATTGAAAGGTTATTCATGTAATATATGACTGTACTAAACTGAGAGGGGATTCATGTATTACATGACTGTACTAAATTGAAAGGTTATTCATGAAACAGTAGACTGTATTAAACTTAAAACGGAAATAATTGAATACTTGACTGTAATAAACTGAAAGGGTATTCATGTTATATATGACTGTACTAAAAGGATATTCATGTAATATATGACTTTACTAAACTGAAAGGTTATACTCGATAGTATTGAACGAAGGGGGTAATCATATGTTATTGTACTGGACTCAAAGATTATCATGTAATATTGGTATGTACTGAACTAAAAGGGTGTTCCGCAGGAATCTGCCCATGATATTAGATGCGCAAACGTTGTGCGCGCTTCTAGCACGATTGAAACTTTCTGTTATGTAGCATGGCACTACTACTAATCAGTCAATTACGATACATCGTACTCTAATAGTAGTGTAGAAATGGGGGTTGAAGCGCAACCTTGAACTTTGGACTGTCACGTGATCACCACGTGCTTATCACGTGATCACCACGTGCTCACCACGTGCTCACCACGTGCTCACCACGTGCTCACCACGTGCTCACCACGTGCTCACCACGTGCTCACCACGTGCTCACCACGTGATCACCACCACGTGTTGACCTTGAGGTCAAGTTTACTATTGTTTACTACTGGCCACGTGGTGACCTTGAAGGTCAAGTTTACTACGAGCACGTGGACCCCCCGCGACGACGTTGTCGTAGGTCAGTGTTGTGTGACATCACGCCGTTTTCGCGCTCTTCTGACGTCACGGCGTATTTATTAAATTAATTGTATTTATTTAATGCTGTGGCAAAAAGTGTCGGTGGCCGGTGCCGGGATCGATCTGAGAACCTTTCGTTTGTGAGACGAAGTCGATACCACTGCGGCACAGTGACACACCCGAGAGGTTAACGTAAGTAGCGGCAGAAGAACGTGTGTGTGTGGCTTCGTTCGCTTCGCTCGCGTTATACTATATGAAATGTATTTTTAATTCGTATTTAATATAGTATTAATTTGTTCAGATGTGAAAAAAAAGTCTGTTGATTTGTCGTCTGCTCCTCAGCTGATGTGGTGCCATATGAAATGTACCAACTGTTTTTTCGCAGTGTTACCAACTCGCACGATTAATTGCCAAAAAATATATGTCAGTGCTACCAACTCACACGATTTATTACAATATACTATAATTGTATTTAATATAGTATTCTATTACTATCCCCCACCACTTTTTCAATACAGGGTTATATAAAGGTATTGTTCAGACACTATCACCCACAAATACAATGTGTGCAAACTTGCTGGTGGTCATGTTTGAGCTGAGATTTGCAAAACCTAGCTGGAGTCCAGAAGCTGAAGAAAAACTTCAAAGAATGGCTGAACTGGTCGAGGATGTAGAAAATATAAAATTTAAGAGAGACCGTACAGAGACAGCTGCTTGTAGTTCTGATTGTAGCGTTTGCAACAAAGTTAGAAATTACGAATACTCATTTATTAAATTGTTTGAAAGCATCGGTCCTAAAGAGTGTGGGGAAGAACTCTACAACAGACTAATGACCGAGCTTAAAGGAGTTGAAGAATCACAAGTTCAAAGATTCTGAGCAAGGATATCGCTTGACCCTAGTGTCAGGCGTTGCATTATACTATAGTAAATACGTATATGATTTGTTGTTCTAGCTTTGCTCAGACCGAGTTGTTAGTCGTTCGTTATACTTACACCATGGCACACCGTGCTCCTGCTCAGGGTCAATCAAATCAAGATCAAAACAACAGTCAACGTCCGATAACCGATCCAACAATAACAGCTTATCAAACATATTACGAGAGAATATTTAGAGAAGGAAGAAAACCTGAACAAAGCAAATTTATTTCTTCTAGTACGTGGACAATTGGTGACACTAGATGGTATAGGAATCAAACTCATGTCGGACATGGAGGTGAACATGTGCAAGATCCAAATGTATCATCAACAACATTGCCAAGAACAAGAAACAGAACGTCTGATTTAGTAGAATATTGGTCAAGACGTTTGGCGGGGGATACTTAAAGATATGTTACAGTTGTCAGACACGTGTTCAATTGACATCATTTTACTGGTATAAATACATCAAGATTTCAAGGCTGAATCAGTATTCGTGAGTTGTTTGTGTGTGTACAAATTGTGATGAAGAAGAGAAGATCTCGGTTTGTCAGAAAAAAGCGGAATACGTACTTAGAAGATCATATACGAACATTACCATTAGAATTAAAATATAATATTTTAGTAAATTTACCATTTTACAAAGTGCGTTTCATTGAAGATGATTATTTTTGGTATTTATATTGTAAAAAGAATAATGTGAAGTGGCATCCTTCTAAAAAAACATGGAAAGATGCATACTATGTATACTACCGTGATTTTACACGGAAAGAAATGTGGAATTCTATGTTAAATGAATTGAGACATGGTTATCCTGATATTTCTGACTTAATTGATGAAGAATTTTTGAAACGATTTTTAAACTATAAATAGTAATTGGGTTGTGTATAATGGATCAGTTCATTAATTGACTTCGACCGTTAAGGTGTTCAGCAGGTATGGAGTATGCTTATAGTAAGACTTTAATATTAACTAATAATTTAAAAGTAATACTCAGTAATTGGCAAACAAATACAAATATTTTTATTGTAAAAAAGAATAGTGATAATAAACCTGATAGTTTTGTTCATTTTAATTATGATGATTGGACAGAATTCAAAAAAGGATTTAACGCAATTGATGAAGAATTTTGGAAACGATTTAAGTATCAATATTCTACTTAATTCAGTATAAAAGTTAACTCAGTCTTATCTTAGACACCGTCACAACAACATGGAAACTCACAAGATCTATTTACATGATGATGATGGAAATCTTCAATACGAAACTTTATTTACAATAATAGGAAATAGATTACGTGCTTTAGTCAGAAACAATTCTGATAAGACATATGTTATGATACATAGTGAACGTGAAGTAATAAAATTGAATTCGGACCAATGGTTACAATTTATAAGGTGTCTGCCAGCGATAAATAACGAGTTTAATTCTAGATTCAACAGTAAGGCTAAAGATGAAGCTTCCATTCAATCTTAAATTAGAGTTGTTATTCGATCTTCCTTTGGAGACTGTCAGTTGTATTGAGTGTGAATACTTTTGGTATTTATATTGTAAGAAGGAAAGTGTTAATAAAGAAGCATTTCTACCATTTATTTCATGGAAGGATACTTATATGAAATACTACTATAGTGAAAAATTATTCGTTAACCTGGGATACAGACTGCAACTTTTAAAACAATGAAGAAAGTTCAATTTTCTGATACTGTAAAAGTTTATAATTTACCCGAAGAGGATCGAAGACCTGATACTAGATGGCTTATTGATATGTTTCGTTTTAATGAAAAATTGAAACTTCTTAATATTAAAACTGAAAAATCAGCTTGCAGTGTATATAAGTCAACTTCTAATGATAAAAATTATAATAAATAATAATTAGTTTATTTTTTCACCCATGTTAAAAAGTAAAGATTACATCATTACAACCTTTGAACTGATGAATCATCGATTTACGTCACTAATGACGACTATAAATAGAAGGAGCAACGCATCATCATGATTAGTATTAACCTCATCCACAAGGCTATCAATAGTGACTCAGCATTATAAAGGTAAATATGAATTATAAATATAGTAAAACTTTTATACTCAATTTATTCAATTAGATTTTGATGGTTGGACAAAACTTTTATACTTACACATTAGGTACTTAATTTATTCAATTAGATCTTGGCTGATTTTTAAAAAAAGATTAAATTATCAATATTCTAATTTTAATCTGTTTTCGTACAGATATGGAGTTCATTTTGGACTTTCAAGGATTTAAAAACCAAGACAACAAGTTTATTGTAAAGGAGTTGGCTGTCATATCCACCGATGAGCAAGTCTATGAACTACAACTGTTTCAACCACCTTGCCACTTTAACAAGTTACCAGAAAATGTTCAAAAGCAAGTTGTGTGGTTGGAGAAGTACTTTCATGGACTCTATTGGGGTTCTGGGTTTAGAGAATATAATCAACTAAAAGATGTACTTAAAGGTTGTAATATTTCTGGTAATGTGTATGTTAAAGGATATGAGAAGAAACAATTTGTAACTGACCTTTTGTCAGAGTTTAAAGTTAATGTAATTAATTTAGAAGATTTAGGATGTCCTAGTTTAAGTGTTATTAGAAATCAAACTCAGACTAGTGCTATGAAAAAATGTACTTTCAATCATGATCCTTTAAACTGTGCATATATTAATGTTCATTTACTACTTCAATGGATTAAACTTGAGAAATTAGTTGAGGATAGGCTAAAAACTGTAAATCTCGCTATTGGAGAATGCTATCGTAGAGGATATAAAAATTTACAACCTGAATTGATAAAATATTTACCGAAAAGTTTTATAATTAATCATACCGAAGATTTAGAATTGATATATGATAGACTTCCCGTCAGTTTTAGGAATGATCCAGATATATTGAAAAATTTAAGATGTACGGATCATTTCCATTTTGGGCTTAAACCTTTTCAAGACACATTTGATGGACCTAACCCGAAAAGGAAGAATTGTTATTTTTGTACACCCCCACCACAGCCACAGTCTAAATTAAACTGATCATTACGGTCTTGACCATTGTGAGTTGAACAGTCAGCATGAGTCTTACTTGTTGTTGCGCTAATAGTAGTAGTAGTAGTGGTGATAGTAATAGTGAAGACGAGGTATGTTGTTCTATTTTTAATTGTACAAAGAAAGACTTGATCAAATCTGGATTCTACTGTACTAAACTTTTTGATAAAATTGTATGTTGTGGTTGTGGTTGGCAATCTGGTGATGTCAAGTTAACTATAGAACATATAAACTTTTTACATAAGCTAGAAAATCCTGACTGTTCAATGTCTAAAAATATGTCTGGAGACTTTTGTAACTATAGTAGATATAAAAAATCTGTTAAGAACACCGAGTACCTTATGTCGCTAACATACTTCAGATGGCCAAAGATGTATCCTAACATTCAAGATATGATAGATGCAGGCTTCTACTATACTGGTGATGGAGACGCTGTCAAATGTATTGAATGCGGTGTCGTTCTAGAAGATTGGACTCCGGAGGACAAACCGAAAGAAGAACATTTAAAAGCATCACCTTTTTGTGAACTCATTAAAATGTAAATATATATATATATGTTTGTATCTTAACATTTGTTTCATTTTGCTATCACCTATTCACCTGGTAACAATGAACAATGTACGAGCAGGTATTGCAAAAGAATTACATAGACAAGCAAGACGTCACTATCCTACACGTCATGTAGAACTTAAAGGAATCAACGACTTATATCAAGCAGATTTAGTCGAAATGATTCCTTTTTCAAAATCTAACAAAGGTTTTAAATATATTATGACTGTAATTAATTGTTTTAGTAAATTTGCTTTTGCAATACCAATAAAGTCAAAAAGTGCTAATGATATAGTAATTGCACTTGAACCTATATTGAAAAAACATTCTATGAAAAATTTACAAACAGATCAAGGTACAGAATGGTTTAATTCTAAGGTTAAGTTCTTGTTAAATAAATATAATATCAATCATTATTTTACTTTTTCTGATAAAAAAGCTTCAATTGTTGAAAGATTCAATCGTACTTTGAAAAGTAACATGTGGAGACACTTTAGTCAGCAGGGTAATTACAAGTGGTTAGAGTTACTGCCAAAATTATTGAAAACCTATAATAATACCATTCATCGAACTATTGGTATTAAGCCTGTTCAGGTTAATATTGGAAATGAACAAGAAATATTATTACACATAGTTAATAATAGAAAGAAATACAATAGTCATTCTAAATTTGATACTGGTGATCGAGTTAGAATAAGTAGATTAACTAAACAATTCAATAAAGGTTATTGGCCTAGGTGGAGTAATGAGATTTACACAGTATGGAAAATACAGCCAACTAGACCAGTTACATACGTACTAAAAGACGACAAAGGTGATGTAATAAAAGGTGGATTTTATCAAGAAGAGTTAAGTAAAACACGTTTTGGTGATACTTACTTGATTGAAAAAATTATTAAGAGAAAAGGCGATAGATTATTAGTGCGTTGGCTGGGTTTTGATAAATCACACGACTCCTGGATTGATAAAAAGGATTTACGATAGTAATGAAGTTTCTTAAACAGTCTGTAACACTGCCAATCGTTAATTTAGACATGTTAGTTGATAAGAAGACAGAGAAGAGTATGAAAAGACACGGACATTTATTACCAAACACAATCAGATGTTTAATAGTGGGCCCATCAAATTGTGGGAAAACCAATTTACTTTTAAACTTATTATTCTCACCCAAGGGTTTGTTTTTTAACAATGTATACATTTTTTCAAAATCACTGTATCAAAAGAAGTATACATTCCTCGAGTGCGTTCTGTCAAATTTAGATGGAATAGGATATCATCCTTATTCAGACAACGATGAAGTACCTCATCCAAGTGAGATTGAGGCAAATTCTGTAATGATATTTGATGATATCGCTTGTGGCAAACAGAATAATATTAAAAACTATTTTTCGATGGGACGTCATAACAATATTGACACTTTTTACGTGTGTCAAACTTACAGTTTTATACCCAAACAGTTGGTTAGAGACAATGCGAATCTTTTAGTTATATTTAAACAAGATGATCGCAATTTGAATCACATTTATCAAGACCATGTCAGTCCTGATATGAGTTTTAGTCAGTTCAAGCATATGTGTTCAAAGATTTGGGATATGTCAAAAAATGGATTTGTTGTAATAGACAAGGATAGTGATATAAACAAAGGTCGGTATCGTAGAGGATTTGATATTTTTGTAAAATTATAAATGTGGTAGTGGGGGTAATTTAACGTCTCGTATTTTTTCTTTCAATCATTTATATTGTACTCATCATCCGAGTTAGACACATAATGTCTTCCTCTTCTACATTTTCTATTGACGAGGTTCTAGCCGATAAAAGTAAAGAGGAGGTTATAAAGGAAATTACTCAAATAAGGAAAAATATTAAGCAAAAACATAGATCTATGAAGAGGGAAATTTTGGATAGTGAAGAGATGTGGGAAAAACAGCTAAAGCCCATTGCTGAGCCACTTAAAAAGATTATGGAAGAAGGAGAAAAGTTACAACAGCAACAACAAGTTAAAGAAGAAGAAACAACAGAACAAGGAATCAATAAACTTAAAAGAAAAGGTCAGTTAGAGGATTTTGAAACGCCTGTAAAACGTTACATACGTGCACCTCCACAAGGAGTGAAAAGAAAACAACGTCTGCATGAGGAAAATACAGAAGATACGCTTCCGACTTCAAAACGCTTCGCTATACCCGGTTTCAACATGGATCAACAAGATGGTGAAAATGCTGATAATGATGATGACATTATGGAACCGGATTCAAGTCCACAACAACAACATGAGGAAGAAGATATGATGGTTGAAGAAACGTACGTTTCACCGGCTGTGGTATCGGGTAAAGACCTGTTGAAAACACCTCAAGGAAAAAATTTAGCTAGGGAATACGTACTACGTGAGTTTAAGGGAAGACTAGCGAAAGAGTACTTTTTAAAATTACTTAAAGGTGGTAAAGAAGTAGATCATAATTATGGTATAAGAGTCGAAGGCGATCAATGGATGATTGGTGATAAGCCATTAGAAATTGATATAGATGATTTTATAATAAATGGTAAAAGATATGAGGGTACACGTGGTTTATATGAACTTTTATTTATGAATATACCTAATCCTTATGTGTACAGTGAAGAAGATCTCGATAGTTACGCTATGATTCTCAGAGATACCAATGCTCACAAGATAAATTATTCGCCTAGAGGAAAAGTGAAGTCTAACAGAGGGAATAAGTATAAAAACATCATATCTTTAATTGCTACACGAGAAAATGAGTCAACAAATGAAATGAACACATATTCAGATTTGGTGCAACAAACGGTGAGTGGAAGTGGCATTGTCTTGACTGACGCCAAACCAAACTTCATATATTATGATGATCCCAATGAACTGGTCGACCGCCTGAGGATTTTGAATGCTTCGGAAGATATTGGTCACACTGGACATCAGAATGAAATAAACTCTATAATTGAAGAATTAAAGGAATTAGATGAGAAATGTATTAAACTAACTGGTAAAAGTATTGTAGATTGAGGTAATAAATAAATAAAATAATATTCAATTTTTATTGTATAATTT
This sequence comes from Stictocephala bisonia, assembly GCA_035578905.1. NCBI lineage: Eukaryota > Metazoa > Arthropoda > Insecta > Hemiptera > Membracidae > Stictocephala > Stictocephala bisonia. The sequence goes on along the minus strand of JAQJVL010000243.1, from coordinate 867,894 downwards.
TATTTTCACCAACTACTACTTACAGTTTAGTTATTTCTAGCAATTTTTGTTTTTGGATCTATGAAAAATGGTTTGACAATTGTCATGTCTATCCAGTCTTCTTTCTTTAATGTTCTGATTGGGTCACCACTTGGAGCCAATAATCTGTATAGTTCATATAAAATATTACTAATTGATCTAACCAAATAGTTTAGCGTAACACCATCTTGCATATGAATAGGGTCGGCCACATTAGTTAGTCTTTTATTCACAAAGTCCCCAAGAAGTCGAATCGGACTTGAGTGTTTTACTGAAGAAGTACTTTAAATTGATAACATCGTTCATGTTTATTGGATCACTGACATTCACCAATCGCTTGTTTTTAAAATTCCAATAAGTTTCAGTCATGGGTGGACACATTGTGTCTACATACAATCTATTTGCGGCGTCTCGAGATTTTTTCGGATCTGACACATTGCTAATTGTATGATTTTTTGCATTAATTTCTGTATTATCAAATGTCACACAGCGGTCTTTGATAAACTTATAGTTCACAGCATCGGTCGAATTAGTCGGATCACCTACATGACAAACTGTTGATCCTTTAGCATCGTACTTTTTATCATCATTTAGTTTTAAACATTTATTAAATGACGATTTATGTCGTTTTAAATTTACAGCGTCTCCATCATCTTCGGGTTCCATTACATTACGCAACCTTTTGCGACGAATGTCATAATCACCTTCCTTAGTTAATTCAAACCCGATTCCTTTAGGTCCTCTAAGACCTTTGTTACTGCTACTACTACTAACATTTTGACGTCCAAACTTATCGACGCTCATGATTATACTGACACTATAAAACTGACGTACACGATGAACAGACGTGTTAGTTCTTATCGTGGCGCAGGACTGATAAGTACATTAGGGAGTGTGGCTGGTAGTGTCATTAATAGAGCTATAGATATATTACCCACAGAACTACATTTACCAGGTTATCAGTGGTGTGGTCCTGGTACTAACGTAAAACAGAGATTAGCCAGAGGTGATAGAGGAATTAATAAATTAGATTCAGCTTGTAAAGATCACGACATCGCATACGATAAGTATAAGGACAGTGAGCGAAGATCAGTAGCTGATAGAATATTGGCTGAACGAGCTTGGGAAAGAGTGAGGTCATCAGATTCTAGTTTAGGTGAAAAGGCTGCTGCTTGGTTAGTTACAAACGTAATGAAAGCTAAAAGTAAATTAGGTAGCGGCTGTGATAACAGAAAACGTCGACGACAACGTAAGAGTAAAAAGCCTCGAAGGAAACAACAACCTAACAATAGAAAAAAAAGACAGTCAATAAACAAAAAGAAGGGTAAAGGTTTGTACCTAAAACCGTACAGAGGATCTGGATCAGTTAAAAAAAACTAATATACTCTTCACCACTCATAGACAGTATACCAAATGTTCCGCTAACAAATAAAGATATAATCAAATATGCGAAACTATTGAAAATACCATATTTTAGAGGTGTATTTATGAGAGATTTACTTCCATCAAGTATTAACGAAAAGGAATCTGGCGTTGTAAATCTAGACAGTATTACAGGATGGGGTACGCATTGGGTATGTTACTATAAGCGTGATTTTGACATTGAATATTTTGATAGTTTCGGTAATCTGAGACCACCGTTAGAACTTCAGAGGTATTTTAACAGCGGACCATATCGAGTGGTGATTAGATATAATTACTTTCCTAAACAAGAATTTAATACTGTAAATTGCGGTCATTTGTGTTTAGACTTTCTCGCAAGACGGAGATGATTTGTATTACAGGTAGAAGTTCAAGCCTCAAGTGTACACTTTTTCCAGCTATGGATCTTTCATCGTCGGACGAATGGGAGATGGGTTTTATGGACCTTATGACTTACAATTCAATTCCTAATATTGAAGAGAATGTAAATAATAAACTGTACATCGGCAAAGATATAGAAATAAGTATAGCTACTGGCGCTTATGAAATAGATGATATAAATAATTTTGTGATTGAGGAATTAAAGGTAAAGTCTCCTACAACGCATTTTAAACTCGAGGCTAACAACAATACACTAAAAAGTCACTTAAGTTGTTCACTAGAGATCGATTTCACCAAAGAGAACACCATTGCATCCTTATTAGGATTTGAAAAGGGTGTGAAATTAGAAGCGAATAAAGTGCACAAGTCGCCTAATCAAGTGTCCATTAATAAAGTAGACATCATACGAATCACATGTAATTTAGTCCGAGGGTCTTATAGAGACGGGATTGAAGGTCACGTACTACACGAATTCTATCCAACTGTAGCGCCGGGATTTAAAATTGTAGAAATCCCAAATACAGTTAAATATCTACCAATAAACAAGCAATTGAGTTTGAACGAATTTTATATTAATTTAGAAGACCAATTTGGTAATTTAATTAATTTTAGAGAAGAATATATCAATATAAGAGTAGATATTAGACCGAGAAGAAAATAATGGGTTTAGTGTTTCCCGCCGCTACTGTATCGAATAAAGAGAAAAATAAAACATTGACCACAAAAAGAGAATCTAGTGTCAGTCGTGAACAAACCGTTAAACAGTTAACATTACGGAACAAAATATACCTACGTACAGAAGTATCCTCTTTCAAGAGTAGTAAGGATGAATAATATTTTAGATATAGGAACAAATCCTAGCTTCGATAGTTCTATCATTGATATTGAATGGCATTCTCATAATCCGTATACATCAAATTCTTACAAAACAAGTGATGAGATACGGATACCTGTTCATCAGCAAGATGTTTACACATTACCTAGTAAAAGCTATCTACTTTTGGAAGGTAAACTAGTCAAGACAGGTACACCGCCAACTGATGACACCACAACTCAATTAGTTAGTAATGCTATGGCATTTCTGTTCGATGAAATCAGATACGAACTGTGTGGAACTGAAATTGATAGAGTAAAAAACGTAGGTATTTCTACAACAATAAAGAATTTACTTACCTCTAGACCAGGAGACAAGTACTGGATGCAGAACGCATGTTGGCAAAACGAAACCATGGGTGTGATGGTTGATAGAACATCATTTTCGTTTTGTGTTCCACTTAAATTACTACTCGGTTTTGCCGAGGATTATAATCATATTTTACTGAATGTAAAACAAGAACTAGTCCTGTTACGTTCATCTAATGATAAAAATGTTGTGCTTCAACCAGCTGGCATCTCTATTTGACTTTCAAATTCAACTTAATAAAGTTGTTTGGAAAATGCCCTATGTTCGAGTTGATGATGAAGTGAAATTATCTCTTCTACGTTTGACTGAAAGAGATCAGCCCATATCTATACCATTCAGAAGATGGCAGTTACATGAGTATCCATCATTACCAATTACAAAGTTTCTAACTTGGACAGTCAAAACATCATCCATGATGGAGAAGCCAAGATATGTAATAATTGGTTTTCAAACTGATCGTAAAGACAAAGCAAATAAGAATGCTTCGCATTTTGATTTTTGTAATTTGGATAATATAAAACTGTACTTGAACAGCAAGTACTATCCATATGATAATTTAAATGGAAATAAATCAATTTTATATGATATGTATTCAAGATTTCAATCATCATATTACATAGGTGGTGATGATCAACCTTGTTTGGATATAATGACTTTTCAAGAGAAGACACCTTTAATAGTAATTGATTGTTCAAAACAAGTTGAGACTTTAAAGACTGGATCATTGGATGTTCGCATCGAGATTCAAACAACTGCCGATATACCAAAGGATACAACGGCGTATTGTCTGATCATTCATGACGCATTAATCCAATATACACCATTGTCTGGCATTGTAAAAAAGATTATTTAAAAAATAAATTCATTAATACATAACGCTTATTTTATTATGTACCATACCTAAAGGTAACAACGAGGTTAGATATAATAATGAAATCATATCAGATATATAAATGATTTTATTGTAACAGTAATTACAAACATGTAAAATCAATGAAGTTAACATCATAACAATATTTACAAACTTTATTTATACAACATATAACATTAATAATCATCATCATCACTATTACTATCATCATCATCATCATCACTATCATCAATTGTATTACATTTATAGTGTCCATAAGCAAGAGTATCAATACCATTTTTAAGAATGACTCGCTTATCATCTTTATTGCTGAGTGCAATTTTGTTACATGTTATGGTTTCAATTACATGTTTTTTTGATCTAAAAAGTTTAATCTTTTTTCTAATAGTAATATCATTAAGCAAACAGTTTTTGTAATCTGAAAATAAAATATCATTACTAACAACACTTTTAGTAATGCCTTTAGCTTTTTTCTGTACCGTTGGTTCTTTTTTACCCTCAATACTCTTGCTTAAGGGTGCTATGTTTTTAAAACAGTACAATTTTGGTCTTAAACCTATAAATTCAACAATGACTATGCTATTACACTCATCTTTGAATTTTCCCAACACCTTTTTATTAACAGGGCTATAACACATATGATCAGTAGGGTAATCAGAAGTATCGAAATACTTCATAAACTCTGAGTCATTTTTTAAATCTTGATAAAAGTCATCGGTATAGATTTGGTAAAAAAATGCATCAGTATCCATATAGAGAGTACTTATTTTAGACCCATATTTAGGCAGCATTATATCATAGTGAAATTCATACATTACAGTTTTACTTAGTTCTAAAACAGAAAATCCAATGTATATAGGCTTATCAAAGTAAATTGTTTCCTTAGCGCACTGAACAGCGCTTAAAGATTCATCGTAAATAATTCTATCCAAAAATGTTGGTTTGTTAATTAGTCTGTTAAGCCTTCTTTCTGATGAAACTAATTCTAAATGCATACGTTTTCTTATGTTTTCAATTGTCTTACCAAACATACTATTATTCAATAATTTATAAAAATCTTTTTCAAAGTCATTTTGTGCTTTTTTACGTTTTTCTGTGTTCAAATCAATATACCCTTTTAACCAACAGGACTGTTCAAATTGAAGAATACGATGAATCTTTTTCAATACAAGACCATGTTGTAATGCCTGTTTCAAATTTACATAATGGCAAATATATTTTAATTTAGGATGAAGAGTTGTAAGAAGTTTCTTTTGTTTGGATTGTGGTGGACATTCACTCTCGGGTAAGAAAGGGAGATCATTATGTTTGTCATGAAGTGAAACTGGATAATCTACATCTACTTCTAAAAAATAACCAATGTTTGAATCATTTGGTACAGTCAATACATTAAATGTATCTAGATTACCTCTGTACCACTTAAAATTACCTAACGGCATAGGTAAGGTCATAGCTAGACCATATAGATTATTACAGTCAAGATACATAAGATAAGAATGCTCTTGATCAGTTTTTATAACTATCACCCATGTAAGGGTTGTTCGCTGTAGCATTACGTTTAATGCATGAAGTTATACCACCTCTGATTCCATTTTCTATAAATATATACTTATCATAATCATTTAATAATTCAAGTTCTATATTGGTATACTTAAGCATTGCATCAAATGTAAAACTAGGTAATGTTAAATAATGAGCACAATCCAATTCGTAACTACTAAGACATAAATCTCTAAAATTTTCAAACACATCGCAAAGTAGTAAAACATCAAGTTTCAAATATAAGTCACTGTATTCACCTAGAGTCCTTACATTGAAATGGTTCCAAACATCGAGTGCGTGTTTATAATCTTCATCACTGATATCGCTGTTTAGTAAGGTGTTTTTAAAATCTTTCTTTTGAGGAAGCTGAGTTTCATCTAATTTCGCCCATGAAGATGTATACTCATAAGGATATACACCTTTACGGGTTACCAATGGTAAGTCACAGTCATCGAAAAACAATCGAATGTGATTAAATTTGTCATTTGGTAAATTTTTTACAAGTGAAGCCAGATTGGAATTCATTATTTTATAAGTATCAATAAAACGAATGTTCAAGCCACTCGATGTTTGTTTACCAAATGTTATATATTTTTCCGTAGAATTTGGAATAACACTAATACGTCTTTGATCAAAACCGAGTTGTCTTACAATGAAATGAGAGTCATAGTTTGCACTGCCATGAATAAACACTGGAATATTAGTTTGTTCCCGTCTTCTAAGATTGCATGTGTTACACAGAACAGCTCTGAATCGGCCTGTTAAATGGCAATGGTCTCTATGACGAAGAATAGTGGATGTGAACAATCTCTGACACATTTCACAGTTATTTGTTGTTTGTACCTTTCTCTCTTCTTCAGACGTAAGTGGTATCATGGGAAAATCATTGTCTTTTATAGCGTTGCCTATTGTATTTACTAAATCTACTATGTGAGCCATAAACAACTTGGCGGCATCTTGACCTCTATATAAGTACGGATCTCTAGGCAACACAGTTTTTATGCAGTCTGCTAAATCTACACTATGTACAACGTACGTACAAAAGCTCATAGGTTCGTGAATATTATTAACAAAAGTATGTTTCGATGTTTGTTCATTTACAGGTTTTAGTAAGGATTCAAAATCTGCATATATCACAACTGGTAATTTAAACATGTTTTGTACATTCTTAAATTTTAATAATACTGGTTCTCCATATTCATCAGGCATTTCAGCTCGAACAGGTTTATTCTGGCCACACATCTTTTTATGTTGGATCAGTTTTTCATTATTTTTTGAATCTTGAAACTTTGATAAACACCTTTTACAAAATTCTGCTTTTGTATTATGCTTAGTGATTTGAGATCTGACTAATTTACTGAAATTGGAAATATAGCAGTAATGACTAATGCCTTCATCATTTGATAGCATAAGCAGATCGATATGAGTTTGTTTTTCAACATCACAAATTCTCAAAGGAAATACTTCATCTCTTTCATCTAACCCATATACATTTACACTAATATGTTGATTATTCTTTTCAAATTTAGATATTTGTCTTAAAGGCGTTGGGAAATCAATTCCATCAAAATTATATTTGTTACAAAGAGCATCGTACCGATGGTTGATTCTGTGTCTGTCTCGACCTTTAATAAAATGACATAATATAGCCCATTTAAAACAGTAAACATCGATATTTTCAGGATTCACAACAGCTTTTTTATTTAAGATTCTTTGAGGTAAGGGCAAAAATGAACTTCCTCCTAATGGACGATACCTGCTTATACGTATCATAATGCCATCGACACGTAAAAGACTCCATCCACTACCTCTTCCCTCGTATTCAGCTTCCTCTTTACAAATTTTAATAAATAAATCATGCAAGATATGATTTAAGTCATTATCTGAGAAAACAGCTGTGTTTTTTGTTTTAAATGCTCTATCCTGCATTTCTCTGGTTTGTTGTTTAATATATGTGCTTTCAACTAATATATTGAATTTAATACCATTCAGAACTGCAATTTGATTTTGAATTAATTGCGCCATTTGGGCTTTGTACATTGATAATAATAAACAAACATCCTTGACCGATGTAGATTCATTTTTTAGAAAATAGGTTTTTAAATTTCCTCTAAATGCTTTTTCTATTTCAACAAACTCACCCTGTATCGATGTTGTTTCCAAACGAGCCTTTTTCCTCTTAAAATTGTATAAACCGATATTTTCCTCATCACTATCGTCATCAGCATCATCTTCATCACCATTATGTGTTGCGTGTGATGTACTGGGTGAGTCATCTACTTCCATCAAATCATTCTGCAATTTACGTTTTAAAATTGGTCTATTGCTGTCCATCTGAAAAAAACTACTCTAATAAATATTCAGAATAAATGAAGTTGTTCATATATATAAAACAAATGACTAATAGTATTCACACTTTAACGTGAAAACTTTGCTCTTTTCCTTGAGGGTTTATCGTCACTGTCCTCGTATTCAGTTTTCTTTACATCTTTGATTTTTAAAATTCTCTTTGCTTGATCTGTCCATATCTCATTTAATGATTTGAAAGAGGGGTCTTGTTCATCATCCACTAAGAAAACAGCTTTTTTCCAAACTTTAGTCCAGTGTCTATCCTGACTAACGCCTCTCAAATCATCACAATCTGTAATCTCGATTTTAACCAAAAACCTTCCTTCCTCTCCAGGAGTAGTACACTTTCTCATTACTTCCTCATTTCTAATTGAGATAATTTGGCTGATGAGCTGAGAGGTTTTAGTTTTTTTACCGAAGCCTTGTCCTAATAAATTAAAAACATCCTCTTCGTTTACTTTTGTTTGAGATTGCTCATTAGATTTCTGATTCTTTAAAAATTTTTTTACAATATCATGCAATTTTGAAACAGAATCTATGCTATACCTATATGTACTGTATGCTTCTAGAATATGTTCAGCATAACCAATCAGCTCATCATATTCCCTTTCTAAATCATTAATTCTACTAAACTTGTGTTGGGATAGATCATTGGTTTGGGCAATTGCAACACCTGACTCTATTGCGTTTGATACTAATTTAAGATTTAAATATAGGTTAGTCAATTCAGAATTTATACATTCGGCAACGTCTTTACCAATAGAATAAAAGGTTTTTTCCCACAAAGTGACCGAATTCAATCCCAATAATAGTAACATTTCAACAACCCCTTTTAGAGTATACTTCGTTTCAGGTGTTTTATTTATACTCCCTGTTTTATTGTTGACTTTAGATTTGTTCTGTCTTCCTTTTTGTGGAGCTGGAGATGAATGTGGTTGTTTCAACGCTTCCTGAGATGTAGAGGGAAATGATGACAAATCGTTAGATGATAGTAAAGTCTCTAGATCGGTATTCTCCATTTCTATAAAGAGAAATAAAAAAATAGTTTGAATACCATGTATGTAATGAAGAACTGAAATGTCTATGAACCAGTAGACCCAAAACCTCCATCTCCACGTTCTGTTTTACTGTTTAATTCTTTTAACTCAATTAATTCTGGCATATGTATCTTTTCACATATTAACTGTGCAATCCTGTCCCCCGGTTTAATTTTAAAATCTTCAGATGAATGATTGAATAAAAGTACACACAGATTACCTGTGTAATCTGAGTCTACAACACCTGCACCTACGTCAATAAAATATTTATAAGCTAATCCTGAACGAGGAGCTATTCTTCCATATGTACCCTCAGGTAAAGTAATTACTAAATCTGTTTTTATAAGTACTTTATCGTGAGCAGGTACAACATAATCATATGGACTTTTTAAATCGTATCCAGCTGAATATTTTGTGGCTTTAGTAGGAGCATACGCCTTATCACTCAATTTATAATATCCTAATGTAACAGACATTTTATTAATTTAATTACTTACTTTAAACTAAATGTACAAGCAGCTGGTTGAAGTATGAAGTTGAAAGATGAAACTCTGGTGTTGAAGGTTGGACTGGAGTGTAAAGCGACAACAAAGTTTGAGACTGAAAAATAAGATTAAAAACAAATTACATTACTACATTATTTTTTATACAATTAATAAGAAATAGGTTATTTCTGTTTAACGATGATTTAGTAAAAGGTTAGTGAACAATATCTTTTAGTGCACATTGTTAAATAAAATTAAAATTTAAACTTACTTTAAACTCAGGTGGTTGAGATGTAGATGTAATCACTGGTGTTGAAAATTAAACTGGAAGCAGCAGATTGAAAGCAGCGTAAACTGAAAGCAGCAAATTGAAAGCAGCGTAAACTGGAAGCAGCAGATTGAAAGCAGCGTGGTTGAGATATAGATATAATCACTGGTGTTGAAAATTAAACTGAAAAATAAGATTAAAAAACATATTAAATAAAATTAATAGAGCAACATTATTTTAAACATTTGTAAAACTCTAGTCTGTTCGATAATAATTTAATAAAGGTTAGTGTATAATATCTTTTAGTTCAATCGATTTAAAGTAAAACATTATCAAATATTTAACTGTAGTATTAAATATAAACATTATTTAAACATTTGTAAAGCTTTAGTCTGGATAATGATTTAATAAAGGTTAGTGTGCAATATCTTTTAATTCAATCGATTTAAAGTAATACACTATCAAATATACATTATAATTCCACAAACTAATGTTTCATAAACGTGTATTTGAATAATGTGGTATATGATTTAAGAAATAAATTATAATCATTTACTAGAACATATAGTATGAAGTAATTTAGTAAAATTAGTTGTATGGTTGAAAATAAAAATAAAACACAACTGTAATTAGGTTTAAGAAATAATGTCATGCAATTAATGTTAAAATATTGTTTAAAATCATAAATATAATGTTTTACATAAATGAAATAAGTTGTATTCTCCAAACATTATTGGTATTATTAAAATATGTTGTTAAATAATTTAGTTAAAGAAATATCTGTAAATAAATTTTAAAAATATTAGTTCTAATTAAGAGTATAATGATTATTTTGTTAAAATATTAATTGAAAATGATGTTAGAGAATATATAAAATAGTTACTGTTCATAACTAATAATGCTAATAAATTAGGAAATCTATATCATTTACTCACCAGATTCAATATCTGCTCAGCCAATGATCAGGTTGTTCAAGTCTAGAGGTTCCGGAAAGACGTTGGGGCCGTTGGTCTCTAGCTTGAAACAACTGCAGATGCTGCGTGCTTGAAATCTCGGTCTATTTATACTCAGTAAATGACGTCAATTGAACATGTGTCCGACCGCGTGCACACGTGTTAGTCCGCGTGGTGGTCAAGATCCAAACTCAAAGTACAGATGATGAAATATTGCATCAGCAAAATTAGACTTAGAAAATTTTCTCATATACAAAGAGTTCTCTGGTAGCAGAAGACACATCAGCTGTTGTAAAAATAATCAGCTGTTATGAAAAACTATACAACAACAAGAAAAAAACCTCTGGTTCATTTGTTAAACGGTCAGAACAAATTAATACTATATAAAATACAAAATATTACTATTATAATTCGAATTAATACTGTATACTGTGTAACAAGGAAAAAAAAAATACACTTTAATTAAAGCACGTCTTTTTTCATAGAGTTTTCGAAAATATAAATATTAATTATTATATGAATATCATTTACTATATGTATGAAAACTATAATTCAAATACTCTTTATTGGATTAAATCAGGGGAAAAAAGACGTTGACTGGTAAAGAACAATCCTTCAATTAATTTTATTTAAACATATTATACCTTGTTTAGCTCAGGTGAACGATTTTAGAGGTTTTAAAATAAATAGAGTATTAGGCTAGCAGAAGTGAAGAGAAACCGTAATTGTTGCCAAGAAAAGCGGGCTGATAAAGCGCGCGCCGGCTGACACTAAGGTCAAGCGATATGATAACGCGCTCATGATATCAACGGCCGAGTTCAGAGATCTTACCAAGTTCTGTTCTCCTAATACTTGACGATCGTTTTAACGTATTTATTCGCAACCGAAAAGGATATAAAAGGATAACGAATTAAAATAATATTACTGTAACACCGAAAAACGTGTTTGTATTTAATATAGTATAATTTAATAATTGTATATGTATTTATTATAGTATAATGTAATAAATCTGTGAGTTGGTAACACTGACATATATTTTATATAGTATAATGCAATTAATCGTGCGAGTTGGTAACACTGCGAAAAAACAATTCGTACATTTTATATAGTATAAAGAGAAACTGATTTTTTTTCGGATTGAATGGTTATTAACACTATATTAAATACGAATTAAAAATACATTTCATATAGTATAACGCGAGCGAAGCGAACGAAGCCACACACACACGTTCTTCTGCCGCTACTTACGTTAACCTCTCGGGTGTGTCACTGTGCCGCAGTGGTATCGACTTCGTCTCACAAACGAAAGGTTCTCAGATCGATCCCGGCACCGGCCACCGACACTTTTTGCCACAGCATTAAATAAATACAATTAATTTAATAAATACGCCGTGACGTCAGAAGAGCGCGAAAACGGCGTGATGTCACACAACACTGACCTACGACAACGTCGTCGCGGGGGGTCCACGTGCTCGTAGTAAACTTGACCTTCAAGGTCACCACGTGGCCAGTAGTAAACAATAGTAAACTTGACCTCAAGGTCAACACGTGGTGGTGATCACGTGGTGAGCACGTGGTGAGCACGTGGTGAGCACGTGGTGAGCACGTGGTGATCACGTGATAAGCACGTGGTGATCACGTGACAGTCCAAAGTTCAAGGTTGCGCTTCAACCCCCATTTCTACACTACTTCTAATATTATCAATGGGATGACATATTTTGTGCAGTATTATTTTTAATTCCAATATCATAACCCAAATACATCGACCTTTGTCATCACGTAAGATAAAGACATGCTTAATTTTAATTGATATCATAAGACGTGTCGCAGTACTATCTGTGATTGCTTAGATATTGTAAAATCGGCTTGCCTCGGCCTCGAATCAGAACACACCCTTCAAATAATCTTGTGGATTTAATAGTACAGTTTTTGAACCTTTTTTCTTGTATAAGTAGTGTTAAAGCAAGTATTTTTTCAGTAAAAACAATATTTTTATGAACATTTTGTATGTTGTGTACAAATGGTGCACCAGTATTCCTCTTCTACACCACTATCACAAAAAATATATATTACGGAAACATTGCTAGGGTATATGCTGGAAGTTTATTGTATGTCCCAATTCTTGAATGGTACCGTTCGCATATTCTCAATTGCACTCTCCTCGCGGGAAATCAACTAAAACGAGCAGTTTCCAATCAAAAATTGCCTTTAGCAAGGTAAATAGACCCTAAACAATCGTTTGAACTTCCACTTTGCTATGTAAAGTGTCAACAAAAGTATGTAAAAAGATAATAAAAATATTTACTTACTTCCATTTTGATTATGAATAGACTAATATTCTACACATAGATAATTGAAAACATTGCTTTATTTGTAGTGTCAGTCTATAAAATTCCAAGTAAAGAATAGTTTGGTTTCAAAAATGTTTTTCGTTGTTTTAAGTAAATAATTACTAATAAATACGACTCACACAATTTACAATTACAATAAAAGTGTCATCACAAAAATAAAATTGGATGTGTAAAGAAAACTTCATTTGGTGAAATCATGAAAATATACGTTGTTGGATAAGTAAATGTAGTTTAATTTGTTAAATCACTAGCTTATACAGAGTTTTCAGTAAAAGTATTCCAAAAATGTTTTTTCTGGGGTCAAAATAAGGCAACAAGATCCTGTAAACGTGAGTCTATAACCCTTTGTTAATCTGTTAGGCATAATTTTGTTTTTTTTTTTTTAATGAAAGAGATCTATCTATAAAAACTGCTTGACTGAATAAAATCTAGCTTTCCAAAATTGTCATAGTTTTGCTGTCTATAGAAAATTGTGTGTTTTTTAAATTTTTATAATTCATATTGCTTAAATTATTGGTTCTACCGGAACTTGGAAATCACTCAGGCGGTGTAAAACGTTGGCGGTGACTAGTTAGTTACACTTAATAACTTACATCTCACTTTTTTATTACGATTGTAATAACTTCGAGAAACTATCAGTAGTTGTGTTTATTGAATGCTCAAAACTGCCACCATTTTAATTACGACTGTATCAAATTGATTTTTTTCAGGACATATCAATGACAAGTAATATGAAAAATTGTACCATTTTTTGATTGATCGTTTATATTGAAAAATACAAACCAATTTATACCACTGTATGTGCATGGTTGAGTAGTACGGTCAATACAATTGTATTGTGTGTTGTTGGGTGGGTCAATACCACTATACGTGTATAGGTGGATCAACACAAATGTATATATAAGAGTGGGTGGTTGGGTCAATGCCGTATAATACATTCTAGCTGACTTTGGTACTATGTATATAGGAAGTGTTTGCCTAATTTTAAACCCGGAACAACATCCTATATTTTTGGAACACTTTTACTAAGTAAAATCCATGTAAATATAATTGAGTACACTGTTGAGTATTTTTTTACTTTTAATGAAGCTTCATTTTGTTAAAATACTAGCATATATACTTTTGTACGTGTCTAACTAGCACGTAATTAATAATATGTAGAAACCCCTATATGCAATTAATGCACAAGCATTATTATGATTTCAAAATTATAATATTGCTAGCGACAGCCCTTAATTCGCTAAGGGGTGGTTCTCTACGCTTCAACTCTACCATCTCATCAACATAAAAGCTCAGCCTGCTCAAGTTCTTCTAGATAACAAAGTTTTATAGTCTAGAGAACCATATAAGTCAACTTTAGGGGATTGCAATGTAGTGTATAATGTCAGAGTAAGTAGAAATGACCTTAAACATTCCACAATGAAAACTAAATCAGCCAAGCTTTGTGTCATGTTTTCATTTTTGTACCGGCTACTTGAAATAAATTATTAAATTACTGTCAATGTTACTCTTATGAAAAAAGGAAACATTGAGGGGATGTATAATTCGAGAAATAATTTCCTAATGGGTCTCTGTGATACAAAAGGTAACTTCTCTCCAAATTTCATCAAAATTTGATCAGTGGTTCCGGATTTTTCGTGATGAGAGTTTTTGGATTTTATATATTAAGACTTAATGCACAAAATACAGGGTTGCTAAAATATTGCCATTCACTTTGAGTGAGTAAATCAGATAAACAATTGGGTTGCACGGCATAGAATTTAGAGTAAGAACGCCTATAATTATTTAAACATTACTGAACTCCACTGTGGAATTCCTTATCCGCTAGGAATCCGATATCGCTGGCCTTATCCTATCGCTTTCCAAGAACTTACACTCGGAGAGCACATTCGGCGGTAAGTCAATCATTGGATTTACCAGTTTGTGATCAACTTTAGTAGCCACCTAACCTGACCTAACCTAACCATAATTGCGATAAAAAAGTAGTGGTAGTGAAGTAACGGAAAAAGTAGTGGTAGTGAATTAACGGATTAGGTCAGAATTATTCATTCACCATTCATAGCTTTGCCGTTCGTCAATTACGTTGGTGAGAAAGTACGTATAAAAGCGGTATTTTGAAAATCCAAATTAGAGTGGTTTGGTACTTGGAGACAAAAGATTTAAGAACTTTATCTTAGCGGGTGCGTCTAAGAAACATGAAGAATTATAGTGATAGTTTCACATTCCTAGCTTTTTGGTTTTTGAGAAATCGTGATGAGTTAGTCAGTGGTGTTTGGCATTCTATATATGTATATATTGTGATATTCAGTACTATCACTATAAATATAGTGATAGTATTGATAACTAGTGGTGTTCCTTGTTTTATAAGTAAAATATTTAGTATAATCACCTATTACTGTTTATTTTTTTATAATCAGCCTCTTACCATTTATAATTCATACTAAGGTTTATTCATGATTACCAACAGTTTTATATCCCTAAACTACAGCTTGCTTTATATAGTCACAATATGTAAATTTATCGTATGCTAAATAATTTAGCATGTCATATGCCTATTGGAAAACACATTTTTTTATTATTCAAAAAGGAGAGGGTGATCTCTTTCTTATCCTTACTCTGCCCTTTCCTCATAGACTATGGTTATGGTATGTGCGAAGAACTTATTCAGACAGAGTAAGGTGCGAACTAGTAGAGGGTGACTGATAAGTCTTCCAGTCCAGACTGGATTCGAACCAGCGCTATCCCTAGCCCAAGCTTAAAGTCCTGACGCCCTCGGCACCGGCTGCACATTCATTCAAAAGCTTTCGTAGGCCTAGCGTTAACCAAAACACAATTAAAACTTTTTTTAATTTTACTTTTTTCAGATTTGAAAACGGAAGATCGGACAAAGAAATTCTTGATAATCTGCTGAAACAAACAAGATACGACAAGAGGCTCCTGCCTCCCGTCACAGGTAAGTACATTTCTCTTAGTTTAGTACTAAAATTGATTTTATAAGCACACAGAGAGATTTCTCATACAATGTTAAATTTTTTGTCACCAATTATCAACTGTTTTGTGGTCCATTATGGAGCGCTAAAGAAGTCTCATGTAAATGTAATTCAGTCTAAACTAGCCGTAGTAGCAGACTAACTAACAAAATTACTGGCACAAATATTCATATAACATGACATATTTGTAAGTTATTACAATTATTAATTATAAACATCATCAAACATAATAATGAAATTCCCATAAATTCTAATTAGGGTGAATTTAGTATTATGAAATCAGTTTTAGACGTGACATAGACAGAGCCAAGTACAAGAATTTGCCAATTTTATTATTAACATACGTTTACGGAATTGTGGAACTCACAGTTTTAAAATAGGCCAGAAAAAAAAATCCTGACGAAATTTCAACAACTCCAGTACAACTTCACTTCAGCTTATCTCGCCAACGTATGTTGTTATTCCTTAGGTGTTCTATACAAACATGTTGCAAGCAATAACATAGGCATGTTTGCACTATTGGATCCTTCATCACTGTATATATATCACTATGTAGAGAAAAGTATACAAATTGTTACGTATTAAGACACTATTCAATCATGACTTGAGGAAACCCATCGAAAAGTAATGTGTGAACTGAACGAGGGG
>JAQJVL010000243.1:769524-850896 GCA_035578905.1 Stictocephala bisonia | reverse complement strand
TAAAAGTATTCCAAAAATGTTTTTTCTGGGGTCAAAATAAGGCAACAAGATCCTGTAAACGTGAGTCTATAACCCTTTGTTAATCTGTTAGGCATAATTTTGTTTTTTTTTTTTTAATGAAAGAGATCTATCTATAAAAACTGCTTGACTGAATAAAATCTAGCTTTCCAAAATTGTCATAGTTTTGCTGTCTATAGAAAATTGTGTGTTTTTTAAATTTTTATAATTCATATTGCTTAAATTATTGGTTCTACCGGAACTTGGAAATCACTCAGGCGGTGTAAAACGTTGGCGGTGACTAGTTAGTTACACTTAATAACTTACATCTCACTTTTTTATTACGATTGTAATAACTTCGAGAAACTATCAGTAGTTGTGTTTATTGAATGCTCAAAACTGCCACCATTTTAATTACGACTGTATCAAATTGATTTTTTTCAGGACATATCAATGACAAGTAATATGAAAAATTGTACCATTTTTTGATTGATCGTTTATATTGAAAAATACAAACCAATTTATACCACTGTATGTGCATGGTTGAGTAGTACGGTCAATACAATTGTATTGTGTGTTGTTGGGTGGGTCAATACCACTATACGTGTATAGGTGGATCAACACAAATGTATATATAAGAGTGGGTGGTTGGGTCAATGCCGTATAATACATTCTAGCTGACTTTGGTACTATGTATATAGGAAGTGTTTGCCTAATTTTAAACCCGGAACAACATCCTATATTTTTGGAACACTTTTACTAAGTAAAATCCATGTAAATATAATTGAGTACACTGTTGAGTATTTTTTTACTTTTAATGAAGCTTCATTTTGTTAAAATACTAGCATATATACTTTTGTACGTGTCTAACTAGCACGTAATTAATAATATGTAGAAACCCCTATATGCAATTAATGCACAAGCATTATTATGATTTCAAAATTATAATATTGCTAGCGACAGCCCTTAATTCGCTAAGGGGTGGTTCTCTACGCTTCAACTCTACCATCTCATCAACATAAAAGCTCAGCCTGCTCAAGTTCTTCTAGATAACAAAGTTTTATAGTCTAGAGAACCATATAAGTCAACTTTAGGGGATTGCAATGTAGTGTATAATGTCAGAGTAAGTAGAAATGACCTTAAACATTCCACAATGAAAACTAAATCAGCCAAGCTTTGTGTCATGTTTTCATTTTTGTACCGGCTACTTGAAATAAATTATTAAATTACTGTCAATGTTACTCTTATGAAAAAAGGAAACATTGAGGGGATGTATAATTCGAGAAATAATTTCCTAATGGGTCTCTGTGATACAAAAGGTAACTTCTCTCCAAATTTCATCAAAATTTGATCAGTGGTTCCGGATTTTTCGTGATGAGAGTTTTTGGATTTTATATATTAAGACTTAATGCACAAAATACAGGGTTGCTAAAATATTGCCATTCACTTTGAGTGAGTAAATCAGATAAACAATTGGGTTGCACGGCATAGAATTTAGAGTAAGAACGCCTATAATTATTTAAACATTACTGAACTCCACTGTGGAATTCCTTATCCGCTAGGAATCCGATATCGCTGGCCTTATCCTATCGCTTTCCAAGAACTTACACTCGGAGAGCACATTCGGCGGTAAGTCAATCATTGGATTTACCAGTTTGTGATCAACTTTAGTAGCCACCTAACCTGACCTAACCTAACCATAATTGCGATAAAAAAGTAGTGGTAGTGAAGTAACGGAAAAAGTAGTGGTAGTGAATTAACGGATTAGGTCAGAATTATTCATTCACCATTCATAGCTTTGCCGTTCGTCAATTACGTTGGTGAGAAAGTACGTATAAAAGCGGTATTTTGAAAATCCAAATTAGAGTGGTTTGGTACTTGGAGACAAAAGATTTAAGAACTTTATCTTAGCGGGTGCGTCTAAGAAACATGAAGAATTATAGTGATAGTTTCACATTCCTAGCTTTTTGGTTTTTGAGAAATCGTGATGAGTTAGTCAGTGGTGTTTGGCATTCTATATATGTATATATTGTGATATTCAGTACTATCACTATAAATATAGTGATAGTATTGATAACTAGTGGTGTTCCTTGTTTTATAAGTAAAATATTTAGTATAATCACCTATTACTGTTTATTTTTTTATAATCAGCCTCTTACCATTTATAATTCATACTAAGGTTTATTCATGATTACCAACAGTTTTATATCCCTAAACTACAGCTTGCTTTATATAGTCACAATATGTAAATTTATCGTATGCTAAATAATTTAGCATGTCATATGCCTATTGGAAAACACATTTTTTTATTATTCAAAAAGGAGAGGGTGATCTCTTTCTTATCCTTACTCTGCCCTTTCCTCATAGACTATGGTTATGGTATGTGCGAAGAACTTATTCAGACAGAGTAAGGTGCGAACTAGTAGAGGGTGACTGATAAGTCTTCCAGTCCAGACTGGATTCGAACCAGCGCTATCCCTAGCCCAAGCTTAAAGTCCTGACGCCCTCGGCACCGGCTGCACATTCATTCAAAAGCTTTCGTAGGCCTAGCGTTAACCAAAACACAATTAAAACTTTTTTTAATTTTACTTTTTTCAGATTTGAAAACGGAAGATCGGACAAAGAAATTCTTGATAATCTGCTGAAACAAACAAGATACGACAAGAGGCTCCTGCCTCCCGTCACAGGTAAGTACATTTCTCTTAGTTTAGTACTAAAATTGATTTTATAAGCACACAGAGAGATTTCTCATACAATGTTAAATTTTTTGTCACCAATTATCAACTGTTTTGTGGTCCATTATGGAGCGCTAAAGAAGTCTCATGTAAATGTAATTCAGTCTAAACTAGCCGTAGTAGCAGACTAACTAACAAAATTACTGGCACAAATATTCATATAACATGACATATTTGTAAGTTATTACAATTATTAATTATAAACATCATCAAACATAATAATGAAATTCCCATAAATTCTAATTAGGGTGAATTTAGTATTATGAAATCAGTTTTAGACGTGACATAGACAGAGCCAAGTACAAGAATTTGCCAATTTTATTATTAACATACGTTTACGGAATTGTGGAACTCACAGTTTTAAAATAGGCCAGAAAAAAAAATCCTGACGAAATTTCAACAACTCCAGTACAACTTCACTTCAGCTTATCTCGCCAACGTATGTTGTTATTCCTTAGGTGTTCTATACAAACATGTTGCAAGCAATAACATAGGCATGTTTGCACTATTGGATCCTTCATCACTGTATATATATCACTATGTAGAGAAAAGTATACAAATTGTTACGTATTAAGACACTATTCAATCATGACTTGAGGAAACCCATCGAAAAGTAATGTGTGAACTGAACGAGGGGCTCATAAGGATCACGCGTGATGGACAGCTGGGGACGCCATAGTCCATCCAGAGAGTCACTGTCGTAGCTTCCCAGTTGCTGGCTGAATCCTACAATGTAGAAAGGAACTAATATCGGCGTATGTGCACCCGAGTTTGACAGTTATTTACTAAGAAATTAAGAGGCCTATTAAAATCCAATCACACCATCGTTTCCTCGTTTAATTGTTTGTTATAACATATACAGGGTGTCCCACCAAGAGGTTTAAATGTTTGATTTACTACTGCTTGTCCATTTTTTTATTACTGCATTGATCACTTTGAAACTTTGCGCACTCTTTTGCACGCGTATTAAAAGTAACCTGTGAAAAATTCATCATTTTTTTACGGAGGCAGGATGGCAACTTGGTGGTATTCCTCAATAAGCCCACACACAATACTTTACTTTTGTTCAATAGGAAAAGCCATTACGCAAACTTCAATATGAGTGAAAACTTCACTACAATAAATTTGGTTTATATTTAAATTGCTCAAGCAATAGCGGTAAGAAAATCAGCTGTTTAACAATATCAGCTGTTTGTAACAATGGCCACAATATCTGCAGTAATAAATAAAACATTTAAACCTCTTCGTGGGACAATCTGTACATTGTTGTATGGTATTTTAAGTTTTAATAATTGTTATTCTAGTTGGAGTGAAAAGGTATCGGAATTTTTTAACTAGTTTACATCACACTGTTCATCAAATTCACTCTTTTTCTTTATGATTTTATACGTGGTTGGCCGGAATGTTTTCTATATTTTTTTTTTAATATAATAATTTTAGATTTTAGTAAAAAAGTTCTTATTTATTTCCTTAAACGTTTTCTTGGATTCTAGAAGTCGTAAAATGCATTACTTGGTCACTTTATATATTTATAAAATGTATACTTACAATATATTACTTTCTTATACGTAAGTAAAAGCGCTTTATGTTGATAAATTTTAATTTATTTTAATCAAAATAAAATACTGATTTTACTTACGCTTGGAAAATAATGTATCGTTCCTATATATTTCATAAGGATATAAGATCCAAGTAATCAACTTTACGACTTGTAGAAGCCGAGAAGAGGTTTAAAAAAATGAATAAAGTTTTTTCTTGAAAAGTAAAAATTCTGAAAGTTATAAAACTTATAGAAAACATTTCTTTAAACCACACATTAAAATATAAATTCAGGTATATATATATATATATATATATATATATATATATATATATATATATATATACAACAGACATATAGATACATGAAAATATAGATACATAAACAGGTTTTCAAGTAAAAAAAAGTGTAAAGTTGATTCAAAGTGAAAACAAACTTTGTTTGTTCCAACTAGGATACAAATTACTAAAACTTACAATAACATTTTAAAATGAATATATCATAACGTACAATTAAACGAGGAAAACAATGGTGTGATCGGATTTGTTATAGGATTCTTAGGGTTTTAGTATACAAACTTCAAACACGGGAACACATAAATTCTGCGCCGACATTAGGGTGCAAATTTACCAACCACCGGAAATCGAAGCCGCCATTTCGCATGCTCAGTAGACGACCAGCGTACCACTGGGCGGGCTTCTGGGATATATGTTGAGGGCTTTCACTGTTAAGGTATCAGCGACAATATTTCGCTTTAAATTATGAACTTCAAAATTATGTGAATTTTTTTTAATTCGTTATAAGTCTGAATTTACTAAACAAAGTGGTATCAGTAGTATGTTTAGTACATTTTGCTTTCTAGCAAAAATGGTCATTATAATTTCTTCATCTAGAGATATGGAGACCTACAAATTAATTAATAAAAAGTTTTATAAATTATTGTTTTATAATTAAATTATCAGTATTTTAAAATAATAATGTATTTGCTATAAGAAATAAACTTACTATCAACTATCGTATTTATGAATCAATTAAATTTTTGATTGATCGATTGATTGATTGATCGATGAACCACTGCATTTACTTATGAATATGAAAGTAATCTATCGTAACTATACATTTCATAAGGATTGCAACGTGACCAAGTAATTAATTTTATTACCTCTAGATTTAAAGAAACAATTGTTTCAGGAAATTGATAAGAATTTTTGTTCTTGAAAATTTAAAATTCGGAAATTAGTTAAACTTATAGTAAACATTCCTGTCATCCACAATTAAAATATAAATGTGATTCATTGACGGGTGTTTTAGTAATGAAAGTGTAAAGTTGACGCACAATGAAAACTAGTTAAAATTCCAGTACTTTTTGTGTTACAGCCAGGATAAAAATTATAAAATCTTCTAGTAAAATTTTAAAATAATATTTCATAACGTACAATCAAACGAGGAAAACAATAGTGTGATTGGACTTTTAATGGGGCTCTTATTTTCTTAGTAAACAACCTTCAAACTCAAATAGTCATAATTTCTGCACCGACAGAAATAGTTCAAAAAAGAACAAACCTTATTTAAATCATAATTAAAACCCTCAAAATGTCTTAAGATTGTCATGTTATATTGAGAATATTATATTTTGCAACCGAGTACCTGAACCTGATTTTCTCCTTACTGCTGAAGGTCAGCCTGTTTACATAGTTAAATAATTGTAAACATATGTTCACCTGAACCTGCTCATAACTCTTGACATCCTAAGTATTGAGAGATGCGACTCGATCGTACGACTCAAAATTGCAGCAAGTCTGTTGCAAGAGACCACAATAAGTCTATGCCACCCAACATTTGGCAACCGTACTTCAAACGTTGGAATCTGTTACAAAACAAGCACGCTTGCTTTAATTGCTGTCCATATGTTGCAATTCTTCATCCAATTATATTTTTAGGTGTTGCGGAAAACGCCAAAATGTTTTGACATTTAACTACGGTAAAAATACGCATAATTTTAGTACATTCTATTTAATAAAGATTTTTAAAGCTGAATCTTCTTTTCCACTTTTGTTAAGTAAAGAATACTCAATCTTAAGCTTAAGTGGTCGTTGTTATAACTAGAATGTATAGATCCAGATTAAATTTTATATATAACTTATACAATTTGTAAATATATTATTATATTAACAGGAGATATATTAATCAATGCAACCTCTACAAACTCAGACAAGTACTTGCATTCTAAATAACAAAATTAATTTAGTTTAATTAACATTAATTATTTATTTCAATTAAAATAATGATAATTTTTAGCGTTAGTTAAATGCAGTTCTTTCGTAGATACATTGGTCCAAATATAGTTTTTAGAGTGTGATTAAATTTGTAGCTACGATGTATTCATTTCAACGATGTATTATTGATTAAATAATGAAAAATTGATTATCTGAAGATTTTCAAACTGAAAAGTACTAAAATTTATATTTATTTACAGTTGAAATTTAAACACGAAAACATTATGAAAAGCTAACATAGTACATTTATAAAACAAACTACAATTTTTAAAACATAAATTACAAACCTAAAATAATCATTACAAATAAAATTTTTGCTACTAATGCAATTTCATTAAAAACATTACAACTGTATATGACAGAATATTATGATATTGGGCTGGAACAAAGATATATAACCAAGACACTTACGTTTTTTATAAGACACTGCAATTGTTACTAGTATAGTATATTCAGTTTACAATATAAACTAAATACAATATTTGTTGTTAATGTAATGTTACGATTTCATTTCAATCATTAGCAGATGACAGAATACTATGATATTTTAAAACTAAGACGTATATTATATGTTCGAAAATTAACTAAAATTAATTGTTGTTACTGTTACAATTATTTCAATCATTAATATGTGACAGTCAATTTTTAGAACTTAGAAAGTTTATTTGTCCACTTCCTTTTTTGGGAGCCCTTGAAAGCAACTAATTTCTTATAAAATTTACGCCATGTAAAAAATGTATTTACCTGTAAACCGCGTATGTCGTGCCGTGTAATGGCAGGGCAAGGTGGTGCTCCGTTGAGCCTGAATACCGCACACTTCGTCACAGTCGAAATATGCTGACACTTGGTTACACTTTTGGGACCGGCTACCAAGGTTGGGTCTTGCCCGTCCGGCCACTGGGGTGGATCGGGTCACCCTTGAGCTGTCCACTATATTATTGATAACAATTGTACCAAAATACACAGCCCATGTAATTCTGTAAGATTCCGTTTGTGAGGAGATTTTTTCTTACTAAAGAAGTTTTGTCCTTCAGTCAGTTTCATATTTTAGGGGAAATAAACAATGATACATTTCTTGCGGTAAGACAAAGAGGATGACAAAGGTTGTTAGTTCCAAGAATGTACGTGTATGTACGTTCCATGGTTAAGTATCCGTACGTGTATGGGACATTGGGTGGGTCAATACTACTGTTTGTATACGGAGGGTGGGTGGTTAAGTATCCACACGTGTATGGGACGTTGGATGGGTCAATACCACTGTACGTGTATGGAGGGTGGGTGGTTAAGTATCCGTACGTGTATGGAACATTGGATGGGTCAATACCACTGTACGTGTACAGAGAGCGGGTGGTTAAGTATCCGTACGTGTATGGGACGTTGGATGGGTCAATACCACTGTACGTGTACAGAGAGTGGGTGGTTAAGTATCCGTACGTGTATGGGATGTTGGGTGGGTCAATACCACTGTACGTGTAGGGAGGGTGGGTGGCTAAGTATCCGTACGTGTATGAGGCGGTGGGTGGGTCAATACTACTGTACGTGTAGGGAAGACTGGTGGTTAAGTATCCGTACGTGTATGGGATGTTGGGTGGGTCAATACCACTGTACGTGTTGGGAGGGTGGGTGGTTAAGTATCCGTACGTGTATGAGGCGGTGGGTGGATCAATACCACTGTGCATGTACGGAGGGCGGGTGGTTAAGTACCGTACGTGTAGGGACTTTGGGTGGGTCAAGACCACTGTACGTGTGTGGAGGGCTGGTGGTTAAGTATTATCGTCTGTATGGGATGTTGGGTGGGTCAAGACCACTGTACGTGTACGGAGGGTGGGTGGTTAAGTATTCTCGTGTGTATGGGATGTTGGGTGGGTTAATACCACAGTACGTGTACGGAGGGCGGGTGGTTAAGTATTCTCGTGTGTATGGGATGTTGGGTGAGTCAATACCACTGTACGTGTACGGAGGGCGGGTGGTTAAGTATTCTCGTGTGTATGGGATGTTGGGTGGGTTAAAACCACTGTACGTGTACGGAGGGCGGGTGGTTAAGTATTCTCGTGTGTATGGGATGTTGGGTGAGTCAATACCACTGTACGTGTACGGAGGGTGGGTGGTTAAGTATTCTCGTGTGTATGGGATGTTGGGTGGGTTAATACCACTGTACGAGTACGGAGGGTGGGTGGTTAAGTATTCTCGTGTGTATGGGATGTTGGGTGGGTCAATAGCACTGTACGTGTACGGAGGGCGGGTGGTTAAGTATTCTCGTGTGTATGGGATGTTGGGTGAGTCAATACCACTGTACGTGTACGGAGGGTGGGTGGTTAAGTATTCTCGTCTGTATGGGATGTTGGGTGGGTCAAGACCACTGTACGTGTACGGAGGGCGGATGGTTAAGTATCCGTACATGTATGGGATGTTGGGTGGGAGAATACCACTGTTCGTGTATGGGATGTTGTGTGAGTCAATACCACTGTATGTGTATGGGAGAGTGGGCGCTTCCCCTTAGTTGTAATTTTATGTAAAAATAATACGAAATATTTTCGGCTGATTGTCAAGCCAAATTACAAAAACGATTTTGAATAATATATCTATATATTTATAGTAAGTATTATTCTTGCCAGCTCTTGAAAAGTTTGGGAAAATATTTATTATATATGTTTTTATTTATAATTTATCTTACCTAAGCTATAAATTTTACTGTTTCAGGCACACTGACAGTAAATATGAGTGTACTTCTTCTTAGTCTTGCCTCGCCGGACGAGTCTAGTCTGGTAAGTTGAATGCATATTTAATTATTTCACTGTTCTATATCATAGGCCTGAATAAAGAATAGTTAATAGCCTGCCAAACGAATTATTAATTTGTTAATCATTTAACGCTTGTATTTGTGACTGACTAAATGTTTCAGGGAATTGTTATGTTTTTTGCACGTATATTATTCGCAAAATATATAGACACGATTGATTAAACGTTCAATGAAATTGTAATTTTTGTTGCCTTAATGAGTTGAAAGTCCATTTAGATGTTGACGTAAATAAATATGATGAGAACTTATTAAAGACATGATTATTGATTTAAAGATTCAGGAAATGTAAAGTGTTTTGTATAATCTACATGTTAATTAAGTGTTGTCCCTATAGTAAAATTGAAATTCCTATTGACGTACATTAAGGACTCATTAAAGACATTATTGGAGATATCAAGATACGGTTGTTATATAAGGCGAAAGTTACAGTTTGTGACCATAGCGAGTTTATAGAGATGTTGATGTTGACGTACATTAAGGACTGATTAAAGATATTATTGGAGATATCAAGATGCGATTGTTATATAAGGCGAAAGTTACAGTTTGTGACCATAGCGAGTTTATAGAGATGTTGACGTACATTAAGGACTGATTAAAGACATTATTGTAGATATCAAGATACGGTTGTTATATAAGGTGAAAGTTACAGTTTGTGACCATAGCGAGTTTATAGAGATGTTGACGTAAATTAAGTACTGATAAAAGATATTATTGGAGATATCAAGATACGGTTGTTATATAAGGCGAAAGTTACAGTTTGTGAACATAGCGAGTTTATAGAGATGTTGACGTACATTAAGGACTCATTAAAGACATTATTGGAGATATCAAGATACGGTTGTTATATAAGGTGAAAGTTACAGTTTGTGACCATAGCGAGTTTATAGAGGTGTTGACGTACAATAATGACTGATTAAAGACATTATTGGAGATATCAAGATACGGTTGTTATATAAGGCGAAAGTTACAGTTTGTGACCATAGTAAGTTTATAGAGATGTTGACCTACTTAGTTAGTACCTATAAAGTTAGTACCACTGTACTTGTAGGGGTGAGTGAGTGGGTTAGTACCACTGTACGTGTAGGGGTGGGTTAGTACCACTGTACGTTTAGGGGTGGGTGGGTGGGTTAGTACCACTGTACATGTAGGGGTGGGTGGGTGGGTTATTACCACTGTACGTGTAGGGGTGAGTGGGCGGGTTAGTACCACTGTACGTGTAGGGGTGAGTGGGTGGGCTACCACTCTTGTATGTGTGGTTAGGTCTTCATCATTGAGGAATGAAGAAGATATTACCCTCTGACGTTGTCTGAGTCTCTTCCAACACGCATCAATGAAGGGTGGGGTGGTAGAGTCACTTCTTCTCCTGCGTACACGTTGGTGTAGTATGACTAATAACGAATTGCGTGTGACCTAGGGAGGCAGGGTAGGGATCAAACAAACCCTACCCTAGTTTATACCACTGAATGTGTGTGTGTGTGTGTGTGTGTGTGTGTGTGTGTGTGTGTGTGTGTGTGTGTGTGTGTGTGTGTGTGTGTGTGTGTGTGTGTGTGTGTGTGTGTGCGCGTGCGTGCGTGCCAAACAAACGGCACTCGAGATTTGGTATAAAAAAATTCTAGTTATATGACAGTGCCTCAAGTTATGTGATGTCTGTTGCATTGTACTCTGGTAGTGATTGACCCATTATACTCTGAGAGTGACTTTCTGTCAAGTGGGTCTGACCCATTTACACAGAAAGTTGTTACCAAGTTGATGGAAGAAACAGGTCTGCTGAACAAGTGGTGCCACTTCTTTATATTAAGATAATTATTATATTAAGGACTGATTAAAGACATTATTGTAGATATCAAGATACGGTTGTTATATAAGGTGAAAGTTACAGTTTGTGACCATAGCGAGTTTATAGAGATGTTGACGTACATTAAGGACTCATTAAAGACATTATTGGATATATCAAGACACGGTTGTTATATAAGGCGAAAGTTACAGTTTGTGACCAAAGCGAGTTTATAGAGATGTTGACGTACATTAAGGACTCATTAAAGACATTATTGGAGATATCAAGATACGGTTGTTATATAAGGCGAAAGTTACAGTTTGTGACCATAGCGAGTTTATAGAGATGTTGACGTACATTAAGGACTCATTAAAGACATTATTGGAGATATCAAGATACGGTTGTTATATAAGGCGAAAGTTACAGTTTGTGACCATAGCGAGTTTATAGAGATGTTGACGTACATTAAGGACTCATTAAAGACATTATTGGAGATATCAAGATACGGTTGTTATATAAAGTGAAAGTTACAGTTTGTAACCATAGCGAGTTTATGGAGATGTTGACGTACGTTTAGTGTGATGAGAATATATAAAAAATATCAAGATTCTCAATTGTTATACTGGGTGGTTTTAAGTGTGCTCCCCATATTTTTCTTCATTATATATTGAAAGTGATTTTAACCACACCTTGTTAAGGGTGTATTAACCACAATTTTAATAGACATGTTACATAACTATCTTCACATTACAAATATTAAGTCGACTTTTATAACTTAATCTACTGATGTCCTGGAAACGAAACAACTCTTTTGAATTTCAAATATACTATTGTTTTCAGGGTGATAAGACAATGTTAATGTACATGTCACATGACTGTGTCCTCATAAAGAATTCGGAATTTGATTCCTATATCTCGGACCTCAGGTTACTCCCAATATTCCATAATACTTCAAAGCTAAAACATCAACGTACATCATGAATGGCATTGCTTTAAAAACTTTTAAATGTAAACTGTAGAAAAAAGAGGGGGAGAAGTGGCTCTATAACCAGTATATTGGAATTTAACTCTTTATATTGGAACAAATTACGGAACAGCAAAATTTTCATTCATTCAATAATATTCAATTAATGTAGGACATACTTCTTTTTTGTGTACTGTCTTATTTTTTAAATTGGCAATGAGTGTCCAAATTATAAGTTCCAAAGAGTGAATGAATAACTTAGAATTTCTTTTAAGGTATTTAAGAGTTTTAAAGTTACTGTTAACTTTTTTTGTTCGTGGTGTTTGATCCAGTTGAATGATTGCTTTGTCGCGTGTTATTGAATGATTGCTGACCCAGGATATTAAACATGCATTCTTAACTTTCTGACATACAGCTATTTATTTTACATTATATGTTTTGCAAAAATAAAACAACACATATTGAAAACTATTCTAATGAGTATAAAAACTCCAAGCATTCGATCCAAGTATTAGGATGCAGGAAGAAAAACAATATAAAAGTAGTAAAACGATATATGTGGATAAAACTATTGAAGAATCTCAAAAGTTAAAATAATTCTGAAAATAAAAAAAATAAATAAACGTTCATAACACAATAAATAATATATAATTCAAAACACTCAATTCTTTTTTTCATAATTTACCTTACCTCTGCAGTGGTTTGCCGTCTTTTGTAGAGTTAGTTTTTGAAAATTTACTGCTTTGCATAAAAATAGGCAAACACCTTTTTAATGTATTCTACACCTATCTTATTTATATATTTTAATATATAACATTTAGACCTATATCTGTGTCAAATGCATGATTTGATAAACATTTACATCAAAGTCATGTTTAAACGAGCAAGTCGCACACGTTCAAACAGAACAATTGAAAAATATTAAATATTTAGGATTGAAAATTTATCAAAATTTACTGTAAAAATATTTTATCAGGCTTATTCGTATTAAGAAAAATGTCTAAAATATAATTCTAAAGAAACGTTGAAAATGATATATTTGCCCTTTATTTATTCGCACATTTTATTTGGATTAGTTAGTTCCATATAGGGAGGGGGCCTCCTTTGAGAATTTAAGTAGAATTAATACTACAGAAGAATAAAACGATTTGTATAATATTTCACTTAGGTAGGTCAGATTCTGTGAAGAAGCTTTTTCCAGAATTAGTAGTATTGACAGTTTTCAGCTAGTAGATATTTGAAATAATATTGCAATTTAGTAGCCAATTGACTTCTTCACCAACCTTAGGTGGAACCCACAAGTACTTAACAAGAAGTAGAAAGAAAATAGCTTTTGTGGCACACAAAGTAAACATTTTAGGAAAAAACCTTCCTATGCCAGAATAAAATTCTAGAATCATCTGCCGGATGCCATACAAAATATTGAAACGGATCTTTTCCGTTAATTCATTACCATAACCATAACTTAGGTTAACCTAACCTACCATAACTAAACCAAACTTAACATAGCGTAACTAAACCTAACCAAACCTGACATAATCTAAACAAAACTAACATAACCTAAACTATTAAAAATCTATGAAAAAATGCTAGTAAGAGTTCAAAAACGTTTTCTTAGATATTTATATTTCAAATATTTTAACATATATACATATGGGGCTCCATATAGTGAGTTGTAGAAGAGGTTTGGGTTGGGGAGCCTAGCCCTGAGGAGACGGGTTATGGAGCAAGTCTATCTATCTTTGGTGCCTTGTGCGGGGTCGGGTAGGATGATGCAGCTGGTTTGGAGGCTCTCAGTTTTCGTGTCCCAAACATTCTGCCACATTCTCGTACTTCGGCTCGTGCCCCCCCCCCCCCCCCGTTGCTGCGGAACACATGAAGGATGTTCATCAACGTAAACATTACGGATAGTTGCGTTAATCATATATTAGATATTGTTTTAATTATTAATTATTATCATATTGTAGCCAATACGCATGTCTGAAGTGTTTTTATATTATTTAATGTATTGATTATATTTTTTGTTTGTTTGTAGTATATTGTGCATTTTGAGAGTGATAATGGACTTGAACTCTACCCACACGATAAATATTGTATTACATATTTGCACTGCCCCAATATTATTGGGTTTATAACCTGTTTTGTGGCAAGAAAATAAAATAAACAAACCTAACGTAACTTAACCAAAGTAGTGGTAGTGAATGAACGAAAAAGGTCCATTTTTACATTTGACAGATTTAAAAAAGAATTAAAATACACATGATAGATAAGTCGTTATACACACTGAAGGAATATTTCATTTGTCAGGGAATAATATGACGAGCAGGTCTAAGTACTGAAACAACAAGAATTCAGTAGAGGTTTGATTGTGTGTTGTATTGTTGAGTTATTAGTTAAAATTGTTATTTTGTTTATTATACTGTTGTATTTTTTATTCATTAGTTTATAAATTACGCCATTATTCAGAACGTTTTGTAATGAAAAATGAATAAAGAAATAATGATATGAACAGGTTGTCTTAAAAATTATCCTCTAAAAATTAAATTTTTGCTCTTTTAATGAAAATACCTTCAATCTATTAGTAATTTTGTTTTAATATATAGATTTTAATTTTAGTAATTGAGAATATGCAATTCATATTATAAAAGCCTTGTAATGTAAAATACAATACACAGTTTACCTATAAAATACTAGAATCACATCGCTTAAAATTCTTTCATTACATATTGCCTATTAACTAATTTATACTTCATTGTATTGTGCCGATGTCTAAGTGTGTGATAACAATCGCCATTTGTCCAGGAAACAGCTCCTTCCAAAACACGGATTCCGAAATTCAGGGTATTTCTTTGTAATTTCTGCAGATGCCTATCTTATTTACGCACCATTTTTTTAGAAATAATTTAATTCTTCATTCCTTTCAAACATACCTATATTCTTATATTCTGGACAATTCTCAACTAATGTCCTTAGATCCGGAGATACGGTATATAAATATATACATTCTTATAAATAATAAGGATTGCTAAATGTTGAATTTTAAATGTACTGTTTATGATACCCATTTAAAATTAAACCATCTTATAGCTTACACAGAGAATGTTACTAGTTTTTTTAATGTTACTTATACCTAATTTTTAAAATACCCCCGGCTTGTTTTAAATTCGGTTGATATTAAATGGTTCATCCAATCCAGGCTATTGCAAATGGTAATATTTCTGGCTGTTACAGAAATACGAAGTCGAGTTCCTTCTTCAGCAGCAATGGTTTGACCCCCGACTCCGCTACTACAACCAGAGCTGCTACCCATTCTTGAATGCCATTCACCACCACGAGGGCATCTGGCTGCCAGACACCTACTTCATCATGCACGGAGACTTCAAGGACCCCCTGATTCCCGTCCACTTCGCCCTGCGTATCTACCAGAACGGTTCCGTCAGTTACCTGATGAGGTCAGTCACTGGTGGAGTTAAAATACTGGCTTCCATATCAAATTGGGAAATTGTTCCAACCCATTTTTAAAAATAATTTGAGTGGGTGATTCAGCACAAATATAAAATTGTTGGTTTCAAATTATAAAAACCTCCATACAATCTAAACCAAATTCAATGTAAATGAAAAAAATATAAATACTCAAAGAGTTTACAATACTTTATTTATACTAAAATGTTGTTAAACCTCTAGTAATTAAATTTGTTAAACACTAGTACACCTACAGTTTAATTCGCAAAACACGCGGCTCCTTCACCGGCTTATATGGCCTCACTATATACAACGTCACAGATATTCATATCTAATTATAATCACAGGCCTTTCAACTCAAGTTACATGACATAATAAATCATCCCACATATCTAAAGGCACATAACTTGATGGGTCCACTATCCAAGTAAATATATATTATGATCTGATAGATCATCCTACCCAATAGAAATACATGACTTAATGGGATCACCACCGCTCTCAAAACACAAAACTTAATGAGGCAGCCATATATCTAAAGATAGGCCTACATGACTTGATGGGTCCACTATCCAAGATATATGATTTGATAGATTATCTCACCCATCTCGAAGCATGTGACGATGGGACAACTCATGACAGATGACTTGATAGGTCCACCATCCACGTAGAGACTTTCCCACCCATTTTATGTCACACGACTTGATTGATCTACCATCCACGTAAAAATAAATGATTTGATAGATCGTCCCACCCAACTTAAGTTTACAATTAAGTACACTTATAGGTGTACCATCCTCGTAAAAGATGAATGATTTGATAGATATTCCGTGCAATATTCGATGGGACTACCACCCATCTCTAGACACATGATAGGTTCATTAACTACTTCAAATCACGTAATACAGGGATACCTTCCACCTATTAGAAACTGGACCTAAAGAGCTTACCATCCACCTTAAAACTCTCACATAATCCTCCTGTACTCATAATGTTTGTGATAATGATAATGTATCTGTTGTTTTCTTATGATGTATCTTTATAGAATAGTTACAAATGTGCTTTCCTTCAAGTATCCTCTGATTTATTGGATATCATATTTTTACTATTACTTTGTAAAATACACAGACCGTTGGTGATAAATAAATGACTGGATGGATTCACCAATCAACTCAAGAAACATGACTTGACGGTACCACAATCTACCCTACGACCCATTAAAATGACTTAATCAGCACATCACCCACTCCCAAATATTTGATTTGATCAAGTCCTCTTTTCCACAAAAAACATTGATTTGACGAAACATTCTACCCAATCTTATTATACATAACAATCATCGCTCTGAAATAGGCATTAATACTAATTATTCATCTAGCAAACTGCTATTAAAATATTGATGTTTTATGAAATCAAGTTTAGGTTTAGAGGAACATATTTAGGTTTAGAGAAAACATACTAAACTCCCTTGAATTCAATCAACGTTGAAAAGCATTTTGTCGTCTAACAGAAATGTTTTTAGATGCGGTATTAGTCTGGACATAACCCAACACAATACACATAACTTTTACAGGTAACATAAATCTGTAAAAATATGACGAAAACAATAAACTTGGACGACAAAGGCAATTAGATTGTGGATAAGAAAAGAGATAAAACATTTTACTCTTTAGTAACAAAAGAGTTACTATATACTCGTATACTCTCTTACTGTGTCAACCACATATTTATTTTTTAAGAATGTAATAAACTATGGATGAACATAAATTTATAAAGAGTGTAATGAGTGTATATAAACTAATGAAGTCTTTCTCACTTTGTATCATCTGATTCAAGAAGAGGATTTATTAATAGACTAATAATAAGCCACGTGTTAGATAGATAAACAGTACTCCGGGCCTAAAACTGACCCTTGTGGGGCGCCGACTCTTGTAATAGGGGACATTTTGACCAGACTAGTTAGTACTTGACACAATATAGTATAACTGATTATAAATCGGATATGACTTTAGACGGTTTATCACATGACGTGATTGTCGTGTCTCTTGATGAAGTACACGCTCACAGATATATCAAAGTATGACACAGAGCTATTGATTGCATGGCGTCAGTTTGAATTCTAATGCGTCGAACGGAAAACTGCGTGGAAAAATTAATAGTACGTTTTTCAAACTATTTATTTTTTAGAGCTATTTTCATAGAATTTGTTAATGACTAAAATTAACAGCTAAGATAGTTAAAGTGTTTTACTGCCTGGTCTTGGTTCGTGCTACCCTGTAGTATTAAGGCCGAAAATGTTGCTCTTAGAGTATTCTATCCTACCTGGCATTCATATGAAAACTGTATATGTTTTAGGAGACATTTGATACTTTCCTGTCAGGGGTCACTCAACATCTTCCCTTTCGATGACCCCCAGTGCTCCTTCGCTATGGAGAGCAGTAAGTACTTACTGTATTTAATTTTACAAAAAACTTTGTTTTCATCACAAGGTCTATAAAGAAAAATTAAATAATTTACTTCGTAGTGGCAGGATTAAAACATAATAATGGTGGTAAAATGAGTTTTATGAGTTTGTTCGATCACCCCCGTAGTTACGAAATGAGGATAAAATTTACCAAGTTACTTAATTCGTTGTTCACCCACTTGACATGTAGATAAAAATAGAAAATTAAACATTGAGATGTGTTTCCACTGAAGATTTAATTCAGTAAGAATTTTATTTAATTAACTAGTGTTCGTATTTTCCATTCGACAATATAAACATCATAGTCAATATCTTCGTTTTTATCACCTCAAATCTCATCAAACTTATATATATAATTTGTGTTTAATTTCATTATGACCGGTGCTGGCCTCATCAACATTATATGTAAGGGGTTTAGTGTAAAAAATAACTTGTAAATCAATAACTTGGAAATTGTCATTTTTAATATTGTATGAGGAATTATGACATACTGCAAATGTTAAGGTTTGTTACTTACCAATTTATTTCAGCTTTTTTGGCTAAATATATGCAAATAGCTGAGAACGAGAGAATAGAGAGAGAAAATGTTATATACATTGGTCCATACTCATTTCTACTTCTACTCAATTCACTAAAGAAATGAAGTGAATTCAACGTCTTCATTAAAGTTATATTTAACATTACAAAAGTCTCGAGCCTTGAGATTATTTTAGTGGTGACAAAATTTTCAGTCCTATAACAACAACAATTTTAATATACAACTAATAAAATATATACATATAAGGTAGAAGTAGATGAGTAATAATATAAATCCATTCTATTTTTCATAAATTTAAGTAGGTTGTTTTAAACATCCTTTTTATAAAAGTAGTTTCTAGTTGTTAGCAAAAAACAATCATAATAAATGCATAAAATGAATGAACAAGTCATTTGTAACAATTAAAAGGCATGGTCACATCTAAAGTGTGTCACATTCTAATTTATAACGTCTTGTAATTATTAAAAACTCATAAAACTACGTTGTACTAATCATATTAAAACTATTGGACCTTTTCCGTTAATTCACTATCACTACTTTTTCCGTTATTTCACTACCACTACTTTTTTAATGCAATAAGGTTAGGTTAGGTCAGATTAGGTTAGGTTAGGTTAGGGTAGGTGGCTACTAAAGTTGATCACAAACTGGTAAATCCAAGATTGACTTACCACCGAATGCGCTCTCCGTATGTAATTTCTTAGAAATCGATAAGATAAGGCCAGCGATATCGGATTTACAGCGGATAAGGAACACCACAGTGGACGTAAAAATGATTGGGGAACAGTTTTGAGAGCAACAGAATATTTATCAAACGATAGTGAATTAACGGAAACAAAAAAAGTAATAGTAGTGAATTAACGAAAATATCAGACTAGTTTATCATTGATATTAGTATAAATTAATATAAATAGTATAAATTAAATATATCGTTTAATTTTACTCTATTATATCACTAAGGAAACATTCATTTCGAGATCAGATGGGCAATTGTGTTTGTTTGTCTGTTGTATGTTTGAGCGCAAGCTGACTTGGCTGTCTTATTTGTTCACATTGCTTAGGATATATAACTGAAGTTGGCTTATTCAATATGATTATAGCAATGAAATAATAAAAGTTATGTTTTATTCCAATAACTTCTTAATTCCTAAATTTTTTTATTTCTGAATAGGCCAGTCCTGTTGCATAAGTTAATATGGAAAGAGACTATAATTTTAAAACAGACAATAAAAAACTAACAAAAATTAGTTTTTTTCAATAATTAGTAATTAGTAAAAAAAGTAATAATTAGATTTTAAATTAATCACAAGCTCAATGGTGGAATGTGTACGGTTTAGTGCATGACTGTACCTTGCAGCCCGCTGCCGCTGGAGGGGAACTGTGGTGGGAGAAGTAATTCTCTCTCATTAACGCGCCATTTACTTTGGGCTTGTGTTTAGAATATAGCAATTGAAAATGTACGATATAGTGTATATTACGTTATATTCTGTTTGTTCTAGTATCGTACGACCTGTCGGCCATCACGTACGTGTGGAAGAACGACGAGGCGACGCTACGGAAGAGCCCTTCTCTGACGACGCTCAACGCTTACCTAATAAAGAATCAGACGATCCCTTGCCCCACGAAAGCGAGCTGGCGAGGTCAGTCTTTGGCAATTGTTTCTGTCTTTTTCAAGCAACGTACTGTTTTGCTTCTTAATCTATAAGCCGTGTATCTTTGAATGGTATTGAATAGCATTGTCTTTTTTATTCTATTTTTCGAATGTGTTTTAGTTTTTTTTTTTTTTAATATAATAAAATGTTGCATTAATGATTTTGGAAATGTGTTCAAGAAAATGGTTTGGGTACAACTGATCATTTGAATGTTATCTGATAATTTCAATTGCTTTACTAATTAATACACTAATCAACTAATGTCAAATTAAAATTCCCTTCAGCAATACAGTACAAGTGAAACGTCACAAAAATACTACAATCTAAGTACAAAATAAGATAAAAGTACGAAATGCACAAGTATATTATAATACTAGTACAAAATGCACGATTTGTGCTTATATTGTTGTATATTTGAGCATTCTGTGCTTATATTGTAATATATTTATGCATTTTGTACTTGTACTGTAGTATATTTGTAAATGTTGTGCTTATATTGTAATATATTTGTGTTGTGTGATGTTCCAGCATACTATGCTAATTATAAAACTACCTAAGCAAAAATAATACAGTAAGTGAATAAACATTTAATACGTCAACTTCATAATTAGATAAATATGACTATGCTAACCAAGTACTGTATATAGAATATATGCAATACTATAATTTCCAATCAGCAAAGTTAGCCATGGTACTTACGTGTTTAAGATACCTTTGTAAACGATTGCAATCATAAAACGTGTGTTAATTAAAAACATATTTAGTCGTAGAGAAACCTTACGAACTAATTACAAAGTTTATTACAAACAAACAGATACATAGTCAGGAGACACCACTGAAGTTCTAACTAACTAATGGCATTACACGTCCAATGCAACCGGTTGGGAGACTACTTAGACTATGTTTATTACAAACAAACAGATACATAGTCAGGAGACACCACTGAAGTACTAACTAACTAATGGCATTACACGTCCAATGCAACCGGTTGGGAGACTACTTAGTCTATGTTTATTACAAACAAACAGATACATAGTCAGGAGACACCACTGAAGTACTAACTAACTAATGGCATTACACGTCCAATGCAACCGGTTGGGAGACTACTTAGTCTATGTTTATTAAATAGTACTATCAAGGAAATTAGTGTGTAAGAATTTTTTAAGTGTTGGTAGGCTGCGTCCAACGTGTATGAATGCTTACTGTCGGCGCAAAAATTATGTGTACCGGAGTTTGAAGGTTGTACACTAAAGAGTATGAAACCTGTGACAAATCCAGTATCATCATTGTTTTCCTCGTATGAGTTTACGTTAATGCATTTTAAAACTTTTTATTTTAAGTTTTAATAATTTATATCCTAGTTGAAATGAGAACGCACCAAATGTTTTCACTACTTCATAGAAAATGTTGTTTCAGGAAAATGAAAAGAACTTCTTTTTAAGTTAAAATTATGAAATATTTAAAAAACCTTGTAAACACTGCTTTCGACCACGTAATGTAGTATTAACGTGATATAGTAACGGGGTTTTAAGTAATAAAATTATAAAATTGACGCTAAATTGAAATCTAGTAAACATTCTGACACCTATTTTGTTCCTACTAGGATTAAATTGATGAAACTTAAAATGACATAGAAAAACTCATATGACTTAATGAAAAGTTAAACGAAGATTAACAGTGGTATGACTGGAATTTTCATAGATTTTTTAGTTTTGTAGTATTCGACCTTCAAACACACATAATTTTTACGACGACAGTAAGTGTTGTATTTGTTAAACATGATCATCTGGGAGATAAATTAAATACTCACATGCTTGATATAACGTATGTGATATGGAGATTGGTACACACTATATCATATATGATCGTCTGTCGAAGTAATTAAATATTTACTTGCGAGGCTTACAACTAACGTGTCATATTAGGTAGATAGGACCTCTTGGGAGATAAATTAAATACTTATACTATTGTCAAAGTAGCTGATAGATAATGCGTCATATTAGTTAGATAGGACCTCTTGGGAGATAAATTAAATACTTATACTGTTGTCAAAGTAGCTGATAGCTAATGCGTCATATTAGTTAGATAGGACCTCTTGGGAGATAAATTAAATACTGATATACTGTTGTCAAAGTATCTGATAGCTAATGTGTCATATTAGTTACATAGGACCTCTTGGGAGATAAATTAAATACTGATATACTGTTGTCAAAGTAGCTGATAGATAATGCGTCATATTAGTTAGATAGGACCTCTTGGGAGATAAATTAAATACTGATATACTGTTGTCAAAGTATCTGATAGCTAATGCGTCATATTAGTTAGATAGGACCTCTTGGGAGATAAATTAATACTGACATACTGTTGTCAAAGTATCTGATAGCTAATGTGTCATATTAGTTAGATAGGACCTCTTGGGAGATAAATTAAATACTGATATACTGTTGTTAAATTATCTGATAGCTAATGTGTCATATTAGTTAGACAGTACCTCTTGGGAGATAAATTAAATACTGATATACTGTTGTCAAAGTATCTGATAGCTAATGTGTCATATTAGTTAGATAGGACCTCTTGGGAGATAAATTAAATACTTATACTGTTGTCAAAGTAGCTGATAGCTAATGTGTCATATTAATTAGATAGGACCTCTTGGGAGATAAATTAAATACTGATATACTGTTGTCAAAGTATCGGATAGCTAATGTGTCATATTAGTTAGATAGGACCTCTTGGGAGATAAATTAAATACTTATACTGTTGTCAAAGTAGCTGATAGCTAATGTGTCATATTAATTAGATAGGACCTCTTGGGAGATAAATTAAATACTGATATACTGTTGTCAAAGTATCTGATAGCTAATGTGTCATATTAGTTAGATAGGACCTCTTGGGAGATAAATTAAATACTGATATACTGTTGTCAAAGTATCTGATACCTAATGTATCATATTAGTTAGATAGGACCTCTTGGGAGGTAAATTAAATACTGATATACTGTTGTCAAAGTATTTGATAGCTAATGTGTCATATTAGTTAGATAGGATCTCTTGGGAGATAAATTAAATACTTATACTGTTGTCAAAGTAGCTGATAGCTAATGCGTCATATTAGTTAGATAGGACCTCTTAGGAGATAAATTAAATACTGATATACTGTTGTCAAAGTATCTGATAGCTAATGTGTCATATTAGTTAC
This sequence comes from Stictocephala bisonia, assembly GCA_035578905.1. NCBI lineage: Eukaryota > Metazoa > Arthropoda > Insecta > Hemiptera > Membracidae > Stictocephala > Stictocephala bisonia. The sequence goes on along the minus strand of JAQJVL010000243.1, from coordinate 827,499 downwards.
ATAGGACCTCTTGGGAGATAAATTAAATACTGACAAACTTTTTAGGTTGTCAAAATATCTGATAGCTAAGGTGTCATATTAGTTAGATAGGATCTCTTGGGAGATAAATTAAATACTGATATGCTGATGTCAAAGTAGCTGATAGCTAACACCATTTGTGCTTAACATTGTGGATTTAGAAGATAATTTGTTGTTGGAAAAGTTTTATAATGTTTTACGTCTATTGTTGATTGTTAACGTATTTTTATATTTGTCATAACTGTGTATATTTGTAATAATTTGTAAGAAGTTATGACTTTTCGAAGAGTCCATCGTCATCTATAAGCATTTTTAAAAGTTTTCTTACATAGATATAGGTTAATTTAGAAAACAAATTTAGTTTTAAATACAGGATAATATATAAACACCCGAAGATGATAGGATATTTATAACTAACGAAATGTATTGTTTGGTTTTTTAACACTTTTAGCGTTGGAGATCTACTAATAATTTTAACAGCAAATTTAACAACCATGAACAAACAACTTCAACAAATAACTTTAAACAATTTTTTTTATATTACAACTACACCAGTATTATCAATACAGTAGTCCCTCATTAATCCGACACAATTCAGACCAGGTATGTGTTGGATTAGTGAAAAAGCCGGATTACTGGAGTTTAATTGTAAAACATGCTTAAATTACATAATAGAATGTATATTGTAATTAAAAAAGTCATTTACAATACAGATGTACAATAGTTTCAAAGTAAGAAAAGTATGGTACACCAGTTGAAACGTGTTACGTAACACTCTTGCATATGAATCAAAAACAAGTTAAAAAGCTTACAACAATTGAAAAAATTAATCCTTTAAAACTTTGCAAAAAAGAAAAAATAGTTAAAATAAAATGTAAATATTGATAAAAATAAAAAAATAGTAACATTATTAAGAGTTGTCTTGTGCTAACAGAAAATTATCATAAAAATGTATTTTTCAATTATATTTCCTATCATTTTTTAATGCAATGTTTTGCATTATATTAATAACATGTCTAAAAAAAGAAACTAATATATTTACCTCACTATAAAAACCTCAACTATTATACACTATAAAACTAGAAGCATAATAATTGTCATGAGATATGAATTGTAAACAGAATGGAATGTTGCCATCGGTGTTTTTATCGGGCAGGAAGTGATAAGAAAGGGTCAGGATAAACAAGTGTGGGGCTCAGGACGATCTTCCTCTTTACTGCATTTGGAATTCTAATGTTATCTGTTCTTTCAAGTGCTGATAATACTGATAAGGAAAAGGCCGACTGTGGGCAGATATTTTCTGAGGAAGTTATTTTATTTATCTTACGGTCTGAAAAAGTTATTTCGTTTATCTTTTGATCAGAATTTGTCGTTTCATTGTTCTGTTTATATCAGCACTTTTCACTCCTGACACCTTCCTGATATGAAAGCTATCTTCCCCTTTGGTTTTCTGGAACCAGAACTGGTTTTGGTTCTTTTATCAATACGATAGAACCGGCCGGATTACTGGGGGAGCCGGACTGGCGCAGGGCCGGATTATAGAGGGACTACTGTAATGTCAAGTTATACAATTGTGTCAACCACTGAATATTGAATAGCGTGTGTAATTTTGCATTCCTATGTAATCTAGATAACAATTATTGCTTCAGTTCAAAATTAATTGCATCATAAGCTATTTTAGAAATGCAGAATAGTATTCGAGATTGATTTTTTTCAGACGTTTAGTTAAGAAATAATATAATTGCATTGGGCGTACATTATTTGTATATATTTAGTGAATATACGAGCTTGACTTTTAAATTGGAATTGTTAGATTTTATACTCTTCCGTTCCACCACAACACAACAGTTACAATAGAGTATGTTGCACCTGGAGAAGGGACCTTTCAACTGAATACCTACGTTTACCTACTGCGAATTCTAGGGTCAAAAGCTGAAACTAAAGGAATCCAAAATTGTTTTTAATTCTTAAGATAATAGTTTCAGCGTCCAACAAGACTGTTTATGAATTTTTATGGTTTTATCATGGCCAATATAAGTGATTAACATTTGTTCATTGAGTTCTTAGAACACACCTAATTTATTTGAGTTTGATTTTTATTGCAACATGAATAATTATATTTTAATGATGTTTACTCATTGGTTTACTCATTGGAAAAACCTTACTTACTATACAATCTGGATGGAAAAAATTAAGTTGAAATTTAGGTACTTTTTTATGAGGTTTTTTAAAATTTGAAGTATTTTATGAGTCAGACAATAAATCAACGCACAGTGATAGTTTACTATGAGCAGATTATTTAAATACCTATAGCATGTTCTTTTATGTTTTACAAGAACAACAATCTTCAAGCCAGTGTGATACATAAATCTCGCGTTAGCTGTCTCCTCGGGCCGTGGGTCTCAAACTGATAGTGAGTCCCGTGCTTATCACTTACTGAACTTGTTATCTTACTTCAACGAAATGCGCAGATGCCCACTCATTACCAGATATTTATATAAAATAATGAATCAAATGAAATTTAAATACGCTTACTACACAACACCAGTAAAAAAACAAATGACACTTTAGTCTGTTTTAAAACTAATATTAATAAAAGGTCTAAGTTCAATATTTAATTTAAAATTTTTTATGTTTATACAGTGCGAAATATGTTTGGTTATACAAGTACAATAATGTCTTTTTTGAAGTTGTTATGATTGAAATATTCCTATTTAGGTGATTAATTTTAAATATCTTCCAAAATTTCCTGGTAGTAAAAATAATAAATGTGAAATTGAATTAACAATTAGTTGTTTAATATTGTTAATTTAAAGTATTTTTTATTTTTATTTTTGTAATTTTTATCTTTGTGTTATTTGTCTTTTAAGTAATCTATTACTTTAGATTGGTGAGCATGATAATTAAATATTATTTTCTTCTTTGTTACGCTCTTATAAACTAGTTACAACAATTTTCACCGCTTCATCTTCTTGCGGTTCCAAACTTTAACCAAACACTCAAAACCTAGAAATAATCGTGGCTAATCGTGTATCACAAACAATTTCAGTAGATACTTTTTCAAATTTGCTAACTTATTTATATACGATACAATTTATTTTTTCTTTCGTGTTTTTCTTTAATTATGAACTCTAAAGTGGTTATAGTCTACAATTTAAATTTTCCCCCTAATCTATAGATCTAAGTTATAGATCAATATAAAATCCAGAATTATATTGGATTTTAATGTTCAACTTGTTCATTGTGTTCTTTATGTTCATTACTGAACAAATGCTCTATGCTCTTGTAGAAGCACGAATCCCTCCTTTAAAGTTTCCCCACAGAATTGAAATGAGAAATATCTAAGGTGTTGTCTATGCCTACTTTGTATGAATATATCTAGTTTTCACGTTCTTATTCTTGTACCTCTACAAATCAAATTAATAGGGTTATAGGACTTTACTTTCATTATTTTTCCCCTTAACAGTATTTTTAATCTCATTATGAAGTAGACCTGATGCTCTAGGCAAGAGAGTTTTTGACCTTCAATAAATGAGAAAAGATATTGAAAAGTTGACCTATGAGGAAGTTTTTTATTTTTTGGTTAGGGAAGTTTTGTCATCGGGAAAATGTAGACAAACATTGGTACTTTATTTTTTATTCGAACCTTTTTTCACCAATATGCATAGTTTAATCGTTAGTAAGCGACAAAGAAACATGACTGTGCGGCGCGCGCAGTGGCCATCGTGTTGGTGAGCTGGCCTGGTGAACTATCCATGATTCCACTGGTGCTGCAATAAGAACCCAGGAGAAATGTTATATACCAGGGACCCTGTACGTGTGTGGGTGGGAGGAAGGGACATTAACACCGTACGTGTGTGGGTGGGAGAGCGGGCCATTCCCACTGTACGTGTGTAGGTGGGAGGAAAGACATTAACACTGTACGTGTATGGATGGTAGGGAGGGCCATTCCCACTGTACCCCTGCACGCTTCGTGTGCCAAACCCATCGGTATTTGAACGGGCAAGCCTAAAAAAGTTCGTGGCACTCCGTTCCTCCTTGGCATATTCCTTTGATGTAACGATACCAAATAAAATCTTATTTTTCTTTTATGCAACATCGGTTTAGCTTTCTAAACTCATACATCAAACTATTACTTCAACTCAACAATTTTACTTTATTAACTTATATTTTTCATTTCTTCAGAGTCATAACATCCAAAATAAGACTGCAACTTATTACTTCTACTAGTGCGATTACTTGGATTTCGTGATCAATTATAAATATCCTTACAGTATCAATCCATTGTTTTGTTGGAGTTATTAATACCAAAAGCCCTAACTTTGGATTATTTGTCTAAAATCAATCAAACATTTTACTAATCTTAATAGAATTTGTTAAACCAAGGAGCATCCGAAGCTATGATCTCTTGCTCCATATAAAAATGCTTGAATGCCCCAAGCAAGATGAATTTGATTTATAACAAGTCATCTTTGTAAGTTGGAATGAATAGCCTTTGACCTTTAAATAGATTTTTACATACAGCTTATCACTACATTTTTACATACAGCTTACCACTACATTTTTACATACAGCTTATCACCACATTTTACGTACAGCTTATCACTATATTTTTACGTACAGCTTATCACTACATTTTTACATACAGTTGATCACTACATTTTTATATACAGATTATCACTACATTTTTACATACAGCTTATCACTACATTTTTACATACAGCTTACCACTACATTTTTACATACGGGATATCGATACATTTTTACATACATCTTATCGCTACATTTTACATATAGCTTATCACTACATTTTTTTAAATTTTTCGGCTTATCGGCTACCAAATTAAAACGAATATTCCTATACATCATAAACATTAAACTGCCATTGTTATATGTCTGACTATAATACTGGAGCTAAGTTAACGGTAAAAGTAGGATCTTCTTTGGAGTTACAACTCTATGAAATAGTAATGTATAATGCGGCTGCGACGTACAACTCCTGTACAATTTAGCATTTATATAAAATTATTCATATAATGAAGGGTCTAAATCTTGGTAGACCATGAAGAAATGGCTTTTTGAATATGAAGGTATTTGTTATCAACTGCAGATACAAGTTTCGAGATCTCCAAATACACTTATGAAACTTTTTACAGACAATTAAATGGCATCTGCGTCTTTTATTATTTGACTATAAATTGACTGTATATTGTTTAGTGATTTTAGTGCATGTACTTTAGTTTGTTAGTTTTATAATGTACGGTTGAAAAACAGAATGTAATGACGGTCATATAAAGACAGAACCACGTAATATCATACCATTCCATTCCGTTCCAATCTGGTCTATTCGAATCCAATCCGTTTCACTCTACTCTGCTCCGTTCCATTGTGTTCCGCTCCTCTCCATTTTACCCCGCTCCGTTACATTATGTTCCACTCCTTTCCATTTCACCCCGCTCCGTTCCATTATGTTCCACTCCTTTCCATTTCACCCCACTCCATTCCATTGTATTCCACTCCTTTCCATTTTACCCGCTCCGTTCCATTGTGTTCCACTCCTTTCCATTTTACCCCGCTCCGTTCCATTGTGTTCCACTCCTTTCCATTTTACCCCGCTCCGTTCCATTGTGTTCCACTCCTTTTCATATCACCCCGCTCTGTTTCATTTCCTTGCCCTACGGATTGACGTTTACCCACTCACCCTTTGAACACATACGACTGGCGTTGTGTCCACACAACGTTGTGTCGAATATGTGATGGTTCCGTTCCGCTCATCTCTATTCCATTCTCTTCCATAATTAGTGATGACTTGGAGTCATACAACTATAGTAATGAGCGTTTGGAAATTATCTCCTTACGTTATATTTCCTTAATTTGTATTTGTAAATCCACTCTGTACGGCCTGCAGGTACGTACAACTAACCACCCACCCTGTGGACTCATACTACTAACTATGACCCACTCATTCACTCTGCAGATCCATACAACTATTGTTAAAACACCCATCTAACCTGTGAGCATATACGAGTACAACTAACTTTTCATCGTAAATTTATACGACAGTATGGCTCTTCCACCAACCCATACCCGTACGAAGCTGATGCCATTCATGTGTTTTCAGACGGGTGGATGGGATATTTTCCTTTTCTTGAAAATCCTGATCAATTTTGTACTTTTTAAAAAAGTTTTCAAAAATTTGCTGTTGAATCAAACTAAATTTGTTACTATTGTATAAGAAAGCTGAGAAGACTTAATACGCTAGATGATTTAAAGTATTTGTGTAGCTTTGAGTATTATAGTGTAACAGTTATTATTCTAAGGCTAAATTATCAGCCTCGAGCCACTGGCTTACTCGATCCTACCTCCAGTGGTGGTAGTAAATACTCCAATCAGGACTTGGAGGAATTACGTGAAAAGGGATTCTTATGAAAAGCTGCTGCAAAAATGCAGTAGACCCTAAACCATATTCCACATAAGTCATACACTTGTGGAATACTGTAAACTCGTAGTGATGGAATATGAAGTAGGTTTCTTGTCTTGAAAACATGTCAGACTGATTAAATATTGTTTTAAACTTAGAATTAAATCATTTAATTTCAAATTTGTGTGTATGTGTGGCTTTGTAGTTTTAAGCTGTGTACTGGTTTATAGGCTGCTCTACATTTTCGAACAACTATATATTAGAATTAATAGGTAATACTTTAATTTTAAACATGCATGTTTGCATCAAGACGATATCCTATACTGATGGCATTTTGTGTCAAAATCGGGTGATAATTCTAGGTTCACATATGAATATGTAGTATTTGTGTGCTCGCAATTTGAAAAATCAATAAAATCAAAACACTTTTAACAATATATAAAATGTATTGCAGATGTCAATTATAAATCAAGGATATGTTAAGACCAGCAAACATATTGTATAACAAACAAACTTCAAAATCTTTTGGAACATAAAAAATTTCTAACCGTTCAGTTTACAAATTAAACTCAAATTCAGTTTCAGTGCCATCTTATTAAAATTGTGGGGTCTCCAAGTTTTTGGCCAAAAACCCACCTATACTACAACATTATGGCAGACTAAGGAAGCATTTAAGTCGAGTTTTAAACGTCACAAATGGAATATACGTACTTACACTTTCTTCCTCCATGGTGTCTCCCAACATTACGCGGATAACATTTGGATAGTTTGATTTTGAAGAATATGCTGTCAGATTGAAGCAATTACAATATCGAATACATCTATTCAGTTTCAAAAAAGTTTGTTTTCCCTCGAGTTCCAGGGCTTACTCTATAAAACTCAATATTTTACCGTCAACTAAGTGCACCTTTTGATGTTCCTTTCTAGCAGAGATGCCCCAATACCACTGACATAAACTTTAATTGACAAAAACTGGTATATAGGGTGTGTGTAAGACACTTTTGTGTACGAAGTTTCGGAGCATGGGATACTTAATCAATTATGCACATGGGGCATATGAACTGCACTCAAGTTCCAAATATGTATTTAAGGTTGGCACATTTTTCACAAAGGAATTGGTAATCTAAAAGGATAGCTACTCTAGCTTGAGACCACGTAATTGGTACACTATTAAATATCGTGTTTGTAAGGCTTATGAAATACATTCCTTGGTTTAAGCAGGTAGAAAGGGTATTCATGGCAGTTAAAGATATATTTTAAAGTTTTTACTGTACAATATGAGTCGTGGCTCATCAACACTGACGTAGGATATCAAAAAGTCTTTGCAAAATCTCTGGTGAGGGGACCCAACCTTACGCTGATCAAATCACTCACCGCCACGAATCAGATTGACATCAGCACGGTGATTGCGTATATTACTGGACAGGGCCACTTCAGGAAACATCTGGCAAAGATTGGTATCTACAGAGAGGACGCCAATTAATTGCCGCCGGCTTTGTAGTGAAGCTCTGGAGTCTGCCGAACACCTATTAATAGAATTCAAAGCTCTGGAGCATAGGGGAAGTATAATTTTCAGAGTTGAACACTCAGAAGGAAGAATGGTTGCTATTCTGGGGGGAAAAAATTGAGATCTACTCGGAATAAGTACACCATTCTAGTTGGTAATAGGGGAGCACAATAAACCCAAGTTTGAGATGCAATCCAAGGTTGTTAAGCCTTATCCCTTAACAAACTGACCTAAACTAGCATATAAGGACGCCTGAAACTGAACACCTAGATATCAGTTAAAATTCCTGTTCAGAAGGATTAGCCATTTACTGGTTATATTTATTTATAATCAGTTTTAAATTATATTTTTATTGCTGGATAAAACCATTTACATTTGTTTGACAACTTCGTAGTTAATTCAATAATTATTTGTTCATGTTCTTTCGTTAATCACACGAGGTTGGCCGACATAATTTGAATACATTATAAATAGGCATCAGGGATACCAACTAGAGAAGGAACGTTCCCAAATACCACAGTCCTCTTATTGAACTTTTTAACTGCCATTGTCCTTCTTCTCATAAAACATAATTGACCGACAAAGGTAAAGTTAGAAAGCCAAGTTTCCTAAAGGGAGATGAGCACGTTTCTCAGAGCTTTAAATTATTGAGGAGGGACTCATCTTCTTAAATAAGAAAAATAAATAAATAAAAAACTTTGATTAGATAATGATACATTTATGTTTTGTATAAAAATGTTTAGTTTCCTACATAAAACATAGTAATTTTTCTGAACTAATATGGCATTTTTATACTTTTTATAATTCCATGCAAATTGACTATCAGATTTAAGCCAGTCATTGTTGTCAGTGGGCAGTATTTCACTTATCCACATCTAAAACTTTCCATTCGTAAAATATCGTTTTAAAAGTGGCCCTGTGTTTTAAGGTTATTGAGATTATAACGCTAGGAAGTATGTCGTCATTTTCATAGTTCTGGGGTTTAAAGAGTCTAATGTAGGTTGGCTAATTTGTTTTTTTATCACTATTATTATTGACACGTGTTTTGTGATGGTAGTTTTATATTTGTTCAAGCTGCAGTGTATATCAATTTTGAAACTTATTTGTAAAAACTAATTTTGTTATGTAGTTCTAATTGAGACGGGGCCACTCAATATAAAAACTAAATACAATATTGCTTGGATCGGAATGGTACAATTCAAAACTAACAACTAGGAAATGAGACGTAACGAATAAATAATAAACAATTATTTCTAAGAAATAAAAAAACAACAGATAACAACCAATTTTCACCAGACTCCTTTTAACCCAAAATAAAATTTCCACCAGACTATAGCCCATCCAAACTTATACTTACCAATATAAAATGTTCACCAGACTACAGCAAATCCAAACTTATACTTACCAATGTAAAATGTTCACCAGACTACAACCCATCCAAACTTCTACTTACCAATATAAAATGTTCACCAGACTACAGCCCATCCAAACTTCTACTTACCAATTTAAAATGTTCACCAGACTAGAGCCCATCCAAACTTCTACTTACCAATATAAAATGTTCACCAGACTACAGCCCATCCAAACTTCTACTTACCAATATAAAATGTTCACCAAATTACAGTCCATCCAAACTTCTACTTACCAATATAAAATGTTCACCAGACTACAGCCCATCCAAACTTCTACTTACCAATATGAAATGTTCACAAGACTACAGCCCATCCAAACTTCTACTTACCAATATAACACGTTCACCAGACTACAGCCCATCCAAACTTCTACTTACAAATATAAAATGTTCACCAGACTACAGGCCATCCAAACTTCTACTTACCAATATAAAATGTTCACCAGACTACAGCCCATCCAAACTTCTACTTACCAATATAAAATGTTCACCAGACTACAGCCCATCCAAACTTCTACTTACAATTATAAAATGTTCACCAGACTATAGCCCATCCAAACTTCTACTTACCAATATAAAATTTTCACCAGACTACAGCCCATCCAAACATCTACTTACCAATATAAAATGTTCACCAGACTACAGCCCATCCAAACATCTACTTACCGATATAAAATGTTCACCAGACTACAGCCCATCCAAACTTCTACTTACCAATATAAAATGTTCACCAGACTATAGCCCATCCAAACTTCTACTTACAAATATAAAATGTTCACCAGACTACAGCCCATCCAAACTTCTATTTACCAATATAAAATGTTCACCAGACTACAGCCCATCCAAACTTCTACTTACCAATATAAAATGTTCACCAGACTACAGCCCATCCAAACTTCTACTTACCAATATAAAATGTTCACCAGACTACAACCCATCCAAACTTCTACTTACCAATATAAAATGTTCACCAGACTGCAGCCCATCTAAACTTCTACTTACCAATATAAAATGTTCACCAGACTACAGCCCATCCAAACCTCTACTTACCAATATAAAATGTTCAACAGACCACAGCCCATCCAAACTTCTACTTACCGATATAAAATGTTCACCAGACTACAGCCCATCCAAACTTCTACTTACCAATATAAAATGTTCACCAGACTACAGCCCATCCAAACTTCTACTTACCAATATGAAATGTTCACAAGACTACAGCCCATCCAAACTTCTACTTACCAATATAACACGTTCACCAGACTACAGCCCATCCAAACTTCTACTTACAAATATAAAATGTTCACCAGACTACAGGCCATCCAAACTTCTACTTACCAATATAAAATGTTCACCAGACTACAGCCCATCCAAACTTCTACTTACCAATATAAAATGTTCACCAGACTACAGCCCATCCAAACTTCTACTTACAATTATAAAATGTTCACCAGACTATAGCCCATCCAAACTTCTACTTACCAATATAAAATTTTCACCAGACTACAGCCCATCCAAACATCTACTTAACAATATAAAATGTTCACCAGACTACAGCCCATCCAAACATCTACTTACCGATATAAAATGTTCACCAGACTACAGCCCATCCAAACTTCTACTTACCAATATAAAATGTTCACCAGACTATAGCCCATCCAAACTTCTACTTACAAATATAAAATGTTCACCAGACTACAGCCCATCCAAACTTCTATTTACCAATATAAAATGTTCACCAGACTACAGCCCATCCAAACATCTACTTACCGATATAAAATGTTCACCAGACTACAGCCCATCCAAACTTCTACTTACCAATATAAAATGTTCACCAGACTACAACCCATCCAAACTTCTACTTACAAATATAAAATGTTCACCAGACTACAGCCCATCCAAACTTCTATTTACCAATATAAAATGTTCACCAGACTACAGCCCATCCAAACTTCTACTTACCAATATAAAATGTTCACCAGACTACAGCCCATCCAAACTTCTACTTACCAATATAAAATGTTCACCAGACTACAACCCATCCAAACTTCTACTTACCAATATAAAATGTTCACCAGACTGCAGCCCATCTAAACTTCTACTTACCAATATAAAATGTTCACCAGACTACAGCCCATCCAAACCTCTACTTACCAATATAAAATGTTCAACAGACCACAGCCCATCCAAACTTCTACTTACCAATATAAAATGTTCACCAGACTACAGCCCATCCAAACTTCTACTTACCAATATAAAATGTTTACCAGACTACAGCCCATCCAAACTTCTACTTACCAATATAAAATTTCCACCGGACTACAGCCCATCCAAACTTCTACTTACCAATATAAAATGTTCAGCAGACTACTGCTCATCCAAACCTCTACTTACCAATATAAAATGTTCACCAGACTACAGCCCATCCAAACTTCTACTTACCGATATAAAATGTTCACCAGACTACAGCCCATCCAAACTTCTACTTACCAATATAAAATGTTCACCAGACTACAGCCTATCCAAACTTCTACTTACAGATATAAAATGTTTACCAGACTACAGCCCATCCAAAATTCTACTTACCAATATAAAATGTTCACCGGACTACAGCTAATCCATACTTCTACTAACCGATATAAAATGTTCACCAGACTACAGCCCATCCAAACTTCTACTTACCAATATAAAATGTTCACCAGACTACAGCCCATCCAAACTTCTACTTACCAATATAAAATGTTCACCAGACTACAGCCCATCCAAACTTCTACTTACCAATATAAAATGTTCACCATATTACAGCCCATCCAAACTTCTACTTACCAATATAAAATGTTCACCAGACTACAGCACATCCAAACTTCTACTTACCAATATAAAATTTCCACCAGACTATAGCCTATCCAAACTTCTACTTACCAATATAAAATTTCCACCCGACTACATCCCATCCAAACTTCTACTTACTAATATAAAATGTTCACCAGACTACAGCCCATCCAAACTTCTACTTACCAATATAAAATGTTCACCAGACTACAGCCCATCCAAACTTCTACTTACAGATATAAAATGTTCACCAGACTACAGTCCATCCAAACTTCTACTTACCAATATAAATGTTCACCAGACTACAGCTCATCAAAACTTCTACTTACCAATATAAAATGTTCACCAGACTATAGCCCATCCAAACTTTACTTACCAATATAAAATTTCCACCGGACTACAGCCCTTCCAAACCTCTACTTACCAATATAAAATGTTCACCAGACTACAGCCCATCCAAACTTCTACTTACCAATATAAAATGTTCACCAGACTACAGCCCATCCAAACTTCTACTTACAGATATAAAATGTTCACCAGACTACAACCCATTCAAACTTCTTCCTACTCACTACTTATAACTTTCACCACCTCAGTGAATTTATATTGATTGAAAATTAAATCATGGATTGTGCGAAGCTGTGACGTCACCGCGGGTTACCGACGGTTAGACATGCGACATTGCCGCGGAGAAGCCTCGTGTTTTACATAAATGGGTCCAATACAAAGTATTGGGCAGGTGAAATTATTTCTATAATTTTTTTAAATGGACAGTTGTTTATTAACATTAAATATAACACCATCCAATAAATTAAACTGACGCAGGGTCTCAGTTAATATACAATTGGTGCTATGAAATCAGTAATATCATTCTATTTGGCTATCCGATCCACAACATGCGGTGATTTAGATCAGTTTTTAAATTAGTGGTCATACAGTCATGTTACCATACATTCATTTAGGTTACATAAAATAGCATAGTTTCCTGATTTAAAGTACTATACTGAGGTTGTTATTTTGATAGAAAGGCATGTCTTAGTAGTTCAAGGCAACATCGTTGAAAGAAGTTACTTTAGAAATGCTACAACAAATTTTTTACGATAAATAGTGTTAACAATATTTGCTAACAGAAAAGCAGCTGATAATAAAGTTTACTTTTCCTCCTTTACGGCTTTGATAAATTTTCAAAGTTTAAAGTACAACATCTTCACAAACAGTGTCTACTACTTTTACAGTTAGAATGTTCTGATTTCTACCCTTCGAAAATAAAATTTAAAAAGGGTATTTTTAAAATATATTTTCTATCATTTTGTTTGGAAGATGTAAAACTTTTACCAAACGTGTTTTGTCTTTGGAAAAGTATTTTCCAGCTTGATTATACATACAAAGGCTTACAATACGAGTATAAATTCCTAAGCTTTATTTATTTACGTTCTACCAAAATGCTTTATTGATGAATTAAACGTTCTAGAACTATTTTAAGTAATATGAGTAAGTAATATTGTTTTTTATATACGTTTAAAATAATGTAAGAACGTAGCCCTAATTGTATTTAGTCTGATTCACAAATCTCCTTCATAACTGACGGTTTCACGAGAAGTTTAGAAATGATAATAGACAAAGAAAGACTTTCATATGAACATAGTTAACAATACTGTTTTTTAATTAATTTTACTTTAATGTAATTGTTCATTAGTTTTTAGGTTTTCACACATTTCATTTGAAAGATTATATCAGCCTGTTCACTTTAGGGACTATTTTATGACGACAATTTTGTAGTGTAATTTAATTTATCTTGGGTAATATTTTGTAATTGCTACGGTTTATGATATATTTAATTTCTTACATATGAATGCTGCAACATTTAGCAATATTTTGTTATTATGTTATTACATTTTTTTTCATTAATAATCTGCTATGTTTTAATTTGTTTCCCTAACTAATTTCACAGGAGACATATGTTTTTATGTCTATCACAAAAAGACAAAACACATTTTGGACGTATTTCACAGTTGTTTTAACTTACCTTCTGGAGTTGTGAGATTAATTAATAATTCTGCATATAGATATTCCACAATTCTTTTGTATTTTTTAATTCGTTTCGCTTGATTAGGCTATGCATCTTTAGTTAAGCAAGCATGACTTAACACCTAGACTTACCTTACATGTTGAGCATTGTTTTGCATTCAGTGTTCCCTATATGTAAATTTTGATGCATTTAATATTTTTCTTGTAGCGGCATTAACACTTTGAAGAGCCTTGAGTATTTAGTTGCATATGAACCCTATTATCTAAATTATGTTTTACTGTGTATTTAAAAAAAAATATTTATGTTTCCTATAATATTTATGATTCATGTAATCAGCTTCCTTATATGAATTATTATAGAGCACAGAAAGCCTCAGTAAACATGGAGATTTTAAAATCTTATTTCTAGTACCATCCAAGGCGGCTTATGGTTGTTCTAAATGAGTGCGAAGCTCTGGAGCTCAGGAGAAGGAGAATATTCGGGTACGAGCTCTCAAAGAAAGAATGGTAGCTAGTCTGGGGAAAAATATTTTAGAACTGGTTAAGCCTCTTAGAATAGGTAACCTATTTAGTAGGTAACAGGGGAGCACAATAAAACTAAGGTTTAAGTGCAACCTAGAAATAGCCTCAAAGCTTTCCTTCCCCTCAGAAAACTAAACCAAACTAAAGTGGGTGATAGATGTGCCACTGTACGTGCTACAATACATGCGCAGTGGTATTGACCCACCCACCCACTCATACACTTCAATTAGTATCGATCCATCCGTACACGTGATTGTGAATACGACTGTACGGGTATGGGTGGGTGGATGAGCCATTCATTACCACATTTGTGTATTGGCGAGTGGGTGGGTCAATGCAATAAATTATATAACCTTTTAAATATGCATATGACCGAGAATCAACCAAATACACCAAATTCATATATATGAGGATTCTACCTGGTAATTTAATTTTTGAGAATTAAACTTTGGTGAGTTAGTAAGATTTAATTTGCGCTATATAGTATCTGTAATAGCCACGGTACGTGTATGGCTGGGCGGGTGGGTCACAACCACTGTACGTGTAGGGCTGGGTGGACGGGTCAGAACCACTGCACGTGTAGGGGTGAGCGAGTGGGTCACAACCACTGTACGTGTAGGGTTGGGCGGGTGGGTCACAACCACTGTACGTGTCACCAATACTATTATTGCCGGCATAGGCAATAATCTTTTACCCATTCATTAATACTTTTCAAGTAACATTTATAATGTATATTATCTTTTATGAAATTTGTTTCTTAACAAATAATGTAGTATAGTAGCGAATTGATAAGAGTGAAGAAAATAGTGAGCCCAAATTACATAAACGAAACAGCAATAAAATATGTTGTTGTTATCTTAATAAATTATATTAACCAAGCAAATAGGGATACGCCAATACTTCTTTAACATTCGTTAATATGTTAAATTTTAAATTATTTTGGTCTTTCAAATCTTATAGAAAGGTATAATATCTACGACGGTGGAATCACATGGTGTTTAAATGACCATGATCAAGGAAATAGTCTCGTATTTAAACAAAGAAGTTCTCTCGAGAAGATGCATGGCAAGTGTGTTATAAAGGCGAATTAGATGTAAACCCAACTAATTCCTGAAAGTATACAGAAATAATAGGGTCCCTTCTGATTCTTCTGGTCCTACTGTTCATAATAACGATATTGAGATCCACAAGGAACTTTGTTTAATATTTAATGAATACTTTGAATCTATTTGTAAATTTCTTGATGCGAGGCAGATGGCGAGCCATAAAACATCAGTTTGTTGATATTTCTAGAATAAGTTATGTTCTATCCATTCTATAGGGCCTGAAGGCTGAAGTGTCATAAAGTCTATGGAATTGATACAATAACATAATTTATAGGCGAAGGTGTCGCAGAAATAATTGGGTCTGTGCTAGTCTCTCTCTAACTTTAGTTTATTGACATGAGAATTTCCATCTATTTGTAAAAGAGCAGCAGTTGTTATACCATTAAAAAAAATAAACTGTCTCTGTTATCGATGTTATTCCTAAAACCTTTGAGGATGTTATTTGCAACTTCTTATTTAGGGGCATCTAACATCTTATTTCTCTTCGCCGACACGATCTAATTGCTCGTCAATCTACTGTAACTAATTTGGCATCTTTTGTTGCATGACTGATACATCAAGGTCAGGTAGATTCAATTTATTTGTATTTACAAACTTTATTTGACAATTTGCCCCATTACTTATTTTATAGGAATCTTGCAGCCAGTAGTCTGTCCCTTAGCCTCTTAAGTTGGATAAAATCCTAACTATGTGAAGGGGTTTGTTTAGTGGAGAACTTTCGGATAGCTTCGTTGCCAGTTCTGGTATCACACACGGAATCAACAAACAGCAGTTTTCTTTTTACAATATTTATTAATTACATAATTTGTCATAAACTGTAACGTTGATAACGTCAAAATCTCACCCACTATTTCGGGAACCGAAAACCACAGCCTTGCAGTCAGTTTTTGACTTCTGTCAAGTAGGGTACTGCTAATGATATGCCCATAAACCTAGAAAGACAGTAGTTGTTTCATTTGCAAAGAAGAAGAATCAATCTTACTTTGCATACCACATCGACGGATCCATAATTCAACGTATGAATACAGTGTTTTGACTTTGGTATTCAGAAGTACTCCAAGTTGTTCTTCTTCGAACATACAAGTATTGCTGTTTCTAAACCTAGGAAGAACTTATAGGTCTTACCATGTGAATTGCCAGATTCATTGTTAACGAAAGTACTTTGTTACTCTTCGTAGATCCTCGTCAGGAGTTTTCTTGAGTACTCAACTGTTATTTGGAACAGGGATCAGTGGTTTCACGATAACTTCATCTAGGCTGTCCAGAAGACGTTCCTTTCGTGGATTGTCAGTAGGTTTGTCAGATGGGTTGGACATAAATAGACAAATTTGACTCTCTCTCACCCCGACCTGTAGATTAGCTGACCTGTTAATCTTTCGGTGTAGTCTTGCTTGGCCACAGCATCTTTGTCGATAAGATTGATCTGAGAGCTTCCAAACATACCATTTCAAGGATCAGACTATTTGTGACATTCCAAAGTGTTTATGTGAGCATCTTTCAGATACCAATGATTTATATTATTTTTATATTTCAAGTAATTTAAGAGGCAGGTCTGAGAACAGTAACGAGGTAGAATCACTGTTCGCTCTTAGCTGCATTCAATGTTCTAGTTTTAAAACCAATGGCTTCAGGGGAAATAACAAGGCTTAAAAAGGCTTCGTTTTAAAGCTGGTGTCCTTGTTTTAAACTGGTTGGATAACTCAATCTGGCTAGTGGGTGGAATGGCAGAGTGTCGGGGGAGTAGGGGCGAAAAAATACCCAAATTATCATATTCGGATATCAATTAGTATTGACGTAAATTTACGATGATATTTTTATATCCGTTAAAATACATACGTTTTAAATACACTCACAACACTTTTTTTACAAGGGTTTATCTTGTTTGTATGGCTGTAGAGAAGAGCTTTTCGAGAGATAAGACGGACCGGAACACGACATGTTAACTCTGACAGGACATAATTTAATCTGCGCCATCGTGGCCGTTCAGAGAGTAACAAAACTTGACTTGACTTACTGATCTTTTAGCAAAGAGAATTTGTAGCAAACATGTACTTTTACAGAACTTTACTTCATCTTCATTTTTGTTCCATTGTAAAAATATACGTGAATTTTTATAATAAAGATTCATTCTCAATCGTCTTTGGGTTTCGTGTAATTGTTAGTTTTGTACATAGACAGTTCTTCTTACATATACGTAATTCATTATAAAAATGCTGGACACAGAAATACAGAATTAATTATAAATGTTTTTAGTAATCACAGGTAGTTTTATATGCAAATGCATAATTTTAATATTTATAATGCAACAACAAAGAATTAAAATAATTGTTAAATGTCAAAACTTAAAACTAACAAAATTAAGTGGAAGATACATTACAGATGTAAACTTATCTATTGTAAATTTATTCATTCCATTTATTATTACTTATTATTATAATTATTCCTCATACTTACTATACTCTGTAATGAAATTATTTTGTTGCGTTCCTAAAATGAAGGGAAAAAAATTTCAATGAATTTGACTTGTATGTCCTTGAGCTATGAAAAGTAAAATGTCTTTTTCAGTCGTGACTTTGGCTGTCTCACTAAGAGCGTTGCCAGAAGTAAGATCATTCGTTCTCAAAAATGTTTAACAAACAAATCTGTTATTATTAACCTATACAATTGCGATTATAAAAACTATATCATCAAAATAAAATATTGTATTAAATTATTTTATTAAAACTTTCACATAATTATTTTCTGAAAGTAAATTTAGATATTTGATAGGTAACAAAATGAAGGACTCATTTCATTTTTAAATTGATCATTTATTTCTTCAATCATGTGATGAAAACTGGTGTTACAGCGTCGTGGCCCTGTCTCTTAATAGGTTGAATAAGAGAGCTACTCAATATTTTGAAAATGTTCAATTAAATACATTTTACATTTTTAATTAAATATCCCATAAAGCACACTTTAAACCGGCTACCAGATTTGCCTACGTGTTATATTCATGAACATGGTGTACTAACATGGTAAATCATGTAGCTCTACAACTTTTATCATTTAGCTTAGGGGTGCCATTTATAACATTTTTAATCAATGGAAACCATTATTAAAATTGAACAATAAAATTTCTAGTCACCAACGAGTACGGTGGACGAAAAGGAATTTTATGGAGCTACACATAACAATAATTTAAACAGAAATTCGAAAGTGATTTAACTTTAAAAAGCTTTAATTAATTAATAAAATTATTAATACGATCAGTTTTAGAATCTATTTTAATAAAACACATTTCGTTCCTTGGAGGTTTATTCGACGTTTGACCCTAAACAATGATATTATACGGTCCCAGCCATAGACCGTTTTTAAGTTTTAAAACGTCACACATATATTTAAGGAACGTAATGTGTAAACAATTATGGAGTGGTTGCAACTAAGGAGCTTGAGGCGTTGGTTTGCCAAGCAACCACCGGAATTCATCTGTCACTGCGCTGCTTCTGCAGAACACCCTGCGCAGTGGAACCTACCCAGGGAAGTGTAGATATGAGTACTCATTCGTCACTTCCCTGAATATATTTTAAAGACATTGATCATGTTAAAGCTCAGACAACTATAGAGAACCCTCCGGGACAAATGACGACTTAGTTTTCTTTTAGCATTTTTGTAGATTTAAATATTACTTCATTTCTGGTGGCTACATATTAAGTAAATTTACACATGGGTAAAAAATTGAATGCCTACAAATTTCTAAGTTGAAGTTTTTTTGTTGTAGAAATGGGTTGACTTAGGGATCGAATTTTGGATCGATATTGTTGTCATCGTTGTCATGTAAAATGTTGCCATTGATGGGGTGATTAATATTATGAGACACTTTTTTGAATGGTGGTTTGTATATGATTCTATAAATAGCAGGAAAGTACTAATTACTAAGGATGGCCTTCTACATCCTACATTAGCCCAGCCAAGTCCCCTGACAATCCTATGTAATTTGAACACTAAGTCTAAATAATTATGATTATTTGAGAAACCCCTAAAAATAATTTCATAAAACAGATTTAATAGTTCCGTAATACGAAGATAAGACTTTTCATGGTTCCAATATGGAATTTGGTTCATAGCGTAGATGGACGAATTCAACTTTTTACAAATTTAATCAATATGAGAGTGCCATTTGAAATTATTCGAATGAAAACACCTTAAAAAATTTCTGGAACGTAGAGGAATTAGGATAGAGTTATGAGTTGATTGATATGCAATATTTTGGCACTGTTGGTTTTATTGACCTGAAAACCGTAGGATGGTAGTTTTGTTGAGCTATTCAGCTAAAGCCTATTAAGTGAACACTATTTAACAAATAGCGATTTCCTTCAATGATTCTTGATCAGCAGCTTTAAATAAAATAGTTGTATCATCGGCCAGCAAAACAATGCGTGGAATGTTGAGGAGGAAACGCTAAAAGCTAAGGACGGAACCCTGGGGTTGCATTTTTATTTATGTTCAATTTCAATCTATTGGATTCCATTTTTAATATATTATTTAAACCAACAATACGCCTAACCTCTGATGCTATATCTGAAACATGTATCTAGAAGAATAGATCCACTACATCGAAAGCACGGCTTAGGTCACAAAAAAGGCCAAGCTAGCAGTTCTTTGACTCAATGGCTGAAAAGGCATATTCGAAAACAGCTGGTGATGTATCAATTTGTTGCCTAAAACCAAACTAGAATGAGATCAATAGATTATTATATCTAAAAATGTCATGAATTTTCTCCAAAACATTAGTGATATGGATATGGTACGGAATGAGTTTGTATGTTTTTAATTGATTTCATTCTTTGAAATTTGGTGGTTTTTAATATTTTTAAATTTTTGTGGAAAGATTTCAACAGTCAATGATGGTGAAAAAAAGGTATGATAAATAATTACCTCATTATTACCTCATTATCATATCTTTACATTGTCTGAATGAACTTATTGTTAACTCAGTATAAATTTCTTTCAGTGAGGATGAAGATAGTCCATAAATTTTTAATGACTTCATGACTTTGCTATCAATAATGACTTTATTACTCTTTTAACTTCATTTACACGTATTTGGTGAATATCAGTTATTATCAGTAATATGGAAATTTGTAGTTTGAAAATTCTCAGTAAATGTCAATGGGTTGGGTCATTGACTTAGATAATATTGAAGTGGTGTTCACAAAAAGTCAATTAAAAAGTTCAGATACTGTTTGGGGATGATCGCTGACTACTATCATCGATCAATACCACAAAACCTGAAACTATTTATTAATAGCAAGGTGGCTTTCAAAGGATACTCTGCTCACCCTCACCCCGTAGCTTTTGTTCCGAGAGTAGACATAAATTGTATATAGTAATGTATTGGCAGATTTTATTTAAAGTGGGCATACGCCAACCTACAGTTAATTTAACGATTTGCGTGGCTATACATTAAAAAAGATGTTAAATTACTTGGAAAGTTCAAATTAGCCCAATCTATGGTTACTTAAATTCCACTAAAAAACAGCTTACAAGGTAATTTATTGCTCCAAAAATGTTAGCTGGCACTGAGAAAGTTATTCACTGGGTCACTTGAATAAATTTAAACTACAAAAATACATCAATTATAAAGACTAATTTAAATACTGTGTCAAAAGGTAAGGCGAGGCCTATCAACCTCATTTTGTTACAGCACTGCAGCTGTAGAGCATCCAAGGTTAGGTTAGGTAGACACGACTCAATCGTAGCTACCCTAGTGGAGGTGAAGACATTTTGCCACTACACTGCTCCTGAAGACCACCCATGTGTAGGTTTAGAGACGAGTACTCAATCGTAACTACCCTAGTGGAGGAAGAGCCATTTTGTCACTACACTGCTCCTGCAGATCACCCATGTGTAGGTTTAAAGACGAGTACTCAATCATAGCTACCCTAGTGGGGGTGAAGACTTTTGTCACTACACTGCTCCTGCAGAGTACCCATGTGTAGGTTTAAAGACGAGTACTCAATCATAGCTACCCTAGTGGAGGTGAAGACGTTTTGTCACTACACTGCTCCTGCAGATAACCCATGTGTAGGTTTAGAGACGAGTACTCTATCATAGCTACCCTAGTGGAGGTGAAGACATTTTGTCACTATACTGCTTCTGCAGAGCACCAATGTGTAGGTTTAGAGACGAGTACTCAATCGTAGCTACCCTAGTAGGGGAAGAGCCATTTTGTCACTACACTGCTCCTGAAGAGTACCCATGTGTAGGTTTAGAGACGAGTACTCAATCATAGCTACCCTAGTGGAGGTGAAGACATTTTGTCACTACACTGCTCCTGAAGAGTACCCATGTGTAGGTTTAAAGACGAGTACTCAATCATAGCTACCCTAGTGGAGGTGAAGACTTTTGTCACTACACTGCTCCTGCAGATAACCCATGTGTAGGTTTAGAGACGAGTACTCAATCGTAGCTACCCTAGTGGAGGTGAAGACATTTTGTCACTACACTGCTCCTGAAGACCACCCATGTGTAGGTTTAGGGACGAGTACTCAATCGTAGCTACCTTAGTGGAGGTGAAGACTTTTGTCACTACACTGCTCCTGCAGATAACCCATGTGTAGGTTTAGAGACGAGTACTCAATCATAGCTACCCTAGTGGAGGTGAAGACATTTTGCCACTACACTGCTCCTGAAGACCACCCATGTGTAGGTTTAGAGACGAGTACTCAATCGTAACTACCCTAGTGGAGGAAGAGCCATTTTGTCACTACACTGCTCCTGCAGATCACCCATGTGTAGGTTTAAAGACGAGTACTCAATCATAGCTACCCTAGTGGGGGAAGAGCCATTTTGTCACTACACTGCTCCTGCAGATCACCCATGTGTAGGTTTAGAGACGAGTACTCAATCATAGCTACCCTAGTGGAGGTGAAGACTTTTGTCACTACACTGCTCCTGCAGATAACCCATGTGTAGGTTTAGAGACGAGTACTCAATCATAGCTACCCTAGTGGAGGTGAAGACTTTTGTCACTACACTGCTCCTGCAGATAACCCATGTGTAGGTTTAGAGACGAGTACTCAATCATAGCTACCCTAGTGGAGGTGAAGACATTTTGCCACTACACTGCTCCTGAAGACCACCCATGTGTAGGTTTAGAGACGAGTACTCAATCGTAACTACCCTAGTGGAGGAAGAGCCATTTTGTCACTACACTGCTCCTGCAGATCACCCATGTGTAGGTTTAAAGACGAGTACTCAATCATAGCTACCCTAGTGGGGGTGAAGACTTTTGTCACTACACTGCTCCTGCAGAGTACCCATGTGTAGGTTTAAAGACGAGTACTCAATCATAGCTACCCTAGTGGAGGTGAAGACGTTTTGTCACTACACTGCTCCTGCAGATAACCCATGTGTAGGTTTAGAGACGAGTACTCTATCATAGCTACCCTAGTGGAGGTGAAGACATTTTGTCACTATACTGCTTCTGCAGAGCACCAATGTGTAGGTTTAGAGACGAGTACTCAATCGTAGCTACCCTAGTAGGGGAAGAGCCATTTTGTCACTACACTGCTCCTGAAGAGTACCCATGTGTAGGTTTAGAGACGAGTACTCAATCATAGCTACCCTAGTGGAGGTGAAGACATTTTGTCACTACACTGCTCCTGAAGAGTACCCATGTGTAGGTTTAAAGACGAGTACTCAATCATAGCTACCCTAGTGGAGGTGAAGACTTTTGTCACTACACTGCTCCTGCAGATAACCCATGTGTAGGTTTAGAGACGAGTACTCAATCATAGCTACCCTAGTGAAGGTGAAGACATTTTGCCACTACACTGCTCCTGAAGACCACCCATGTGTAGGTTTAGAGACGAGTACTCAATCGTAACTACCCTAGTGGAGGAAGAGCCATTTTGTCACTACACTGCTCCTGCAGAGTACCCATGTGTAGGTTTAAAGACGAGTACTCAATCATAGCTACCCTAGTGGAGGTGAAGACATTTTGTCACTACACTGCTCCTACAGATAACCCATGTGTAGGTTTAGAGATGAGTGTTCAATCATAGCTACCCTATTAGAGGTGAAGACATTTTTTTCACTACACTACTCATGCAGGTCACCCATGTGTAGGTTTAGAGACGAGTACTCAATCGTAGCTACCCTAGTAGGGGAAGAGCCATTTTGTCACTACACTGCTCCTGCAGATCACCCATGTGTAGGTTTAGAGACGAGTACTCAATCATAGCTACCCTAGTGGAGGTGAAGACTTTTGTCACTACACTGCTCCTGCAGATAACCCATGTGTAGGTTTAGAGACGAGTACTCAATCATAGCTACCCTAGTGGAGGTGAAGACTTTTGTCACTACACTGCTCCTGCAGATAACCCATGTGTAGGTTTAGAGACGAGTACTCAATCATAGCTACCCTAGTGTAGGTGAAGACATTTTGCCACTACACTGCTCCTGAAGACCACCCATGTGTAGGTTTAGAGACGAGTACTCAATCGTAGCTACCCTAGTGGAGGTAGAGCCATTTTGTCACTACACTGCTTCTGCAGATCACCCATGTGTAGGTTTAAAGACGAGTACTCAATCATAGCTACCCTAGTGGAGGTGAAGACTTTTGTCACTACACTGCTCCTGCAGATCACCCATGTGTGAGTTTAGAGACGAGTACTCAATCGTCGCTACCCTAATGGAGGTTAAGACTTGTCACTACGCTGCTCTTGCATATATCCCATGTGTGGGTTTAGAGACGAGTACTCAATCGTAGCTACCCTAGTGGAGGTGAAGACATTTTGTCACTACACTGCTTCTGCAGAGCACCCATGTGTAGGGTACTCAATCGTAGGTACCCTAGTGGAGGTGAAGACATTTTGTCACTACACTGCTCCTGCAGAGCACCTATGTGTAGGTTTAGGGACGAGGGACGAGTACTCAATCGTAGTTACCCTAGTGGATGTTTACCCTCGGGGAAAAAACATTTTATCACTGCGCTGCTCCTGTACAGCAACCATTGCATGCGTATAGATGATTACTCAATCATAGTGTCCCTTGCGGGGGTAAAGACATTCTGTCACTGCCATGATCCTGAAAAGCACTGATGTAGATAAAACTACTCAATCGAAGCTTCTGTGGCAGAGGTAAAGACATTTTGTCACTGCCCTGATCCTGAAAAGCACCGATGTAGATAAAACTACTCTTTCGAAGGTTCTCTGGCAGAGATTTATTCTTTTACTGCCCTGATCCTGAAAAGCACCTTTGTGTAGAGAAAACTGCTCAATCGTAGTTTCGTTCAGGGGGTGATATTAAGATTTCTGAAAGGATCCTCTAGACAGGATGTTTTGCTGGGACAATTTGACGAATGTTGTGCCCGACCGGACGGTTAGGTCGGAGATGGTGAAGGTTGACTGCCACTCGCAACGTTTCCACCTGAGACGTCATATTATATATACAGGGTGTCTTAAAAGTCCCACCCCCCCCCTATTAACTTTCTTATGAATACAGATAAAGTGATTTACTTCTGGGAATGTTTATATGACCAACTAAGGAGTTTTTTTATGTATGCAAATTTTTTACACCCCCTCTCAAAAGGGGGTAGTTTGGGGGTAAGTCAAAATTTTTAAATGGGAACCCCTATCAAATGACACATCATTTTAAAGGTAATATTAAAAGAAGAAGAATGGCGGAAACTAGAGGTCTCTAACATTAGTCTATCAAATTTGGTGGCAGTTTAAAGTTGGAATTATTTCATAAAACCCCCGCAGCTTGTTACATTTAAAATTGTTGTAAGGCAGACAAAACATTCACCCACCAGTTAGTTTTGAAAACTGATGACACCTAATCGTAAAACAAGTTATTACAAGAATCAACAAACACCAAAAACCACAAATAACATAGCATTTATTTGGTTTTGGTTTGTCTGACCAAAGTCCAGTAGGGCAACCTGGGACAAACCAAAACCAAATAAATGCTATGTTATTTGTGGTTTTTGGTGTTTGTTGATTCTTGTAATAACTTGTTTTACGATTAGGTGTCATCAGTTTTCAAAACTAACTGGTGGGTGAATGTTTTGTCTGCCTTACAACAATTTTAAATGTAACAAGCTGCGGGGGTTTTATGAAATAATTCCAACTTTAAACTGCCACCAAATTTGATAGACTAATGTTAGAGACCTCTAGTTTCCGCCATTCTTCTTCTTTTAATATTACCTTTAAAATGATGTGTCATTTGATAGGGGTTCCCATTTAAAAATTTTGACTTACCCCCAAACTACCCCCTTTTGAGAGGGGGTGTAAAAAATTTGCATACATAAAAAACTCCTTAGTTGGTCATATAAACATTCCCAGAAGTAAATCACTTTATCTGTATTCATAAGAAAGTTAATAGGGGGGGTGGGACTTTTAAGACACCCTGTATATATGTTGATTGATATTTTTAACACGGTTGTATTATGAAATTTAGTATGTGTTTTAATTGAAATTATTGACATCTTAAATAACAGTAAATGCTGCATTTGAAAAAAAAATTGTAAAAGTCGTGTATGGTACAATTCATAAAGCATAACAATATAACATTTATTATTTTTAAATTATAATCTTACATAACTAAATTAAACAAAACAGCGTAGTAAAAAAAACTTTACTATTTTTAAAAATGTAGTAGTTACATCACTAAAATACTTTAAATTACAAATGTGGTATAAATAAGAAATTAAAAATGTATATACAGCAATGAATGGAGATTCCGTATCCATTACCGTCATATACAACACACTCTCAATTATACTTGTATTGAGAGTTTTTCAGAGAAACAAGTAAAGACCAAAGGGATGCGTATTGCAAAAAAAAAATATATATATATAAATATATTATAGGTAAATTATAAGCCTTAATTTCTTTTTGAAAATCATGAGCGATTCTCTAGTTACGTACAGATTTTGTGTCTATGATGCACTTTCAGATCAGTTTAATCCACTGACTTTCTGTACGTTTTCCTTCCAAGCCTACAAAAGTGAGGGAATAAATACCCCGTTGATTACACAAATACTTATCTATAATCTATTATCTGCTTATCAGTAATACGTATATCACTTGTGTATTTTTATTTGGCAGGAGTTATAAAATAAACATCTAAGTGATTAAAACGTTTATTCCACATGTTCGCAAGTTCTGATATACTATGAAATAGTGCAGTGTCTGAGGAAGGATTTTAGTAATGTCGGTTGATTTGCTTTTGACTACAAATAGCTGTAGCATTTAATAGCAATTTAGTATACTAAATTGATGTATGATACAAATTTTGTTTGTGCCGTGATACAAAGCTCACCTGCCATGGTGAGTGAGGAAATTTATCGTTAAAAGTAGAATAGTATTACTTCTATTTGGCAGTTGTTTAGGTGTTAGAAAATTATTTTTAAATTTGCACAGTTCAAATGCACATTTCGGCTACCCCTGAGATTCCCTATATTGCCGTAAATAAATGTATGATATCAAATCCAGTACTCTGCGACAGGATTATGCCCCTATATTTTGTAGCACGTCGAGGTTGAAAGGACAAAGCAACTATGTTTTTGAGGGGACGGGGTGTATTGCATATAAAAGCTAATGTAACGTATATAAACTATAAAAGTGATTCTATACCGGCAAAGCGAGTCTCACTTCATTAAATTTTCCCATAGCCCAATCTCAAAGCGTGCTTCTAAATTTATCTACCCAAGTTAAATCATTTGTTAAATTATAATTTTTTCCATTTTAATAAATATCATACATTTTTCGTAACATCTTGCAAATCTTCTTTAATAATAGAAGCCTTTCCTTGTGTTGTATCCTCACCTTCTATTATTCTCCCCGTGGCGTGATGTTCTAGACGACTCGGACCCTAGTTGGAACGATCGGGACGACATTTGCTCGCTCTGCCAGCGCCGCTTCAAGGAGCAAGGTAGGTGAGCTACGCCATACCACTACACTGCCACTGCTTCAGCTTTTCTTATTGTTTTACTACTCATTGCTCGTTGTATCTTTTGCTTTTTAGTTATCGTTATTGTGTGTAGCCCATCCTCCCCTTATGGAGTTTGAGGGGTGACAAATTGAGGTTTAGTTTAGGTCTGTGGTCTAAATTTGTATAAACATGTTATACATAATATCCATACAATACTAGACAAATAATGCTCCAAAAATGATGCTTTATCTGCCAAAATATTAAATTAATCATATATATGATGAGTTTTTGTGTCCCATCTATTGAACAACTTAACTACAACCTAACTTCACAGGTACAAAATATCGAAGATCTTGACCTCTAGACATTCCTTATTATTATTATTACTATTCCAAAATCGTCCTACCCAAGAACGCTTTAAACTATATTGGCTATTTATTTAATACTCATTGCATTAAATTTTCAATCTGTTAACAATATAATGCTTATTCTTAAACAAATATAAAAACGTACTAACTTACATTTTTATAATGTTGTACATATATTTTTATTGTATAAGTCGTATATGTATCAAGTATGTAACTATTGATGTTGTCTTTCACTAACACGTAATTCTTGTGACAAATTTACGTCATGGCTGCTGTAAGTTACCCGCACTTTAGGTAATTGCCTCGTCAAACATATACTGTGACATAACGACGTTGTATAGTGACTTCTGATAGCGTATGGCAAGCATTCGTAAATTTTACGACGCGCCCAAAATAAATTGCCATAAATACGTCAATGTTGTGTTGACGAGATTGTCCAGCTAGCTAATCATTCCTCCTCTGTGGCCAAGATCAGTCTCCAATAGACTTCTCGTCTTCTAAGCATCGTTTACTCGATACAAAACAAAAGTCGTAGAATATACGAATGCTTGCTAATAACGTAATGTTTATTTCACTTAATATATATGGGTTATTAGATGATTTTATGACGTCTTTGTAAATGTAATAAAATTAGACAGATAATGAATTTTTTAAAGTATACGTTCTTTGAGCTTTCGGTTTCTTTAGGTACTGCGGATAAATCACTTCATTCTGGCGTTTAACAATTATTTTTTTGTGTTGTTTTATATAAGACGGTCTTTCATATTTCATTATTTAAAAATTGAACAAACCAAAATTACTCAAAACAAGTAATGCTTAGTTATAACACTACTGAAGTAACTTGAACAATGAAATTAGGATATTACATTTTTTCCACGAGAAATAAGAAAATCAACAAATACATCGTAATATATGGAAATTTATTTGGGGTGCGTCGTAAAATGTACCAATGCGCATTTATAATGCGCATTCTAGGGTTAGGAAAGAAAGTTAGCTTCAATTTTTTTAATTATAATATTAGAAACATTCTTGATCTTATCACTTGTATAAATTTCTTATCGAGAGTACCCTTTGTTCGTCTCTTCTTCAGGACATGTACCTTGGGAGGATGTGGAATAGTGTAGCTTCTTGGCGAACAAATCAGTGTGGCGTTCAGGAAAATTAAAATCCTTGGCTTGTGTTATAATCATGCAAGTCAGCAATCTTGAGGAGACGTTATCAATGGAATATGTAATTACCTCCAATATTTAAAGTATGAGTATTTTCGTGTTTCTAAAGGTTTCTCCACAGCTATTCTGAAAATCAAGGTTATAACAGGTTTGGTTGCGTTCTGCAGAACCAATACTCAATTATGTTTTACTAAGAACCGTGCCAGAGAACAATCTATTGTTAACAATAGAGTATCACACATCAACAATGGCTTGAAATTGTCATATGTGAGACAAAGGGTCAATATGTAAGGATTCATTTTTATTCCATGGTACTCATACATCTCGATGTTTTATTCAACACTGTAGCGTTACCTCGATTTTATTGCAGCAGCTTAATATGTGTAAGATATACGGTGTGTCCTGATGCACCAGCGTGTAGTTACAGAAAATTAAATATCAACTAGAACATCCAATTTAACTACAATAATAGTTTGTCTTCATTTTCAATGAGATAAAGGTTGTAATTTTATTTTTAAATACTACAACAAAATTTTGTGACGCATCATTTAACTAGGCTATTTAACAGAAAATCAATTGATGGCACGTAGAAAATTCCGCAATTTAGGAGAGTGTTAAATATTAAGTCAGTATTGAAGACAAATAATTTAGGAATTGTTTAAGCCTTTAGTAAAATTGTTAGCAACTGTTCCAAGACCTCTCACTCATATATAACGCGTTTGCCCTTAAGACAGAGCTAGGATGAAATTCCTCTCAGTCAGAGATACGCGGCTTACTGTGTATCCTCTACTAGAGGGCTCTTATGTATCTGCTTTTGGTAATTATAAAAATATTGGGGCATTCATCACACTGCCCAACGAACCCTCCTTTAGTGAAGCCATTCAAACAGGCAGTCAGACAGAGAATCCTTGTTCTGGATGGTAACAAAAATATCCCAAATATCAAATTATACGTTTCTGGTATTCATGCAGTTTCTAGACGCTTAGCCAATCTTTTTTATCACCAATGACCATTGTTATCACCAGTGACCAATGTTATCACCAATGGGTAGAATCTTTTGTATATTATCTGGTAGAACACCTTTAATTCCACAGAAATCACGTGATATAGAAAAAATCGAAAATTCTAAGTTTAAAAACTTATTTTATGATATATATCGTGATTTTTTTAAATATTTGATGTCGCCTTTAATTCTGAACACGAATTTGAAAATTGTTTTGGTCTACAACTCAATATACTTAATAATTTAACTTAATATTTATCGAGATACCGCGGAAAACTACTTTCGTAGTAAATCGCCTATGGTGATAATAGGAGCTATGACTATCCACAAAAAACAAATTCGCACACATGGCCACTGCAGGGGCCCAGGGGCCAGGCACCCGATTTTAGCGAAAAATATCCAATTTTTGTTGAGTAAATAGACTTTTAGGATTACTTAGGTTATGTTTGGTGAAGTAATAAAAAGTATAATTTTTGGGTCAAAAATGTATTTTATTCAAAAACCAATAATTGTATGTTCGTGTTCAGAATAAAATAAATATGTAAAATTAAAAAAAAATGTTGGAAAATTACGATTTTTTTAAACAAAGTTTGTTTTTTTCGCTATCAGATAAAAACTAGTTTTTCGACTTTTCGGTAAAAAACAAGTTTTCAAAGTTGAAATCGACCTCATTAAGAGATATATAAACTCATATTTCCCCACTTTTTTTAACAAGAAATTGGTCTTTCATACGCGTTTACAAAATGCATAGTACTACTTTTTCAGAATTTAATAATAAGGTTTCAGCTATGTATAAAACCTGTTGTAATATCCTCGGAGGATTGTTTATACGTATGAACGTTTATGGTCACATTCAAGGTGTTTAGATCTCATAGCATTTGAGAAAGGGAAAAATTGGACAGCATTGGTCAATTTATAGAAATTAGATGATAATTTGATGACTTGTTGCGTGAATGCGTTAATTTATAAAGATAAATTATAAATTAATTCAGTTATCAGTTGATGTTTTATTGACAATTAATTGCAATTGGTGTATATAAAAATGATTAATGAAAAAATGAATTTATTTCCTTCAAAGAAACATCAATTTCTACAAAGTAAAAAGTGGAAATTGGGTAACCACTTTTGCTAGTACTAGAGTACATTAAACTTAATTATCAACAAAAAATAAAATGAAATTCGAGTCTAGCTCATTTGATTGTCAAATAAACTAGCCTTTACAACATAACATAAGATGTAGACACAATCATAATTAATTGGCAGCTAACCTGAAGCACTTGCTTTAAAACAACATTTTCTAGGTTTAAGGTAAACTAACATACAAAATATTTTAGAAATAATTATAATGTGGGAGAGGCAAGATTAACGTCACAGGTGGGGTAGGATGCAACAAGTTTGTGCTACAGACAGTATAGCTCTCCAAGACTATTACGGCATTAAGGTTCCGTATCACTGCAGACTTGACGTGCTGTACACATCCCGGAGACTTGACGTGCTGTACACATCCCGGAGACTTGACGTGCTGTACACATTCCGGAGACTTGACGTGATGTACACATCCCATAGACTTGACGTGCAGTACACATCCCGCAGACTTGACGTGCTGTACACATCCCGCAGATTTGACGTGCTGTACACATCCCAGAGACTTGACGTGATGTACACATCCCGCAGACTTGACGTTACGTACACATCCCGGAGACTTGACGTGCTGTACACATCCCGCAGACTTTACGTGCTGTACACATCCCGGAGACTTGACGTGCTGTACACATCCCGCAGACTTGACGTGCTATACACATCCCGCAGACTTGACGTGATGTACACATCCCGCAGACTTGACGTTACGTACATATCCCGGAGACTTGACGTGCTGTACACATCCCGCAGACTTTACGTGCTGTACACATCCCGGAGACTTGACGTGCTGTACACATCCCGCAGACTTGACGTGCTGTACACATCCCGGAGACTTGACGTGCTGTACACATCCCGCAGACTTGACGTGCTGTACACATTCTGGAGACTTGAAGTGATGTACACATCCCGTAGACTTGACGTGCTGTACACATCCCGGAGACTTGACGTGATGTACACATCCAGTAGACTTGACGTGCTGTACACATCCCGTAGACTTGACGTGATGTACACATCCTGCAGACTTGACGTGCTGTACACATCCCGGAGACTTGACGTGCTGTACACATCCCGCAGACTTGACGTGCTGTACACATCCCGGAGACTTGACGTGCTGTACACATCTCGCAGACTTGACGTGCTGTACACATCCCGCAGACTTGACGTGCTGTACACATCCCACAGACTTGAGGTGCTGTACACATCCCGGAGACTTGACGTGATGTACACATCCCACAGACTTGACGTTACGTACACATCCCGGAGACTTGACGTGCTGTACACATCCCGCAGACTTGACGTGCTGTACACATCCCGCAGACTTGACGTGCTGTACACATTCCGCAGACTTGACCTGCTGTACACATCCCGCAGACTTAACGTGCTGCACACATCCCGTAGACTTGACGTGCTGTACACATCCAGTAGACTTGACGTGCTGTACACATCCCGCAGACTTAACGTGCTGTACATATCCCGCAGACTTGACGTGCTGTACACATCCCGCAGACTTGACGTGCTATACACATCCCGGAGACTTGACGTGCTGTACACATCCCGCAGACTTTACGTGCTGTACACATCCCGGAGACTTGACGTGCTGTACACATCCCACAGACTTGACGTGCTGTACACATTCTGGAGACTTGAAGTGATGTACAAATCCCGTAGACTTGACGTGCTGTACACATCCCGGAGACTTGACGTGATGTACACATCCAGTAGACTTGACGTGCTGTACACATCCCGGAGACTTGACGTGATGTACACATCCTGCAGACTTGACGTGCTGTACACATCCCGGAGACTTGACGTGCTGTACACATCCCGCAGACTTGACGAGCTGTACACATCCCGGAGACTTGACATGCTGTACACATCTCGCAGACTTGACGTGCTGTACACATCTCGCAGACTTGACGTGCTGTACACATCCCGCAGACTTGACGTGCTGTACACATCCCACAGACTTGACGTGCTGTACACATCCCGGAGACTTGACGTGATGTACACATCCCGCAGACTTGACGTTACGTACACATCCCGGAGACTTGACGTGCTGTACACATCCCGGAGACTTGACGTGATGTACACATCTCACAGACTTGACGTGATGTACACATCCCGGAGACTTGACGTGCTGTACACATCCCGTAGACTTGACGTGCTGTACACATCCCGCAGACTTAACGTGCTGTACACATCCCGCAGACTTGACGTGCTGTACACATCCCGCAGACTTGACGTTACGTACACATCCCGGAGACTTGACGTGCTGTACACATCCCGCAGACTTGACGTGCTGTACACATCCCGCAGACTTGACGTGATGTACACATCCCGCAGACTTGACGTTACGTACACATCCCGCAGACTTGACGTGATGTACACATCCCGTAGACTTGACGTGCTGTACACATCCCGGAGACTTGACGTGATGTACACATTCCGGAGACTTGACGTGCTGTACACATCCCGGAGACTTGACGTGCTGTGCACATCCCGTAGACTTGACGTGCTGTACACATCCCGGAGACTTGACGTCCTGTACACATCCCGCAGACTTGACGTGCTGTACACATCCCGGAGACTTGACGTGATGTACACATCTCACAGACTTGACTTGATGTACACATCCCGGAGACTTGACGTGCTGTACACATCCCGTAGACTTGACGTGCTGTACACATCCCGCAGACTTAACGTGCTGTACACATCCCGCAGACTTGACGTGCTGTACACATCCCGCAGACATGACGTGCTATACACATTCCGCAGACTTGACGTGCTGTACACATCTATATGACTTAGCGTTTGGAGGTGTATTCCTGACGTGCGCAGATAGTTTGGATAATATATTCCTTTAGTAATCTTTTTCATGATATGGTTAGTAATTATTCTTTCGATCGAAATGTTTTATGTCCACTTAAAATCCTACAAAAATTTGAGGTTTCATTTACAATGTTTAGGGTTTGTTTGAAAAATTAATGTCTAATTCCGTAATATTGAGGAAGAGTTTGTTAGCAATGCACCTGATTTGGAGTTGAAGAATGTGTTTCTAATATATCTCACACGTGATTTTACTAATACTTAAACCCAAGTCATCATCATACAAAAAGCACTCAATATTTTCTGATGACAAATTGTCAGCAAAGATACTTAATGCAGGGTGTAACTAAAATGGTGTCCTGGCTATATTATATTTTCGAATTCTACACTTTAATTTAGAGCAGATAATGAAGGATACAGTTTTATCGAATTCAGCTCCATTTAGTGTCTATTTGTCTGAGTTAAAAAAAAACTCAATACCAGTCTGACAGAATTACTTAAACCTTTTCTCTGTTCTTTATATTAACTCTACTAAACAGTAAAACATTGCCATTGAGTTATCTTTAGCCACGTCAAAATGGTGGTCGTTTAAAAGGTTTAAATCAAAATATCTGTCAACTGTTTTTTTTTTTTTTTATTTATTATTATTTTTTTTTATTTTTTTTAAGGAGAGGCCGATCTCCTCCTTAACCTTACTCTGACCATTCCCCATAGACCATTGATCTGTGCGAGGAACTTATTCAGACAGAGTAAGGAGGCGAACCAGTACAGTAGAAGGTGAATATTACTGATAAATCTTCCGGTCTAGGCCGGATTCGAACCAGCGCTATCTCTAACCCAAGCTCAAAGTCCTGACGCCTTAGACCACTCGGCCACCGGCATCACTATTTTTTGTTTAATAGATTTAAAAAAAATTAGCTAATTTTAATTAAAATCTATTAATACCATAATATTTAACATAATTAACTAAAAAGTATTGTTTTTATGTAAAATAGCTGAATCTGCCAGTTTACAAGATATTTTGATCTAAACACTTTAAACGAACGCAATTTTGAAATGGCTTAAGATAACTCTATATGTATTTTTTGAATGTTTAGTAATGTCGGTTATAGAACTTTGCAAAATTTCAAGTCCGTCGGTCAAACCATTTTTAAGTTTATGTAACAAACGAACAAATAGCCACTAAAAGGAGTGGAATTTGATAAAACTATAACCTTCAATTTCTACTCTAAATTAGTTGTAGAATTCAAAAATATATAGCCAGTATAGCTTTTTAGTTACACCCTGTACAGGACCTGAGGAAGAGCTGGTTGATTTTGGAACTCTTACCGAGATACAATAAGGCCATCACTCAATAACTGACAAGTCCCTATTAGTAACGGTTTGAAGAGTTTTCCGTTAATCGTTAATTCTCAATGGCTTTAACCATCATGTCCACACGTAGGAAAAATTTAGTGAAGAGAAGTGCTGTCATTAATTTTGTAAAGTGGTGATTCTTATTCCCAAATTCAATAAAACTTCACACAAATAAGTTTCTTTTACTGTCAAAAGGAATCACCGAACACGATGCATGCGGCTTTCATCGGCTTTCATCGGCAAGATCTCTAAACCAAACATATTATATTTTTGAGTTCATCTTAGTTTTTCTTCTTTTTTTCAACTACATACACTTTTTTACCGAAGGAGGTCCTTGAGTAAAACACAAAGTTCAGAGATCAATTCAGAGTTGGCCAACATAAATTGTGTGTTAAGGTCAACTGCTTTAAAATATGTTTCAGCTTTTTTCCAATCATATGAACAGCTTAAGTTTAATTAAAAGTTACAAAGACGTCACCTTAAGAATCATTCTTAATTGAAAGCTCAATTTGTTTGTGGCCTTCAGAGGTTTATTGCTTTTAGAGATATCACTGAGGATGCCACATCCAGCATGGGCGAAACGTTCGGTGATGTAAATATTGTAAATAACACCTTGACGCGGTCGTTACCGAAAGCTTTAGTTGTTAGTAATAAATGTAGCCTTATTTTCTTTGGCTTTTTAATGCAAATAAATTTGTGTTGTTAGCACATCAATCAAGATTTCAAAGTACACCACATGTAATTCAAATTAATATTATTTTTCATTATTCGATAACTGTACATTTTTAACTTTGGCGGTAATAACAAGGAATCTAAATAGAAAAAATCTGACGCCATTCAATCTAATACAGTGTATTGTTAAGTACATATAAATGATTGCATAAAAACACATATAAAATGCTTTGTTTATCATGCGTGTCACAAGTTTGATATTTCAAGCTGTTTATTCATGTTGAAGTATAAAAGAAACACATTTACGTTTTATTCTTCTTCTGCTTACCCCAATTAACCAGACAATGAGGTATCTACAGTTATTGGCGATCCAACATTACAAATGTCTTGATACAATTATATCCACCGGATCTACCTTTCATTAATTTGGTTGTTTAAGTACGAGTTTTTCTTGTCATACAGTCTCGAAATAAAAACTGAAATTATATCCTGTTTGTTTTCACTTAAAAGAATGATATTATTTTATACTCAACCTGTTCTTAGAGTGTTATCATTTCTAAACTATAAATTGTTTGCTGTCCAAATATGTTCTGTGTTTCAGCCTGAATTTCAGTATATCTTGGTAGTTAGTGACGAAAGAATCCAAATATGATTCCTCGAAAGATTCTCAATTGAAATTCTGGTTACTAATTTTCATTTACTAATCATTCTGTAAAGTAATGAGGAGATCTGGAAAACTTTTTTTACTCTTTCAAAACGATAATGTTTAGCCTCAACTTTAA
This sequence comes from Stictocephala bisonia, assembly GCA_035578905.1. NCBI lineage: Eukaryota > Metazoa > Arthropoda > Insecta > Hemiptera > Membracidae > Stictocephala > Stictocephala bisonia. The sequence goes on along the minus strand of JAQJVL010000243.1, from coordinate 790,416 downwards.
AGCTAAACGCATGATTTTTTTTATGTTTCATTAAATTATATTTCAAAGTTAAAATCAGACAAGATTTTAATTTCAGATATGACGAATTGTATAGAATATTTGAATTATTTATTACATAACATTTCTTCTTTACAAAATATTTATAAATGTTTACTATAAACAACTTTATTGCCAAAAACAAATTACCGCTAGAAGTGTGCAGTTTTACTAAGTGACATAATTCATACAAATTAAAACATATGACATTTCTATTATTACATGCATAAATTATATATGTATGTATAAACTATATGTATGCAAAATTATAAATTCGTATCAATGTTATGTCCAGTTTTTAGTGTTCTCAGCCCCTTAAGTTTGAGTATAATTTCAAAATATTAATTTGACTATCTGAGAGGTTAATACAAAACTTTGGAGTATTTAAAAGTAGTTTGTTTTGTTATTATTTATTACTTTTATATGACATTAAAAGTAATAAATTTATTTCATTTATTTATTACTTTTATATATTTATGCCTTTGTCCTGAGTCTATTAAATACTTCGAACGACGTTTGAAAGACGTAGAGGCAAAAGGAAATCAACAATACCAATTCAATTGTCTAAGGGCATAGAATATGTTATTGTTAGTTTTGAATTATTTTTAATTGCCTTTTTATGACATCGCAATTTAATTCTTATGTTTTGAATGAAATTATTGGATATTTCTAATGATTGAAGTGGTTTACTCGTATAATGAACAAATACAATGTTTCGACAGATATAAAAACACTTGTCGCGTCCAGGTGTTCCTTACTGCCTTACCTTACACTTACAACTAGTTTTTTCTTTTATTTCGTTTTTCTCCAAAATAAAAATAGTTGAAGAAAACCTTGAGTCGTTCGTCTTTGACGTTCTTGGCGAGTTAATCTATTGAGTGCAGTGGTTGGTGGCAACCAGTCCCTGGTGGAGTGAAACGCTGGTTGTATCCAATATATTGCATCCAATATGAATATTTTTTCTATTTGATAAGCTGCTCTGTGTTTTATTTATATTTTGCTATATTGTGATTTATATTTTGATATAATTGTGTTATGTGTGATAGTTTTTAGGATCACGTGACTTTCTTAACAGACAACCGTAGTCTATAAGCATTTAGTTTTTAAGGGTTTCTTAAATTATTACGGATTAGATAGAAAAGAAATGGAAAAAGAAGAAACTAGTTGTAAATGTAGACTAAAACCGTAAGTAACACATGAAGACAACAGGAATGTTCAATCATGTCAAAACGTTGTGTTTGTTCCCGAAATACTCGAAGCATTGGAAATCTCCAAGTATTGTCTACCAATCATGAACAATCCAACACCAACAAATAACTTTTAAACAAAAGTTAATTATTATACCTGTAAAAATTCTGTAAGAGTCTGCAGAGGCTGTCGGCCATATTGGTTTGAATCCCACAAGAACAATGTTATTTGCGAATACATATTTTGTTGTTATTTATTGATCAACATTTGTAAATGAGGTGTAATTTTAACATTTGTAAATAAGCGCATTGGGTTTGCTTTCGATATTTTGAATACATGAGCCTAGTTTTGAAAAATAGGTGAAAATAAAAACTTCAAACTAAATATTGAACCTTTGTTGTTAATGCACTACCACTAGTTTTTCGTTACTTCACTATAACTACTTTTTATCGCAATTATGGTTAGGTTAGGTGGCTACTAGAGTTGATCACAAACTGGTAAATCCAATGATTATCTTAAAGCCGAATGTGCTCATCGTGTGTAAGTTCTTGGAAAGTGATAAGATAAGGCCAGTGATATCAGATTCCTAGCGGATAAGGAATACTATAGTGGACGTAAAAACGATTGGGGAACAGGTTTTAGAGCAATAGAATATTTATCAAGCGGTAATGAACTAACGGAAACAATAAAAGTAGAGGTACCGGTAGTGAATTGACGGAAAAGATCCTAAATATTTTAATATTTTTTCTATAAAACTAATCATGAATTTGTAAAGCAATTCCAACGTGCAATTTCATAATTGATTAAATGCACTTTGTTTGGAAAAATACGTTTAAAAATAACTGTTTGATTTGAATACGCTAGATCGTATGTCCGGTTCGATAATAACACTGTTCTTATGGGACTAAAACCAACAAGGCTGACAACCTCATACAACTTCTGCAGACTTTTTAGCAAAATTCGTAATGTTGTGTAGAAAATTGGTCTGACGAACCTCTGAAAAAGAAATTTGTTGAACATACAGGCCGCCCTTTAAGGTAATTAAAGACAATAAAAATATCCCAGTTCAAATAGAATAAGTGATAATATTTCATGGTTAATAAAGGAAAAATATTGTTCTGAAGGTCATCGAATTACATGCAAATTCTTGTTAAAACATCGGACGTTGGTTTTCTATACTTTGCTTTGAAACTGAAAAGAAACTGTGGTTAGCCTATCTGTTTCTATAATTTGCTTTGAAACTGAAAGGAAACTGTGGTTAGCCTATCTGTTTCTATAATTTGCTTTGAAACTGAAAAGAAACTGTGGTTAGCCTATCTGTTTCTATAATTTGCTTTGAAACTGTAAGGAAACTGTGGTAAGCCATCATCGTAGTACCATCGTCTGCAGTATGGCCATGTTGAAGGAAATATTATTAAATACTGTCCTACTGCTTTGGTCATGGTAGATTTATTATTTTAAGCAAAACATTTATTGTTTTATTTAATAAGATTATGTTCAGTCCACTATACCAGTAAAGGCTCAGTTAGCTTAGTGTGTTGGCAACACATTTCGTGATTCCGTGAGACCAGGTCCGTATAAAATATCGACCTAAGGTAAAACACAATCCTGAGTCACCTACTTGAGAGTGGAGGAAACATGAGCATGGCACATGCAAACAATTATAGTCCATGCAAGTCCAGTCTCATGGGGCATTAAACTTACTAAACTGTACTTCAATAAAAAGTCTAAGCTTATATTTTGTAACTAATCTATAAGCGTAACTCTGGTCTTTGATAATTTAAAGTTTAAGAAATAGTACACCTCATCAAGAATGATGTCGCAAAAATATTTTATAATCCACCCACTCTTTATACATAAACGAGGATATCAAAAGTCAACCAAATTCATCTATATCCCTCGGTACAAGATGTGATGCTTATTCGGGTTGTGTAGGCTACAGTTCGGGAAGGGGCTGGTACGACTCGACACTCACAGTTTTAATTTTATCATATTAATATACTTATTTCTTAGAAACTACCAAGTGTATATGGGAACATTAATAAAAGTATATAACCTTACATTTTTAAACATAGGAAATGTGTCTTAATCTTTCATACAGTTAAGCCAAATTTCTTTAGAGTACAATAGGTTGTAATTAATTGATAACTGGGAGTGTCAGTGTAGTATAAGTATAAAAAAGTCGCCTAAAAAATAAGAAAAAAAAGTTTTTAGAATCAGAATTTCTTTATTGACATATTTGATTCGTTAACACAAATTGTTACGAATATGCTGTTTTTCATATTTATAAAAAAAAAAAAAAAAAAAAAACATTGTCACAGGTAATGGACACAACAATATCAAAAACAACTAAGACTTTTGTTTAAAGTCTTAGTCTGAGTAATAAAATGCACACAGGGAACAAATCAAGTCATTTACATAAACCGTCTTGAATATGCAATAGTAATCACTCTATATCAATGCTTTAAGGGCTTTTTTAAACCTGATTAAGTCGGTAAATGACTTTAGATACGGAGGCACAGCATTGTTGTGCAGTTTAATGCAATTATACTGAACTTGTTTATGAAAAAGTATGTTTAATTACGTGAAATATATAAAACGTCATAATTTAGGAGTGATTAGGAGTGTATATATGAGCCATAGTTAGTAAAAGGGTGAACATTTCTTTTTTTAAAGTGACGGAATTTTAAATATAGATCGATGGGAAGATTAGCAGATTGATCATGTGGAATGTTCTACAGGATTCCCTAGCAGAGAGGCCACAAATGTAATATTTTCATTTGCAATCTAAGTAATACTTTTATATTACTTAGGCTTTGAGCTCCCAAGATTGCCACCGCATAAGACAAGTTGGGATATACACAAGCATAGTTCGCCGAGAGTAACCTGCGTATCTGTAAAGCAAGCCAGTCTCCGTAGAACGAATAGCACCTTGCTAATTCTGTTGGACACCGAGGCAATGTGGCTTGAGAAAACTAGCTTGCTATCAACTACCAAGCCTAGGAAACCTACCTCCGAACTCGGAGTCATCTCGGATTCACCTAAGATGAAATTTTGATCAAGGTTCGAGTCAAAAGAACGAATATGAAATCTAACTACATTAGTCTTTTGTGCATTGGTAAAAAGTTGATCACACTTGTAAAACTACTTCAACAAGAACTACAATTTAAATATCATATATTCTTGCTGAAGAGTGATCTTAATTAGAGATTAGTAATGAGTTAATCATACGCATGTAGACATAGGCTGGCATGATTCACACTGCTGACGATGTCATTATAAAAATCAGAAAAATAACTGGTCCCAATATGGATCCCTAGAGGAATCCAGTAAGAATTGGTTTCCGTTCTGATAACTGACTTCTCATGAACCCAAAAGATCCAAAAGTATCAAAATGTGGAATGTTAACAAACTGATCTTGACTTACAAGAAAAGAGTAGAACCAGTCGAGTAAGTACAGATTGGGTAAATTAGCGTCATAAATTGAACTCAATTATTTGTAGGCTATAATAGAGTATAAATACTTAATATTATTTATAATTTCATCAATTGAAAATCATTAAAATTTTACAACTTTGTACAGTAGTCATAAACCATTAATGATGGGGTCATTTACATGAAGGAATATCCACATTTATGTGCACAGTTTTAGATTTAGGAATGATGGATGAGGCCTACCTCAGGCCTACCTATTATAAACATTTTTAGAGAATAGAAGGCGTTTGACGATAGAAATACCTTAAGTGATGTCTTAAACAGTTTAGAAATATTCAGAGTCTTTATTGACTCAGGTAGATGGTTCCTGTCTACGTGACTAAAATCACTCTAATACATTTAACAAAACTTTTTCAGTGTTCATTATATCGTATGTACTCTTGCTAGACTGTTTGATTTCCAGGTAACTAAATGTACACTGTGATTTTTAAAAGCTACAGTATGCGTTTCAACGTAACTGTCATGTGTCATATGTGCTATTGGTGTTTTGGCGTGGTAGTTTATCTTTTAGGCGTGCTAGTTTGTCTCCCAAGTCACCAAGTGTCCTATGTGATTTGTAAAAGCTACAGTATGCGTTTCAACGTAACTGTCATGTGTCATATGTGCAATTGGTGTTTTGGCGTGGTAGTTTATCTTTTAGGCGTGATAGTTTGTCTCCCAAGTCACCAAGTGTCCTATGTCATTTGTAAAAGCTACAGTATGCGTTTCAACGTAACTGTCATGTGTCATATGTGCTATTGGTGTTTTGGCGTGGTAGTTTATCTTCCAGGCGTGATAGTTTGTCTCCCAAGTCACCAAGTGTCCTATGTGATTAGTAAAAGCTACAGTATGTGTTTCAACGTAACTGTCATGTGTCATATGTGCTATTGGTGTTTTGGCGTGGTAGTTTATCTTCCAGGCGTGATAGTTTGTCTCCCAAGTCACCAAGTGTCCTATGTGATTTGTAAAAGCTACTGTATGTGTTTCAACGTAACTGTCATGTGTCATATGTGCTATTGGTGTTTTGGCGTGGTAGTTTATCTTCCAAGCGTGATAGTTTGTCTCCCAAGTCACCAAGTGTCCTATGTGATTTGTAAAAGCTACAGTATGCGTTTCAACGTAACTGTCATGTGTCATATATGCTATTGGTGTTTTGGCGTGGTAGTTTATCTTCCAGGCGTGATAGTTTGTCTCCCAAGTCACCAAGTGTCCTATGTGATTAGTAAAAGCTACAGTATGCGTTTCAACGTAACTGTCATGTGTCATATGTGCTATTGGTGTTTTGGCGTGGTAGTTTATCTTTTAGGCGTGATAGTTTGTCTCCCAAGTCACCAAGTGTCCTATGTGATTTGTAAAAGCTACAGTATGCGTTTCAACGTAATTGTCATGTGTCATATGTGCTATTGGTGTTTTGGCGTGGTAGTTTATCTTTTAGGCGTGATAGTTTGTCTCCCAAGTCACCAAGTGTCCTATGTGATTAGTAAAAGCTACAGTATGTGTTTCAACGTAACTGTCATGTGTCGTATGTGCTATTGGTGTTTTGGCGTGGTAGTTTATCTTCCAGGCGTGATAGTTTGTCTCCCAAGTCACCAAGTGTCCTATGTGATTTGTAAAAGCTACAGTATGTGTTTCAACGTAACTGTCATGTGTCATATGTGCTATTGGTGTTTTGGCGTGGTAGTTTATCTTCCAGGCGTGATAGTTTGTCTCCCAAGTCACCAAGTGTCCTATGTGATTTGTAAAAGCTACAGTATACGTTTCAACGTAACTGTCATGTGTCATATGTGCTATTGGTGTTTTGGCGTGGTAGTTTATCTTTTAGGCGTGATAGTTTGTCTCCCAAGTCACCAAGTGTCCTATGTGATTTGTAAAAGCTACAGTATACGTTTCAACGTAACTGTCATGTGTCATATGTGCTATTGGTGTTTTGGCGTGGTAGTTTATCTTCCAGGCGTGATAGTTTGTCTCCCAAGTCACCAAGTGTCCTATGTGATTAGTAAAAGCTACAGTATGCGTTTCAACGTAACTGTCATGTGTCATATGTGCTATTGGTGTTTTGGCGTGGTAGTTTATCTTTTAGGCGTGATAGTTTGTCTCCCAAGTCACCAAGTGTCCTATGTGATTAGTAAAAGCTACAGTATGTGTTTCAACGTAACTGTCATGTGTCATATGTGCTATTGGTGTTTTGGCGTGGTAGTTTATCTTTTAGGCGTGATAGTTTGTCTCCCAAGTCACCAAGTGTCCTATGTTATTAGTAAAAGCTACAGTATGTGTTTCAACGTAACTGTCATGTGTCATATGTGCTATTGGTGTTTTGGCGTGGTAGTTTATCTTCCAGGCGTGATAGTTTGTCTCCCAAGTCACCAAGTGTCCTATGTGATTTGTAAAAGCTACAGTATGTGTTTCAACGTAACTGTCATGTGTCATATGTGCTATTGGTGTTTTGGCGTGGTAGTTTATCCTTTAGGCGTGATAGTTTGTCTCCCAAGTCACCAAGTGTCCTATGTGATTAGTAAAAGCTACAGTATGTGTTTCAACGTAACTGTCATGTGTCATATGTGCTATTGGTGTTTTGGCGTGGTAGTTTATCTTTTAGGCGTGATAGTTTGTCTCCCAAGTCACCAAGTGTTCTATGTGATTAGTAAAAGCTACAGTATGTGTTTCAACGTAACTGTCATGTGTCATATGTGCTATTGGTGTTTTGGCATGGTAGTTTATCTTCCAGGCGTGATAGTTTGTCTCCTAAGTCACCAAGTGTCCTATAGTAAAAGCTACAGTATGTGTTTCAACGTAACTGTCATGTGTCATATGTGCTATTGGTGTTTTGGCGTGGTAGTTTATCTTCCAGGCGTGTTAGTTTGTCTCCCAAGTCACCAAGTGTCCTATGTGATTAGTAAAAGCTACAGTATGTGTTTCAACGTAACTGTCATGTGTTGGCAAATTAGAGATATTGGTCATCGATCAGGTCACAAAGAGTCATATTTAATTAACCTAGGTAAGTTGTCGTGTGCCTCACTTGATACGTTTGTAACCAGAAACAGTAGGTGAATGAGATACAGAAAATAACTTTACCATTATTCATTTTAGTTATAACTGTTTTTTAATCATTCCGTATTTATTTGGATTGGACATAATTTGCTGTTTTCAATCTGCTATTGTTTAAAATGTAACTGTGTACAGTTATATGAATAGGTTAAATCATTTACACAAGTTACAATTATTTCTCAAAGGTTCAGTGGCATACTGAAAAAACTAATACATATTTTGACTTGTACTTTCAATTATATTGTTTTTCATTAATATTTCTTTCAGCAATATTATTAATAATTTTAAATGTAGACATTTTAATTCATTTAGGCATATTTTATATTATTTTAAAATACATAGCGTTTACTATGTAGTAAACGCTATGTATTTTAATAATAATTTTAATAATATATTTTAATAATTTTGCATTTTAATGTAGAGTAGTATAGCAATATTGGCAATATTAACTCCCGATGAAGCAAGTATATACAGGAGTATTGCTGTGCCACATCAGTCATAGTGCCCTAGGGGAGCTATGTTTGCACACTCTCCATAGACCTCGTGTATGCAGGATTATTGTTGTGCCACATCAGTCATAGTGCCATAGGGGAGCTATGTTTGCACACTCTCCATAGAGCTCGTGTATAGAGGAGTATTGTTGGGCCACATCAGTTGTAGTGTCGTGAGGGAGGGGGGAACAATGTTTGCACACTCTCCATAGAGCTCGTTTATACATGATTATTTTTGTGCCAGATCAGTCATAATTCCGTTGAGGAGCAATGTTTGCATACTCTCAATAGAGCTCGTGTATACAGGATTATTGTTGTGCCACATAAGCCATAGTGCCCTAGGGGAGCTATGTTTGCACACTCTCCATAGAGCTCGTGTATACAGGAGTATTGTTGGGCCACATCAGTCGTAGTGTCGTTAGGGAGCTATGTTTGCACACTATCCATAGACCTCGTGTATATAGGATTATTATTGTGCCACATGAGTCATAGTGCCATAGGGGAGCTATGTTTGCACACTCTCCATAGAGCTCGTGTATAGAGGAGTATTGTTGGGCCACATCAGTTGTAGTGTCGTGAGGGAGGGGGGAACAATGTTTGCACACTCTCCATAGAGCTCGTTTATACATGATTATTTTTGTGCCAGATCAGTCATAATTCCGTTGAGGAGCAATGTTTGCATACTCTCAATAGAGCTCGTGTATACAGGATTATTGTTGTGCCACATAAGCCATAGTGCCCTAGGGGAGCTATGTTTGCACACTCTCCATAGACCTCGTGTATACAGGACTATTGTTGTGCCACATCAGTCATAGTGTCGTTAGGGAGGGGGAGCAATGTTTGCACACTCTCCATAGAGCTCGTTTATACATGATTATTTTTGTGCCAGATCAGTCATAATTCCGTTGAGGAGCAATGTTTGCATACTCTCAATAGAGCTCGTGTATACAGGACTATTGTTGTGCCACATGAGTCATAGTGCCCTAGGGGAGCTATGTTTGCACACTCTCCATAGACCTCGTGTATACAGGACTATTGTTGTGCCACATCAGTCATAGTGTCGTTAGGGAGGGGGAGCAATGTTTGCACACTCTCCATAGAGCTCGTTTATACATGATTATTTTTGTGCCAGATCAGTCATAATTCCGTTGAGGAGCAATGTTTGCATACTCTCAATAGAGCTCGTGTATACAGGATTATTGTTGTGCCACATAAGCCATAGTGCCCTAGGGGAGCTATGTTTGCACACTCTCCATAGACCTCGTGTATACAGGACTATTGTTGTGCCACATCAGTCATAGTGTCGTTAGGGAGGGGGAACAATGTTTGCACACTCTCCATAGAGCTCGTTTATACATGATTATTTTTGTGCCAGATCAGTCATAATTCCGTTGAGGAGCAATGTTTGCATACTCTCAATAGAGCTCGTGTATACAGGACTATTGTTGTGCCACATGAGTCATAGTGCCCTAGGGGAGCTATGTTTGCACACTCTCCATAGACCTCGTGTATGCAGGATTATTGTTGTACCACATCAGTCATAGTGCCGTGGGGGAGCTATGTTTACACATTCTCCATAGAGCTCGTGTATACAGGAGTATTGTTGGGCCACATCAGTCATAGTGCCGTGAGGGAGCTATGTTTGCACACTCTCCATGGAGCTTGTGTATATAGGATTATTGTTGTACCACATCAGTCATAGTGCCGTGAGGGAGCTATGTTTGCACACTCTCCATGGAGCTCGTGTATACAGGAGTATTGTTGGGCCACATCAGTCATAGTGCCATTGGGGAGCTATGTTTGTACTTTCTCCATAGAGCTCGTGTATACAGGACTATTGTTGTGCCACATCAGTCATAGTGCCATTGGGGAGCTATGTTTGCACACTCTCCATAGATCTCGTGTATACAGGAGTATTGTTGGGCCACATCAGTCATAGTGTCGTTAGGGAGGGGGAGCAATGTTTGCACACTCTCCATAGAGCTCGTGTATACAGGACTATTGTTGGGCCACATCAGTCATAGTGTCGTTAGGGAGGGGGAGCAATGTTTGCACACTCTCCATAGACCTCGTGTATGCAGGACTATTGTTGGGCCACATCAGTCATAGTGCCGTGGGGGAGCTATGTTTGCACACTCTCCATAGAGCTCGTGTATACAGGATTATTGTTGGGCCACATGAGTCATAGTGCCATAGGGGAGCTATGTTTGCACACTCTCCATAGACCTCGTGTATGCAGGATTATTGTTGTGCCACATCAGTCATAGTGCCATAGGGGAGCTATGTTTGCACACTCTCCATAGACCTCGTGTATACAGGACTATTGTTGTGCCACATCAGTCATAGTGTCGTTAGGGAGGGGGAGCAATGTTTGCACACTCTCCATAGAGCTCGTGTATACAGGACTATTGTTGGGCCACATCAGTCATAGTGTCGTTAGGGAGGGGGAGCAATGTTTGCACACTCTCCATAGAGCTCGTGTATACAGGACTATTGTTGGGCCACATCAGTCATAGTGTCGTTAGGGAGGGGGAGCAATGTTTGCACACTCTCCATAGACCTCGTGTATGCAGGACTATTGTTGGGCCACATCAGTCATAGTGCCGTGGGGGAGCTATGTTTGCACACTCTCCATAGAGCTCGTGTATACAGGATTATTGTTGGGCCACATGAGTCATAGTGCCATAGGGGAGCTATGTTTGCACACTCTCCATAGACCTCGTGTATGCAGGATTATTGTTGTGCCACATCAGTCATAGTGCCATAGGGGAGCTATGTTTGCACACTCTCCATAGACCTCGTGTATACAGGACTATTGTTGTGCCACATCAGTCATAGTGTCGTTAGGGAGGGGGAGCAATGTTTGCACACTCTCCATAGAGCTCGTGTATACAGGACTATTGTTGGGCCACATCAGTCATAGTGTCGTTAGGGAGGGGGAGCAATGTTTGCACACTCTCCATAGAGCTCGTGTATACAGGACTATTGTTGGGCCACATCAGTCATAGTGCCATAGGGGAGCTATGTTTGCACACTCTCCATAGACCTCGTATATACAGGAGTATTGTTGGGCCACATCAGTCATAGTGTCGTTAGGGAGGGGGAGCAATGTTTGCACACTCTCCATAGAGCTCGTGTATACAGGACTATTGTTGTGCCAGATCAATCTTGGTGCCGTAGGGGAGTAGTGGTTGAACACTTGTTAGAGGCCTTGTATAGCAAATTTATATCTCTCTCCAGCTACATCTTGATACTGCACAGCAGCTGGCTCGCGCGCTTACAACTGACAACAACGTTAGTTATGTAGAGCATTACTTTCATTAACTGTGAAACGCCTGTACTGAAAACATTTGTTCTACTTATTAGCCAGGATAGCATTTTTTTATGTTACTTTAAGTTAAAATTATCGATGAGTATTGACTTTTTACGTAGTATTTTCGTGGCACTTCCAGGTGATTTTACTTAATTAACTTGTTCGATTCTCAAACAACATTATATTTAAATATTAATGTTATATTAAATTTAATATAACATTAAATTTAATATAAATTAATTAAAAAACAAAGTTATATTAAATTTAGCTCATAAGCGTTATGATAGTGAACTTCATTAATATAACTCTGAATTCCTTTTAAATTATAAATCATATGTTTAATCTTTGAGCTCAAAAACATTGTATTTTTAGCAAACCATTAGTTTAGTACTTTTAGATCAGTTCATTTTTCATACATTATTTCTAGGCTTAATTCATTAAATGTAATTGCTATATCATCCGCAAATGCTGTCAATCTCTCATTCAATTTGGCTTTACATAGCTCATTAATATAAATCAGAAAAAGTAACGGCCCTTAAACAGAGCCTTGTGATACACCATGTTCAGTTTGTCTAGTCACTATTATGTTTATCTATTCTTACTGTTTTCTATCCATTAAATAACTCTTGTTCGCCTTGTACGGGACTCCTCACGACCTGGCCAATCATAATTTATCAAGTAAAATTTAACAATATCAAAAGCCTTGGTCATATCAATGTATACAGCTGTAACTTTTTTTCCATGATTAAAACCTTAGTAAATTTCCCTCAAAAAGGTTTATAATGGATCCTCTGTGCTTTGTGCTTCTCTTATAGTAAATTAATTCGAGCTGATATAGTAAAATAATTTAGACAGGCTAGTAGTTGTCTAATAAATTTTTCCACCAGTTTAGCAAACTTTGACAACAAAGAACTAAATAATGTTTCTAGTGTTAGTTTGCTTGATTCCATTTTGCCTGGCAAGGAATAAAGTTATTTAGAAGAAGCTGTAAGAGTAACAATTAATTGTAAATGAAAAGAGTTTAAGCTGATCAGAGCAAAAAGAATATACTTATTTGGAAAATGAGATTGAAGAGGAAACAAGTGACATGGAAGACAACGTTGACAAAACAATGTTTCGCATGATTGAAAAAATAGCTCCAAATAAGGTTATACCGTTGCCAGAACAAAATTAATTTCTTCCCATACGTTAAACAAAATATACGGGTAAGGGGAAACTATATGGACGCCCTGTACATTACTTACTCTATATTAAAAATAAGGGAATATCAATAGCATTTTATTTTTCCTCTCACGAAAATTATTAAGTAATGTGAAATTAAATACTTTTAAATATCACCATACTCTCTCATGCTTCTATAGGAGGTTAAATATCATATTAAGATATGATTAATTTGCATTACAAGTTTCAGTATTAAATGTTCATTATCAATGCAGTACATGGAAGGTAGTAAATGTTAATGGCTATTAATTAAGCTATTAAACCAAAACTAATAAACTAAATAAAACTGAAAATAAAATAAATTTATTGTACAAAGTTACTGCAAGGACTAGACTACTCTAACTCCTAGTCTAATCTTTAAAAAAACGCTGATAGTATAGGCGATGAATACTTTAAAATATGAATACAGTAACAATTACGATAATGAATTGATTCTGCATTTTCACTCACTGCATATGACAATCACCATTGTACGTGCATGGGCAGGTGGGTGGGACATTAACAGTGTACATGTATGGGCAGGTGGGTGGAACATCAACACTGTACGTGTATGGGCAGGTGGGTGGGACATCAACACTGTACGTGTATGGGCAGGTGGGTGGGACATCAACACTGTACGTATATGGGCAGGTAGGTGGGACATCAACACTGTACGTGTATGGGCAGTTGGGTGGTCATGAAAACTATACGTGTATGGGCAGGTGGATGGGACATCAACACTGTACGTGTATGGGAAGTTGGGTGGGACATAAACACTGTACGTGTATGGGCAGTTGGGTGGTCATGACCACTATACGTGTAAGGGTAGGTTGGTGGGACATCAACACTGTACGTGTATGGGCAGTTGGGTGGTCATGACCACTGTACGTGTATGTGCAGTTGTACATGTATGGGCAGGTGGGTGGGACATCAACATTGTACGTGTATGGGCAGTTGGGTGGTCATGACCACTGTACGTGTATGTGCAGTTGTACGTGTATGGGCAGGTGGGTGGGACATCAACATTGTACGTGTATGGGCAGTTGGGTGGTCATGACCACTGTACGTGTATGTGAAGTTGTACGTGTATGGGCAGGTGGGTGGGACATCAACATTGTACGTGTATGGGCAGTTGGGTGGTCATGACCACTGTACGTATATGTGCAGTTGTACGTGTATGGGCAGGTGGGTGGGACATCAACATTGTACGCGTATGGGCAGTTGGGTGGTCATGACCACTGTACGTGTATGTGCAGTTGTACGTGTATGGGCAGGTGGGTGGGACATCATCATTGTACGTGTATGGGCAGTTGGGTGGTCATGACCACTGTACGTGAAGTAACTTAAGTTATAATACTTAAAAGTAGTATGAAGTGATGCTTAAATATAAAGAAGTCTGAACTATATAATGAACCATCTTATATTATGCATCAAGTTGCTTTTGGTTATGTAACTTCTTAGGAAATTTAAAACAGGCTAAATAATCAGGTTCAGGGGGTTTTATAGAAACTTTGCATATTTTTTTTATTAAGAATAGTAGAATGAGAGCCCTTGAAGAAGTCTGGACTGGAACACAATCGGCCAAAAGTCAGATAAGAAATATTACAAAATAGGGGGAAAAGAGTTGTTATTCAAAACAATTGAAGCAATTGAGGCGAAAAGAAATCGTTGACATTTTAACGCAATTGGATACTGAAGATGTTCTTAATAAGATCATCGATGTTAGTGTTAAAATAGGTCGTAGATTCCCACGGTGTTCTACCGGAGCACAGTCAGCTTTAAGATACATTATAAACATGTAATTTGAACATGTAATACTTTGTCAAAGTAAGTAATGATGAGTTTTTACCTCAGAGTTTTCATCTTTTCCTTACAGTTAAAGGACGAACGATACTAGTTCATGGAACTTGTGAATATTGTGCCAAGTGTTTTCATCTCAGCTGTTTACGGTCTTACTTGATTTATTTGAACGGTCATTAAATATTATTGTGACATATAAATCCATGCGTTTCAATCGAATAAAATCAGTTTTTATTACATATAAATACATTGTAATTGTCAAACTATTAAAACATTTGTCATAACACCATTATACAAAATTTATTCATACATACAAATTTAGAAAACATTCACTCTTCCAATCATTTATGTCAAGTCAGCTTACCAACTAAACAGTCTCCCAGTTGTTCGCCAAATATTTGTTCACATAATGAACTGCAAGGTAGGCTAAAAACCTGTTAAGTCGAATTTTGAAATCTTTCAGGGTTACGGTGATTTTCATAGAATTGGACAGTCTGTTGTAGAGATGAACACCTGCTTCCGAGGGCAAGTGCTCAAACATTACTGTTCTGTGTCTCCCAATCACGTAGTTGGCACTGCCTCTAGTGATAATCAAATTCAAAAATTCAAATTTTTTATTTCCATCAAAGATAATTTAAATACATTTAGGTGTACGTCAACACAATACAATACATTGGAATTTGACATCATTATGATGTCTAAAACACATACCTCACTATAAATCAAACAGTAAATAACTTGTGAGATTATATTAAATTATTGAACAGTGTAACAAACAGTGATTAAATGATACTATAAGATGGATAGTGAATTTAACATTTTAAAGGCATATATTTATTTATTTTTTTTATTTATAATAGTCAAAGACACCTTATACGCTAAAATAGAGATAGGCAGATGACTTGTCAAGTTACAACAGTAAAATACAACAATATAAAACAACAATAAATATATAACAAACATAGACGAGCAGCTAAAAATATATGTACACCAAATAAGCAGTTTTCACTACTGGTAAACCACCCGTCCCAACGTGGAATCGAGGTAGTCCGAGACACTGTAAAAACAGTTTGAGATTAGATATTTAAAGAGTCTCTTCTTAAACATCTTATAGTCATCTAGGCCTTTCAACTCAACTGGTAGATGATTGTATATCGTGCTAAAGCTCAGACAAACTGTAAAAAACCCTCCGGTACAAATTACGTCTTTATTTTCTTTTTAAATTCTGTAGATTCAAACATAATTTCATTTCTGCTGGCAACTTATTAAATAGGTTTACACTTCGGTAAAAAAAAATGAACTCCTACATATTTCTAGTTTAAAGCTGTTTGTGATTCAAAAGGATTTATTTCTAGTATTAATATTATGACACAATTGACTATGATCGATGTTGAAAAATATAAAGCATCCTGTTATCTTTGAAGCCGCAGATCAACAAGTATAACAGAAAATAGGTTGTAATTGAGAAGATATTTCAAAATATAAAATGTTCTATTTTACTTACAAGGACAATATTCACCTCTAAAAAGTCATTACTGCCAGAATACCTTGGTATTATGATTTCCGATTTTATGTTTTATTGGGGCTAGACATGTGAGCGACAAAATATTTGTAGGCTTTTAATAATTTTTTAATAATAATTTTAATAATAATAAAAATTCGTTAAATAAAAAATATTTAACGAAAAAATACGTTAAACTTTTAACAGATAGAAATGATATCTGTTTATAAGTAAGGTTTGCTATTCTTTGAAATGTATTGGTTCCATGTCAGAAAATATAATATCTTTATGATATTTTCTGAAATGGAACCAGTATATTCTGTGTAAAAACAAACTCAAGAAGTTCTCAAGAATGCAAGACAAGCCCGGGAGGTACAGAGAAAGGAAGCTGGGAGAGAAAATAACTTCTAACGATGACCCAAGCTATTGTTGAGCTGGTTTACTTTAAGGCTAAATACAATAAACTTCGTTAATTGTTTTCAACTTTCGTAATTTGTTCCCCTTTACCCGATTTTCTTACCAGCCACATGAAATTTTGTATATGCATTTAAAAGTAGATTTTCTTTAAAATAATGATTAGAATTTAAATTTGAAATAACATTTTTTATCTTAAAACATCATTAAAATCATTGTATATATATATATATATATAATCATTATATATATATAATGATTTATATACTGTATATATGATTTAATGATTATATATATATTTTAAAAACTTAAATTCTTAACTATTTTAGAACTTACATCATATTCTTTATGCATAAAGATGAAGTTGTGTGAAACTTATATAAGAAATTATAAAATTGATATAATATATACAACATAAAAGAGATTGCCAGCTAACTTTGTTTATAAAAATACTACTCTTGGTCTAACCACCCAATCTACATATTGTTCTCCCCACTCAACCACACATAGAGCTCTGGTTTTCGTTATTTCTTTAGCTACAGTCTGGCAATTCATTGGGTTAAGGTGGGCCTTACTTGATCTTCTGCCTCACAATTTATTTTTCTTGAAATATTCCAGTTATTAGAGATTTGTTTCACTTCAGTAATCGGAAGTTGAATCTTTTCACAGCTTTAAGAATACTCATAAAGTACAGGTGAACTGAAAAATAAAAAAAACATAAAATGATTAACATTAGACGTCGATAAACCAGTAACAATTCACTAATCATAAAAAAGGATACCTATAATATTTAAAAACATGGTTAGCAAAATTAAAAAGTAATTAAAGAATAACATTGATAGTTGGAAATAAATTTATAATCTTCACAATTCATGGATTAAATTAATAAATAATCCGTGTGATAAACAACGGAACATTTATAAAGAAGTGCTTGGACGTTTATTTATGTTGAGTAAATTTGATGGTGTTTGAAGATTTCCAAAACATATCTCAAAAACTATTTGCATAATAAACGTCCTTCATTTTAGACAATATTTACACTCCGTACAAGTTTGGGTCAGTCCATCATTGAGTTAAGAAGGTTATGCATGAACAAAGCGTGTAACTTTTCATTCGTTCAGGATCCATTTATTTAAACGCATACTTCAGTCTCAGCGGCCAGCGATGGGTCCAATCCAAGAGTGAAAACTTACCTCATACTTACCCTCGTATACAATATTAAAGAGACCCTTACATAGAGTCAAACGCACCTAATATACTCTGGTATACGAATCAAACGTATTTACCGCAAATATAATAGTCAAACTCAAATATGCTCTTATATAATTGGGACAACCCCACACGCTTATGTAAGAGTCGAATGCACGTAATCACACCCTTGTATAACAGAGGATACTCGCTTCGCTCGTTGGGGGCTCCGCCCCAAACTCCCAATGCAGTCTTGTCCACCTTTAAAAAAAAGTGGACACTATTTTATGTGTGGTCACTTAAAACATCACAATTCTTTGTTTTAATAATTCTTTGTGCATTTATCAGCTATATTGTTTGTTTTTGCGTGATTGATTCTGTTTTTTGCATGATGGATTCTGTTTTTTACTGAAAGAGGCTACGTACGTTGATCATTGGTAGGTAGTTAACATTATTACGGGCTACCAAACTGGGTCAGTGGCTACTCGAGTCGATTACAGGTGGCTACCCAAACTGATCATGGGTGCCAAGAAGAGTTCAATACGGGTAATTATCCAAAATCTCATGTTTTTTTACCAAAACTCATCTTTGCCAACGCTTAAACGTGGATATTACAGTATATACCAGTAAAATTGATCTAAAAAATTTTTAATGCATTTTATCTTATAGTTTAAATATGCCATTTGATGTTATCTAAATTAATATTACAGCTTCATTATTTTAAACCATAACTGTGTACAAAAATCAGGATTTCTACATCCGTTATTTTAAATTTTTTTTATAGGTTATTGTGAAAAATCAAATGTAAGAACAGTTTTGTTAACACAGTAGTAAATAGTGTGTAAAGTTTCAAGTTCTTTACATTATCTTAATAAGGCAATAAGATGTGAAAACCCTAATAAAAATAGAATATCTTTTATTAAAAGTCAAAATTAACTATTTTTTCCGTAGTTATTATTGAAAATACAAACACATTTTCTAAAGAAATTTGTAGGAAATTCCATCACAAATATATGATATGCTGTCATATTCCGTCTACTATCAATGGTTCAGCCACAATCAAACCGTAAGTGAGACTCTGCACACAGTTCAAACATCACGTTCACCTTTTTGAACTTGGGGAGGTTAAAAATAAAAAAATTTTAGTTTTCAAAAATTTCCCAGTGGTTGCTCAGTAAATCAACAAGTTAGAACTTATGTTAGAATTTGTATACGTAAGTTAGTCAGTCAGTGAGTTACACAGGCGGTTTTATAGGTATTAGAATTTGTAGATAATAGACTCGCTTCCCTCGTTGGCGAATACCTCCAAACCCCTTTTTGATCACAGGTGCTACTCAAGGCGATCAAGGGAGCTTTCCAAAACTGATCACGGACGCTGCTCAAGTTGATCATGTGGCTACCTAAGTTGATCACAGGAACTATCTAAGTTGATCACGGATGGCTACCCAAGTAGAACACGGGCTACCTAAGTTGATCGTAGGTGGCTTCTTAAGTTGATACGACTGTGTTATATCCACATTTACTCACAAAACTATAACCATGCCACTTATTGAAGCACAAATAAAACTATACATACAAGTTTGAGTCTTCACTCAGTAAAGACACAATGAAACTAACTTCCTTCTTATAAACGAATATAATTGTCGGCAAACTACAAACACAACTAAGGATATGAGATGTATTCCATTAGAAAGTGACAGTTTGGCAGACATACTTAGACTCCTCGGTATTTCAAGAAGAAAATTAATTCTACACACGAAATAAATGCCTTTATCGTTTGTGCCATTACGTGAATAACAAACTAACACGTTTTAGATAACTTAAATACCACACACCATAGATTCTGACTGACGTTCCTTTTGCATTCTGTACTAGAATGTATTACCATGTAAACTTGTCTAACATGTCAGCAGATTTTTATTGTCTGCACTCTAAATAGACACATCAGAGATGAGAGCTACCACTCATTGCTAGGAACCGCAAGGAGTTATCTTCCTACTACTTGCTTCTCGAAAATGACAATTTGATTTTTCTATTGTTCAAGTAGCAAAATGTGGTCAATAAATTACTGATAAATCTTCCAGTCTAGGCTGAATTCGAACCAGCGCTATATCTAACCCAATATCAAAGTCCTGACGCTTAGACCTCGTCTAACCGATCCATACACATGCAATGTTAGTCACACTCCACCCACCCATACACGTACGTACAATGGTATTTATTGTTCGTACTGCCTACCAAAACTCAGTACATCTTTGGAAGTACAGGGTTATTTATGACTTTTGTGGTACAAAAGACATTTCACTACCTGTAATCTAATGGAAGAGACAAAATGAGTTCCATGCACCTCTTAGAACATAAAAGGACTATAGGGAATGGTCAGTATTGTCAGATAACTTTGAATTGCTCATTCAAATCACGCTAAAAAGCCAATACAACTGACAAACTCATTCCATTAGCATATAGAATGTGTGGCAATCCCCTTGCGAGTATCTACCAAAAGCAGCCCCATCCACTAAGATTAGTTCAGATAAATCTTTCCCAACACAGTAAAAGTGAGAAAATTTGATCAAACAATATGATTTAATGATTATGTAATCATTATCACATTGTTAGTGGGGGTTAGATAATTATATAAAAAAGGGAAAGGTAATTATATAAAAATGTAAAGGAAACACGTTAAAACGTATACACTATATTCAACGACTATCAGAAAACAAAATTTTAAAAATTATCGATAGAATATTTGGCCTGAAAAGTGAAAAGCTAAACCACGCCTCCAAATCTATGATCTAAAATGCTAAATGATTGATAAAATTATCTCCAATGGATTTGTTAGTTATAAGATATAAATAGAGGGAGAAAGGCCTGACATGAAATGAAAAACGTCTTTATTTAATTAGGTGAAGTTGGGACTAAAAATTCCTTCTACCACTTAACCTGATATGTTTTGTAGTAGTAAGAAAGATCAGCTATCAGCCATCTGGAAATGAGATGAACCCCAGCATAGCCTCCTCATTGTCCAATTCCAGAATGCTTCCAATATATACTAGGTAAGTCTAGGTGCACACTGCCCACTATCGCAGTTGTGTGCTCATACCAAAATGTTTGGAAAAATTTACCACTTACGTAACCCACGTCAACTCTCATTTCAAAGAATGGCAATCGCACCAGTCGTGCACAATACCGACGCGTTTACGGGACTTTCTAGCTGAAATGGAACAATTTTGTAACTTGTCTTT
>JAQJVL010000243.1:0-36924 GCA_035578905.1 Stictocephala bisonia | reverse complement strand
CTCATCTGGATCTAAACTAACATCTACACTATGAGTTGGTGAATGTTCATCATTAATCACCTTCCATGCAGCCCTGCATTGGTTGGGAGCATTAATGATGTATTGTTCAACTGCAACTTTTTTGGCTTGTATTAGTTGATTTTGGTACCTTTTTTTAAATTGAACATAACTACCATAAGCTGCTTGAGTTTGCTCTGACCCCCTGGACCGTAAATTTTTATATATTGTAAATAATGCGAGCATTTGATTTTTTTCTTTAGCTAATTCAGGTGTGTACCAATTGATTAATTTAGTTTTATTAGTTTTATTTGTTGATCTTTTCACTAAAGGCGAACAGTAATGCCACAAGTCAACATATTTTTTAAAAAATGTATCAAATAGGTTTTCAACATTAATTTTATTGTTCTTAAAATCTTCTATCATTTCCCAGTTTTCTTTTTTTCAGGCAAGATATAAACAGATTTATGTGTTTGTCGTTCTGCTTCCTAACAAATGCGTTAGCTAACTTATTTTGATTCTTTTGGGAGTTGTCAATTTTAAACATGTCAAAAAAAAGTGGTATGTGGTCTGCAAAATAATGTTCTCCGAGTGAAGTGTTATATTGACTCTTATTGAAATTTACAATAATATTGTCAATGCACGATTTTAAGCGTGTAGGCTGGCGATTTGTTAAAAAACAGATTGAGTGATCTGAGAATATTACAAAATCTCAAATAAGCCAAGTTGTAGAGTTAAATTGGCAACTTACAAAACAAATATTATTTAGATACTTTGATATTAATGTTGAATATTCCATATTACAGATATAATTAGGGGTATGCGAGTAGTGAATTTTGAGTTCGAGTCAAGTCGAGTAGTTAGCATTTTTTCGAGTATCGAGTATTTTCGAGCGAGTATTTACAGAAGGATTTCCTTTTCACCCAAGACAACTGTAAAAGGCAGACACCATCCTAAGCCTATGTTAAGTTTTGCCAGATTCGTAAATATATACATCTAAACTGAAAACAATAATTTGGATTTGTTGTTTGTAACTGTAACATTTGATAAATAAAACTTTTTACTTCCTGCCTTCCTACATTTTTATGTGGTATTGTTTTGTTTAACCTTCTTTCTTTTTTCAGAAATAATATATTATGTAAGAAACAAAGAAGGTATATTATTAATTGAAACAACGTGGATTATAAAGATTTAATCTGTTCACTCATATCACAGATCAGATTTTCTATGCAAGCCAATTATACTGTTTCACAGCCGGCCGATATGTTTATCTGGTGGTTCAGTTCAAAGTGTACCGCGAAAACGTAGTGAAGCTTGTTGGCTAAAGTTGCATTCAACCAAACTGATGCTAAAATTTAGGCATCATCGCCAAATGCGGTCATTTGCTTTGAGAATTTCCTCCTATCAACAAAAAATTGATTTTGTACAAGCCAAGAAGAGTGGATGTGTATTCTGTGGGTATTTAATTTAGTAATAATAAGGTTACTAACCGGAAATAAGCTCTGAATTATATAATCAAATTTGAAAATCTGGAAGACAAAGACTGTAGTTCAATCAATTGATAATAATAACTAAGCAGGTCTACTAATAATAACTAAGCAGGTTCACTAATAATAACTAAGCAGGTTTACTAATAATAACTAAGCAGGTTTACTTAAAATAAATTTTAAAGTCGCTTAGGATGAATTACTTTTAAAATTATGATCAGTAATGAAATATCTGCAACTTGAAAGTACTTCGATACATGAGGCTACATTGAACAACAGATAAATAATTATTTTATGACGAGAAATTCATGAAAACCTTGTGTAATCGAATGAAAAACAGTCGTAGTCGGCTAATATAATAGGTCTAGCCGATATTGGCGACGAGATGCAGTCTGAAATATCAACTGTGCCAGATTTTGGGCAGCTAAACGATAAACTTATGAATAAAAAACGAGACGTTTGATAAGGCTTCGTTCAGTTCAATGAAAATTATTTTCTGAATCTCTAAATTCGTCGTTTTTTTGTTTAGAAAATGACTTGCAACATGTTTTTACCTCACTTGGGTTGATTTTTTATTGTTTTAAAGTTTACATCGACATCGACGTCAATGTGAACAGGGAACCGTTCAGTGAATTTACGAATCAAAATTATCGTACTTTACCACTTTTTACACTCCAACTGTGTTTTTGTCTAACCTAGTCAGAAAACCGTTCAACAATTTGACAGGAAAAATATCGTATGCGCAAATATTACACACAGTTTTGGCGATCTAAGGCGTTTTTTTAAATAATAATTAATAGACGTTCGCCATGGATATATATATATATTTTGTTATTTGACGGAAAATAAATCAATAATGTTGAGTCACATGCTGCTAGAACGACATTACCATATTTTATTTTATATGATATGATACAGTATTTTCTTACGTCAAATCATTGGATGATTCCCTGCTCAGATTAAAAAACAAAATAGACCTCAATCGATTCACAAGAAATATACGATAATTTCAGTTCCGAAAAGGAGCTGAACGGTTCCTTGCACGTACGTATACTACAACTGAGATGAACTTTCACCTAGAAGAGATGGGAAGTTCGATTCTTGGAATGTAAAGTGACCCGTTCTCGGGACTCTTTTGATTGATATGAACGAAAATATGCGTAATTTCCACAATGCACGGACTATTAGATTTGTAGTAGTAACAGGTCTTTTTGAGCATCTTGAACCGAATCTCTTGTCCCTTTTCTTGGGTCATAAAGACACTAACCAGCACTTCTGTTTTATTCACGCTATTTTAGGTTAGGTTACAAGTGACTAGTAGACTTTTCAACCAACAAGTGTGATCACTACTACGGTAACTATTTACAGTGATCGCTACTTTCCCAGCTCTGTTGATCACTTTGAACTGAACTAGTGCAAATCATAATGAACGAACTCGTTCACTATGTCGACTAGTTCATTTGACTGTCATCGTGTACTACCTGTTCTTAGGCGTATTGTTTGGTTCATAATTACGCGTACCAAACTGATAACGTATGATAAAGGTTAAAATAAAACACAAACATTTTTTATTGATGACTTATAAAACTGTTTATTCTTAAAAATAAATTAAGATGTAAATATGATATTTCGTTAAATACAACTACTCAATCGAACTTCCGAGTAGTTTCGGGAGCTTCGAGCCGAGTTTGAGTAGTAAAATACTTGATCAAATACTCAAAGTTTCGAGTACTCGCACACCCCTAGATATAATATAAGTATGGCTATGGAGTTGAATTGATAACTTATAAAATAGTTTTTTAATTAGCATAATACGTGTTGGTATATATACAGTACAAGTAAACGTCACACAACACAAATTTATTACAATATAAGCACAAAATGCACAAATATATTACAATACCAGTACAAAATGCACGAATATTATGGTGATCAATTTCGGTGAACCACGCTCACCTTCCTCAGACCGAAGGGATTCACAAAAGAATGAATGATTCTTTTGTGAATCCCTCTGGTCTGAGGAAGGTGAGCGTGGTTCACCGAAATCGATCACCATAATATTCGTGCATTTTGTACTGGTATTGTAATATATTTGTGCAACTACACTTTAATCACAGATTTCAGTCGGCTAAATCACAGAAAAGGTGGAGTTGCGATATACTGTAAGGAATCATTGAAAGCATTAGTCGAACCAGTCCATATTGAGCACATAAGTGTGGAATTGATCTGTGAAATTGCTATGGTGCTAATCAAAATTCAGAATAAGTGGTTGTATCTAGTCGGAACCTACAGGAATAAGGGAAATCTAGAGGAGTACCTAGAAATCATTTCACAAGCCTTGGAACTGATACCTACATGGAGCTGCCCAGTCATAGTTATGGGGGACATAAATATCAACTGTATGATCCCTTATCGAGATGAAGTCAATTAGAAGAAATGTTAATAAGTCACAATATGTTTCGGGTGTTACTTCCCCCTACCCGAATAACACCAACATCACAGTCATCAATCGATTGTGTTTGTACTAATTTGGAAGAAACAAAAATATCTGTAAAAGTACTGGATGTAGGGATCTCTGACCATACTGGTCAACTCTGCGAAGTAATCTGCCAACAATTTGAAACACAAACATCTGGTCAAGTAAGTCGGCAATTTACTGGAAGGAATTTGTTGGCTCTCAAACTAAGATTAGGAGAGGAATCTTGGGATGATGTACTGGAGGCCTCAGATATTGACTCGGCTTTCAACCTTTTTATAAATACTGTCAGTATGGTAATAAACCATGTATGCCCTCTGAAACAATCTAGAGTGAAGAATAAACGAAAGGATAGAGTCTTAGATGGAGAAGCAGAAAGGCTGAGGGAGGAGTATTTAAGAGCACAACAACATGTCAGGATTGTTAGAACACAAGCAAGAAACTGCCGGTAAAAAGAAAAGGTATGACTTAAAACTCAAAGAATTAAGGCGGCAGGAAATATCCAATCGTATTGCTTGTTCTGATAACAAGTCCAAAACCTTATGGGCAATAGTGAATGGTGAAAGAAAGCCAAAAATATCATGTAGCCTACAACAATTGATAACTTCAGGTGGAGAGAAAATTCATGACCACAAAAACATTGCAGACTATCTTAATCTAGTATTCACAAGTGCGGCAAACAACGCTTTAGCAGCAAACCCAAGACAACCCACAACTGCAATAACACAGCCTTATGATGCTCCACCCCTCACACTACAACATACCTCAGTAGAAGAGGTGGGGAAAGTAATTTCTTCTTTTAAAACTAAGACATCATCAGGAATAGACGAAGTGTCCTCAAAGCTGCTTAAGATGTGCAATGAAGAACTCGTACCACTAGCTCACCTTATCAATATGTCATTCATGGAAGGAAAGTTCCCAACCTATCTCAAACTGACTAAAGTCATACCACTGTTCAAACAGGGCATCACCTCTGAGGCAAGTAACTACCGACCTATCTCCCTGGTATCAACCTTCTCTAAGGTGTTTGAAAAAATAGTGCTCACCCGCCTCATGAACCATATTTTGCAAAATAACATGCTTACAAGTCATCAACATGGCTTTATAAAAGGCAGATCTACAATGACTGCAGTGATAAATTTGGTGGAGTTTATTTTGGATCAACTTGAAGCTGGCAGCGATGCTACTGCACTGCTGCTAGACTTTAGCAAGGCATTTGATTGCCTTGATCACTGTCAACTCCTTAATAAGTTGGAAGCGTTTGGAATTGTCGGGACTACAGCAAGATGGTTTAACAGTTATATGACAGACAGACGCCAGGTTGTTGACTTGGTACATACAGACAGTAGAACATCCAGTACAGTTAGATCTAGCCCCTTACCAATAACTAGAGGTGTGCCTCAAGGCTCAGTCCTGGGGCCCGTCCTATTTGTACTTTTTACAAATGATCTTACTGGATACTTGGAAGAATTTTCTAGTGCGGTCATGTATGCAGATGATACGGCTTTACTTCTAGCTAATAAAAATCCTGAACAGCTCAATGTTTCAGCATACATCGCAATGAATATGGCTGTCCAGTATTGCTACAACAACAACAACTTGGTAATAAATGAAGCTAAGACCAAACAGCTGGTCTTTGGAAGAAGGAAGGATGAAGTGAGAGCATTACCAAACATTGATAGTGTGGAGGAAGCTAAATATCTGGGGATAGTAATTGACACTGGATTGAAGTGGACATCGCATGTAGACAGCCTCTGTGGTAAATTAAGCTCTGGATTATGTCATCCGCCGGATTAAATCAATAAGTGACATCACAGTAACACTCACTGCATACTACGCATTATTTGAAGCACACCTCTGCTATGGTCTTATTGTTTGGGGTAAATCAAGTGCAGCAAATTTACAAAGACCCCTGGTTCTGCAGAAAAAATGTATCAGAACACTGGCAGGATTGCAACCAAGAGACAGTTGTAGGACAGCATTTGTTGACCTTTCAATCCTTACCGTCATGTCTCTATATATTTTAGAATCAATATTGTATGCCCACTTGAACAATTTGACCAGAGGCAGTGACTTACATACATACAACACCCGGCGAGCAGCAGACTTTAATCTACCAGGACACCATTCAAGACTATATGAAGAGAAGCCTTCCTATATGGGAGCAAAGCTTTTCAACGCCTTACCCGCAGACATAAAAAACCAAAGGAACCTCAAGAATACACTGAAAAGATGGCTCCTTCAACGCCCTTTTTACACAATTGATGAATTTTTAAACTGGAGGACTTGGAATATCAATCAATGACTGATCTGACTTTAACTATACAGTTTTAATTGTAATAATTTATTATTGTTTGTGACACATTTTCAATTCTCCATGAATTTGTAAAATAAAGAATATTGTATTGTATTGTATTTGTGCTTATGTTGTAATAAATTTGTGTTGTGTGACGTTTACTTGTACTGAACTTATAAAACAAACATTATTTAGATATGAATGTTGAGTATTCCACATTAAAGATGTAATATAAGTTATCTTGGACCTTTGAAGTAGGTATTAATTTACTTTTCACAAGTCTCATCCTGTGTCTTAGTTAGGCATCCCATCTCATAAAAATTGATGTAGAACGTTAATACATCTTGTAGACTCAGCTTAAATAACTGAACAAATAAGACAAATCAAATAAGTTGATAACAACAGACTTTTTAAAAACCATCTCTCAAAATACATTTATATTTGTGTGTGTCTCACAAAACTACAGTCCATTACTTTCATTCAATGAACCTTTTCTTATTACTTATTGAAGAATGCCATAACACGTATACAACAGATGGGTCAGTACTCACCCAAGAGAAGCAGCGCGCACCACCTGTCTGGGTCAGTATAGTCCCATACCATATACTGGTCTTTTGAGCATCAAGGAAGAGAGCGTATACGTCGTAATATCGTGGTAGGATGAGCATATGTAAACAACTTTCATTCCTGTAGTACCGGCATGGCGTTTTTATGTTTGTCTATGTATTATACAAGGTGTATATAGTGTATATGCAACTTTTAATTTTCTGTAGATATTTAGGTTTTTTCCAATGTTTATAACATGGCTGGACCCCCAAAAGTGATTCTTTTTAAAGACAGTGAGTTTACATTTCGAAGTCATAACGGGAGATTCAGATTTATCCATTACGGCTTCTGATGAATAAATAAATGGACTTGAATTGAATGAACTAGTGGATTGAAGGAGACTAAATATTGTAAATACCAAAATATGAACTAAAAATATTGTATGAATTGCATATAAATCGATTTTACTTGTCAAAATGTTAAATAGGTAAGCGTGTAGCCATGATGCCGAATCAGGCAAGGCAGCTCCTACGTTGTGCGACACCATGTGCCTCCGCAGCAAATGAGTTTAAACAGCAAATCACAGATTCAACTCGGTGTATAAAATTATGTTAACCGTGTTGTTTATAAATAAAACTCTTTCAATTTCAATGAATGGATATTAGTAGTTTTACTGAGCAATGCTAGAGCCCATAAACTCAGTCTGGAGACACCACTGCCTTCTCTATACATGCAACAACTATAACCACACGTGTTTAATAACATAAGATTAGTTTCCAAACCAATATTCACAAGAGCCTACACCAGAATTGATTAAAATAATATCTATTATGCATACCTCGTAGTCACTCAGTTTGATGGTTCTCTTCTGTGCTTGTTTCCAGTGGGGAGGAGTGACGCTGCGAGAACGACTTCGTGATGGGGTTCGATAACGCTAAAACAGGATCTTTTTTATTTGAATAAACAAATTCTAAAATGTTTTTAAGCAACCCTCTGTTGTCAAAATTTGCTAGCTTTACAAACCTTTTCTTTCAAGGTTTTAAGATTAATGGGATGGGAATATTGAAATATTGTTACATCCTTACATGTTATCAGCAAAGATAACTTTTCCATGTCATTTGAACTTGTAGCCATTGTTATTTAAGACAAATTTTTACTGTTCTGAACCATATTTGTTCTCTTAAGGATTTGGGTTTGATAACATTTGGATAGGAATAGCAATCTCAGTATAACAAATTATAAAAAAACCTTATAAATTAAGAAATCTGGAAATGAAACAATTTAAAAAATTATATGCAACTATTTATTAGAAGTGTTAAAATAGAAGATTTTTTAAAATTCAACTGTAATTTATATGTAGATTTAACTAAATTTTTATTATATTTATTATATTATATATTGTAATGCCTCATTTGAGGTTTGATGCAATAATTATTATTATAAATATATTAAATATAACAATTATTATAATTTCTCATGTTTTGATTATAATGGTCGAATTATGCTACTATTGTAATATCAAGATCTAAATGGAATCGTTTTGATTTTTAAACATTTCATGTTACTGGTGTATGGCGATGAAAGCCAATTGTAAAAAATATAAATATATTATTAACTCTTTATCACGCCGTAAGCACACATATTGACTTTGCTCTAAACGCCGTAAGCAAGTCAATATCAATAGTACTTTATTAGTTTCAAGTATCAATATGAATAATCTGGCCGATTTTAATTTTGTGGAAGGTACTAAATACATCGTCTTCAAGTGCTATATATATTTACTTATTTTGTATTATATGTGTTATGTGCAGGCCCTGTCTTTATCAGTTTAGTACAAGTAAATGTACTCAATTATACATATTTTATTAATAGTAATAATATTTTGTATTGATTCATTCCGTATAAGTGATCTATGCCTGAGGCTTACTTTCAAGTTAAAGTTTGCTTATTTACATACTCATATATAAGAAAAAAAGTAAAGTAAGCTAATGAAAGTTTTAAAATGTTATCATATCTTTTATTTTCCTGTACAGAACAATCTGTAAGGAACAATAAAAAAGAGCTACTAAGAAATATAATTTTGATCTTTTTACAATACATTAGCGCTTAATGGAAAATAGGCATTGTATAAATGGCGCTTTAAGGGTTAATAGGTATATATTTTACAGGGTATCTTTTTTAAAATGGCCACCATTGTGATCTTGGAAACCATAAATCTCACAAAAAACTTTAAATGGGGAACCTTAACTTGTTTTTAGAGACAATTAAAAATAATATTTCAAATTTTGAAAAACAGCCGCCATTTTCCAATATGGCGGTCAACTTTGGTTTATAATTGTTTTAGATAGAAATAATAATTTTAAGTTTTTTTATTTTTTGATATTTTGCTTAATAACGTAGATATGAGAGCTCAAAATGCTCAGATTGTTATAGAGTTTACCATTGAAATAATAACTGTGTCAATACGCATTCAAAAAATAACCTTATCTCCAAACATTACCACATACATTTAGAAAATGCATGCTTAGCTATTCTTTTTTCATTATTTAACACATCGTGTATTAAATTATAACACATACCGGTAAATTGAAATAAATGTGTTACTATTTTGTCACAGATAAATTGATGCTGACAACACAGTTACCAATATCAGCGTTTTAAGTTAACTTCTAATACAGCTGTCGATTTGCATTGGAAGTTGACTTAAACAGCTGATAATGGTAACAGTGCTGCCAACATCAATCTGTGAAAAAATAGTAACACATTTATTTCAATTTATGTGTTATAATTTAAAACACAATGCGTTAAATTGTGAAAAAAGCTAAGCATGCATTTTTCAAATATACAATGTTGTAATTTTTACAGATTAAAAGGTCAATTATAACAAATACATATTAAAAAAGTTGTTATCTCAATGGTAAACTCCATAAGGAATCTGAAAATTTTGAGCTCTAATATCTACGTTATTAAGCAAAATCTCGAAAAACTGCCAAAGTTCCATAAGAAAAACCAAAGTTGATCGCCATATTGGAAAATGGTGGCCGTTTATCAAAATTTGAAATATATATATTTTTAATTCTCTCTAAAAACAAGGTAAGGTTCCCCATTTAAAGTTTTTTGTCAGACTTATAGCATTGATTATATAAACCTACAATAGATAAACCATCTAATGGGAATATTTGTGCCAGTAATTTTGTTAGTTTGTGTGGCCTGCAACCACAGCTGGTTTAAACTGCATTACATTTACATGGGACTACACTAGTGCTCCACAATGGACCACAAAAACAGCTGATATTTTGAGACTCAAAATTTAACATTGGATGGGAAATCTATTTGTGTATAAAATCAATGCTTATAGTTATGAAGATCACAATGGCGGCCCATTAAAAAAATACACCCTTTAAACTGTTTTACTTGCAAATGAGTAGTCATTACAACACAAAAATATGTATAGAATATTCTGAATATATATATATATATAATATGAATAGCAAAAATTCACATTTGTAAATCTTATGTTTATTTATTTACTTTTCAAATGTATTATCTCCAAATAAATTAATGGAGATATTTCAAGACTATTGGCTTTAACTTATGGTAGAAGAGGGTTAATGAATCTTTTTTGGGGAGGAGCAGGGTTTCTACCAAAAATTCTGTCATATTCTATAAAATAAGACTGGCATTGCCCAAAATGCAGACGATATGTAACATTTATAATCTGGTGATGTCTGAAATTGAAGTGTTGTTACACACAGTCAATATTTACTTTACTATAAGACACATGCTGCCGATATCAACATGATTCATATATGACAGGAAAGCGCGAAAGATAGATTATTTGAGAATATTACTGTCATATTGGCAACCCAATCAATTTAAGACATAAATGGAGGGAGGTATTGACCCACCCACCCATCCATACACATAAACCCAACCCCCTTAGCGTCTAACTTGTTATTAAGCATTATTACTTTCAGTTAGGGTCTTTTCCTTAGTAATTAAATCTAAGGGACATTGTGCAATTCATAGCAGAAAATTTGTTCCTTCAGTTAAATATAAATTCCAACATTTTCTTATTATTAAGAATATGAAATTAATCAAGTTTTTTTTTTCTTCACTTACAAACACACCACGTCCTTTAATTACTCTTCCACTCTTTGTAACACCTCGTATTCTTGCTTTCTTTTTCTTTTTTTCTTCTTCCTTAAGTTTGGACCGGTCTTTATCATTTCCTCCTCTAAAAAGGAATCTGTAACAAATTATAACATTTGAATAATTGTTTTAATTATAACTAAAAAATGAAACAAACATATTAAATCGAAAATGTATTAAATTTAAATTATCATTAATAATTGCAGGGCATATGCAGCAAAGCCAAAATATTGGTAATGTGCAAGAAAGCACTTGATAGTCCTAACTTCGCAATTTGTACACTTTTCTTTTTGTATCAAAAAGTATTTTCGGTCTATTTCAAAATAAAATTCAGTGACTTTGGTGGCGGCTTTAAGTAATCTTAAAAAAAATTGCTCACATCACAGGTTCAATCGTGGTGACTAGATGGTGATTATCATATTCAGTGTGGGTTAGGCTAGGTGCATGAGTGTCACAGATCAACACAACATTGTACTGGCTTTCTTTAACCCTTCAGTTTGTTTCGAGTTTCCTGGCTAAAGCACTGACCTACAATGGTAAAACTCCATATATAGCTTATTAACAGATGCACGACCTCCAAAACTGTTTTTATGACGTGAGAAGGCCTGAAAAGACTGTCCGTTCATTGGCCTTTTCTGTAGCAAAGCATTAACAGTTGTGTTTTAACCATCTGCCATCTCTACTCTATTATATCCTAAGCTGTAAATATAAAATACGCAATGCGAACAGAGTGATTTTTTAGTAAATAAATCAATGCAATGACATTGCATTATACTAGTGAGTTGCGTGAGGTCAGTGACATTTTGGCCTATTGAGTGGGTGGAGTAAAAAGTGCAAATATATATATTTTAAGTTTTCCAGCGTGGCAGATCCCAAATTCAATTTCAGACCTGAATTTGGGATCTCTCCAGCTACCTCCGAGGAAGGTCACAACTTGTGGAGGTACAGCATACTGAATCTTGCATCACCAGATCATACACATCAGCTCCAAAACCAATAGCAAGAGGTGTACCTCAAGGATCAGTACTTGGGCCAGTTCTTTTTATCATTCTGACTAATGACTTCCCTACTTTCATTGACAGCCCCAGTACTGACAGCATAATGTATGCAGACGACACTACCCTTCTTATAAAAAATGACACAGTAGATGAACTATCCCTTAACTCTCTGACTTCTCTCCAACGAGCCATCAAATACAGTGCACTGAATGATCTGGCAATAAATCCTAAAAAAACAACGCAAGTGCATTTCAGTAGGAAAAATGAAATACCAACAAATATTCCAGACATATCAGTAGCCGATAAAACACAATTTCTGGGCTTAACTATCGACAATACACTTTCATGGAGTCATCATGTGAGCACAATTTCGAATAAAATATGTGCAGGCATATACGTCATGAGGCGACTCAAATCAGTGGGTACTGAGGCATCCGTCAAAGCTGCCTATTACGCACTGGTAGAGTCCCATATTAGATATGGTCTTATCATCTGGGGCAGCTCTAATGGAAACCTGAAAAGGATATTCACCCTCCAGAAAAAGGCAATCAGATCCCTTGCCAATCTTGAGCCTCGACAAAGCTGCAGAGAAGCATATCAAAATTTAGGCATTCTGACTGTACCAGCTCTGTATGTATACGAAACAATGCTACATGTTAACAGACTCAACTTTGACACTTACAACAATCTCCATGACTACAACACCCGACACGCCTCCAGATATGTTCTGCCCCGCCACCGAACTGCCCTCTTTGAAAAAAAACCATCCTATGTAGGGCGAAAACTCAGAAATCGACTGCCAGAGGACCTTCAATCGCTAACTGGAACGGCACTGAAGAAATCACTTCAAGAATTACTTGTTAAGACACCACTCTACAGCCTGGAGGAGTTCCTGGATGCAACAAACACCTAATTGACTTTTCCTTTTGCTTTACATGTTTGACTATATTACTGTACTTAATGTTCATGTAATAAAGAAATTTTGATTTGATTTGAATATTGATTTCTGCATAAGAATAGCAAGGGTTAGTGCAGTTAAAAAATACAATACACATTTTTCAGTTATTGAATTTAAAATTAAGTAACAAATTTACCTAAGTATGTAATAAACAATGCATTGTAAGACTTACCATTTATTTTTTACTCAACTGAAGGTATTTCATTTCTTTTCCCACTTAAAAAAATGTAGGTATTTTACAATTCAATGGTTATTTCATGGATAATTAGGAGCAGCCGTTGCTGAGGGGCTAAGATGGTGGCTTGCCACACAGCTGTAACCAAAACAGTTTTTGCCCTAAGCAGCTCCCGTGGTTCGGAAATCATGTCAAACCTTATGTCCCCAGAGCATGTGTAGTCTTCCATCATTCTCTTTGTTATTCTCATTGATACAATACCTTTAACAATTCTGCTCAAACGACTACAGACCTAATGTAAATTTTGCAAAATTTAAAATTAACTATTTAGCACACCTAATATCAACATGCTTATAAGTAATTAAAGAATAATAATATTGTAATCATTAAAGAAAATTTGTATTCAATTCAATGGTGAAGTTTATTTAATTATAGATTATGTTTATATATTTCGTTTTCTTTAATGAAAATTATTTTGCTTCTGTACTTCTATTATCTCTCCAAACATCTTACAATAGTGATCCTTTCTCAATCGTTAAGACTCGAAAGTCTTCAGGTTCTGTGTAATATGTACATCACAGATTTACAAAGAATAGGCATGCCCATGTCCAACGCGTCACAAGCAGATTCCTGATTCCACCATTTTGGTGTGTCAAAGTACAGAAAACTGAGTAAAAGTTTAAATTAAACTTCAACAGATACATCAAAGTTTCTTAAGTACATAACATTTTGTACCTTTGCTGATCAAGGGTGGTTACTCAAGTTGAACATGTGAGGCTCCTTGAGCAGATCACGGGTGCTTTCCAATATGATAATGGGTGGCTACCAAAATTGATCACAAAGGGCTTTCTACATTGATGACGGGTTGCTATCGAAGTTGATAGCAGGGACTATACAACTTTATCACTTTTGTCATCATTTTCATATCCACCATTTTGAAATTTCATTTTCAAGTTGAGGAAACACTCTGGATTGCCGATTAAATCAATACCACGATATAGACCCAAGTTTTAAAAAGAACAAATATGGCCTTTACACTCAAGGTTATACTAGACTTTAGTGTAGGGCGGAGCATGAAACAACACACAAGTACACCAGCTGAGACCACAAGTCTAGTCTCCGTGCCATTTCTATTTATTTCTGTGTTGTATATAAACTATACCGTGTGTATAGTATCCATTAGTTATATGGTAGTCACTGGTTATGCAGTTGTGATCTTTAAGAAATTAAAATTTCAAATTTAAGTTATAATTTGGTGCATTAAATAAAAGCTTATTATTGTTTTTAAAAAAGTTAAAGATTGTCTTATTTTACCAGGAAACGTTAGGGCTAAGAAGCTCTCCCTAACCCTTAACCGGGGGACCAACAGATTAAGGGTGACTTCCGAACCACCACCAGTGACCGGGCAGGCGGGCTGCGTACAAGGTTGGGATTGCTTAGACGGTCACCCATCCAAGGGACAGCCACGCTCGATGTTGCTTGACTCCATTATCTTGTGATAACGTCGGAACCCTCCGGTCAAGGACACTGGCCTTTTAATTTAAAAAAATTAGTTTTGAATTTTATTGTTGATATTTTTAAAGATATATGGGAGGAAGTTAAGTAGTTTTGCCCCCATATAAGAGTGCTTTATTGGTTTTTTTAAAAATCTATGTTGATTTAGATTCAGATGATGCTATACTTGTGGCATTCTTGTCTTATATGAGGCGGATTTTGATTTATTATGGTTAGGTACATTTAGGATTTAGGGTTAGTATGTTATGTTTGATGAAAAGTAATTTGCAGTTATCTTGTTAGTGATTTATATCTATGATGAGGATTGTCTTTTTTAGAGTAAGAGAATTGTTTGGAGCTGTGTTCTGTATGCTCCTCCTCATGCAATGAATCCAAAGTAACCAACTAGCTGCCATCTTGTATATTTCATTAAAAACGATCCATCTACTAAAAGGCAGTTTGACTGAAAAACTTCATATTTACAAATTAATTTATATTTTGATAACCTAATGAAGTAATAAAAAAATTATTTGATTCAATTATTATCATTAAAATGGCAAAAGTTTTATATAATCTGAACAATAACTATTAAACTAATTTGTTCTTAGAATTTATAACAAGAGTAACGTTTTATTTAAAATTAGGGATAGGTGAATACCAAATATTGATATTTAAGGCAGCTATCGGTATCAAGAATTGGAGAAGTTGATACCGATACCTTTAATATAAAAACTCATTTTGTAAACAGTTGTTTAATTACAAGTTGTTATCTTTAACAATGATGAATGTTCAAGATTCACAGAAGTTGGTTTCTCGACATTAATATAAATAAAAGAGAAAAAATAAATAAAAGGGCAACAGTTTCCTGATTAGCATGGAATGTTTTTGATAGTGGGGGGAAGAATCAGTGGTCTGCAGCAGCAGTGATAAGCAAACAGTCCGTTTTCCATTTTGCAGACAAGAAACCACCAAATTACAATTATGTATTTTCTGTATTGTATTGCCGTTATCATCTAGTAACGAACAATCAAATTTCTTTAACCCTTGTTGCCTAGAATGACATTAACATTTCTAGATAAGGCATTTTTACTTTGTCAAATTACTTCCATTTTACTGCTCAAATTATGCACTATAACAATAATGATAGTAAATATCAATAATATTAAAAAATATAATAATATAGGAGATGTTCTTTGTGTTGATCTCTTGAATGCAAATCTTTTATTTTAGGTTAGGTTAAAGAAGGTACCTTGTCTTCTAAGGTAAGTTTGCTGATGTCATATCTCTCCAATATACTAATTCCTGGCCTAGTGCCCATTAACCTAACCTAAAATCTTTTATTTTAATAATACTACATCTTGCTTAAATTAACTGGAAGTTTCAGTTCATCGTAAATGACAGGATCAATCAATAATTAACATAATTCCATTTAAAAAAAATTAAACTACTCACACTTGTAAACTAGACACAAAGTCATAGATTTCTCATGATAACAATTAGAAACTGCAATAATTCTTATCCAATATTATTTGAATTGCGAACTATTATCATCGTTAAGCTCAATAAGCTACTCAGTATACAGTTGTAGAATTATTAATTAATACTTGATTACTATATTAATTTATAATTCTACAACTGTATACTGTAAGAAAAATAATGCACTGATTTCCGAATTACTAATGACATAATTAAACAGTCTACGGATTCACTATACTGACAATTCTTGGGCTGATTGAGGCAGCCACCTAAGGCAGTGTCATATACTGGAGTGACAAGTTACACTTAAAAACTTATATCTCACTTATTTGTTATGCGATTATCAACAAAAAATTGTAGTTAGATTTTTAATGAATTTTAAATAAAACATTGTGCTTGTAATAACTTCTAAAAACTACTGGTTTTGGAGTTATCGTTCACTAAATATAACAGCCACCATTTTGAAAATAATAACGGTATTATATTGATTTTTTCATTTTATTGGATGATAAAAATAGAAATTATTTTGTAAAAACTTAAATTGTTGGGCCATTAGATGGATAGTTTATAAATGAAAAATTCTAAATGGTAGCTAGTTCATTAACAAAGGGTTTTCGAGCTTATGTTTACTAAAATTTTGGCCCAAGGAACCATATCCTGAAGTATATGTACATTTTCCAAACAATCAAGAAATATTCATATTAAAACATCACATATTTTGAAACTGTGATAAATTATAAACTAAAAATAAAATAACAATTTCAAGAATATTTTGAGAGAAATGAAAAGCACTTGTTTACTTGTTTGGGGGAACCTCAGGTATCTCCTCAGGTTTGATGTTGGAGACGTGGACCAAAGGATGAGATTCTTTGGCTTCTTCACCAGCGGTCTCTGATTCTTCCCCATCAGAGGAATGGGACTTCCTGCAAAATTGAACAGCATTTTAAGAATAATAATCAACAAACACAATTGTATCTGTTTAAAATTCACTTGCCAGTTCACAATGTCCATAATATTCAATATGTAAAGTACCGGCCATCAGCTTAGTTCAGGGATCCAAACCTTAAAATTTGCACTACGCTGGCAAAAGCCTTACACACAATTAGCCACCATGCTAACTATTAACTATATCATAAAGAATCTCAAATAACAATCTTTACAACATAGTTGTATTTTTGAATGGTAGTCTTAAAGCAGTCTTGTGTACAGGCGCAACTACGACAGGACACTCACTGAGGCTTTCTTCAATTCAGAGAATATTTTAAGCTATAAAATAAGTGGCATTATGCCACCTAGTGTATGCTTAGGCCTATTATCAAACAGAGGCAGGTATCATTTCCAGTGATAAAAGTAAGAAAAAACGAAGGGAGTAGCAAATTCAGCACTGTAAAAATAGATTGTAAATAAATGAGTATGAGAGTTTGCTTTCACCCACACTGGCATAAAATTAGGTGCTTTGGACTTAAACCTACACTTAACTGGTTCTACTGGGCCCATCATAATGTAGTAGTCGTCAATGATAATGAGGGTTTTTCACTTACTTGATAAGAACTGACATAAGGAATTCTTATTGGAGAGCCAGTGGCCGAGCAGTCTAAGTGTCAGGACTTTGTGTCAGAGATAAAGCAGGTTCGAATTCTTGCCTTGACTGATAATTTTTAACAGTCATCACCTTGTACAGTACTGGTTCTCCCCCTTACTCTGTCTGATAACTTCCCCGCACAGGTCATATCTATGGGGAATGAGTAGAGTAAGGTTATAAAAGACATCGGACTCTCCTTTATTAAAAGAAATTAATATTTTTTAAGGAGAGGCCGATCTCCTCTTTAACCTTACTCTGCCCATTCCCCTTGGAATATAGATCTGTGCAAGGAACTTATTCAGTCAGTCTAAGGGGGTGAACCAGTATAGTACAAGGTGAATATTACTGACAACTCTACCAGTCTAGGCTGGATTCGAACCAGAGCTATCTCTAACCTAGGTTCAAAGTCCTGACGCCTTAAACCACTCAGCCACTGCCTCGTTAAAATTAAATTATTAGATCCTTAAAATATATTAAAACTTCCTCAAATTTTAGATGTTATATTCTATCTCGAAGACTTTCACTATATAGTTAGGGGAAACTGTACACTGACATAACAATTGATAAGGAAAGGTCCACTGTTCACCAAAAACTGGAAAATAACTTCAGATTCATTTAATAAAGCAATATACTAATCTATAAAATGCACACTATTTCATTAGTTATATTGAAAGTTTTACTAGGTACAATTACCTTATTTAATTGCAGCAAAAGCGTTTTCAGACGCTAACTGTGCGTCCATCATCTGGGAGTAACTTGTCTCCGTATTTGGAGATGGTAGCGTATTAATAAAAGCTAATAATTCTTTATAAATACCTGAGCAAAAACAAATAAATAAAAAACAAGACCTAACATTTAATATAATCAAAATTCACCTTTTGAACAAAGACATAAACTGTGAAGATGAACTAGGAAAAGAATGCCAGAACAATAGACCTGGCGCCACCTTCCCTATATACAGAGACAAGACATTCCAGCTGTATACAAGCCAAAAAAATAAAGGCAGTTGAACTTGCAAGTGACATCCAGCCAGATGACGGACGTACAGCTAGCGTCCGAAAAACGTGTTCACCGCAGAAGGATTCCTCAATCTAAAAGAAATAAGCACATTTTCTTGTGCCTAAAACTACAAACTTGTAAGGATGCGGCCAATATATGCATACATACACAGGTTCAGTTTCTCTTTTACTTCTTTATACCGCTGTTAATTGCTCAATGACATTTTACTTGCTGTGCTTGTTTTTCAACAATTTTACATTCATAAATATGGTTATATCAATTTTAACATTCTAATTGTCAACTCAATATCAATGTAACTCTTAAATACCACTGTTTAGTATTCTTAAGTTAGCATAAGTATATATATATCTATTATTTTTAATTGTCTTCAATGTATGTTATATTCTCTGTATGTTGGTACTACTTGGCCAATATGGCTTGGAGGTTAGAAGGTTTCCCCCTCTCTCTTATTGTAAAACCGCGCCAAACCCCCTCTTCCATTGCCGCGAAAGACAGACACAGTCAGTGCTTTCCAAACTCTCGCCCCGTGCACGTGCTATTGTGGTGTGCGGGTGTGTGCCAGATAGTGTGTGTGTGACAGTCCTTGTGTCTTCGGAATCACTCCTCCTCAAGAACTTCTCTCTTCTCATCGTGCTCGCCCCGGGGTCATCACACAGCGGTGGACTACCCAACCGACAACCAGCCAAGTGTGTTATATTTTCACCTTACATCAGCTCAAGGTACTGTCTGCTTTCTATCTCTATATATATCTACTTATGACATAAAACCCCTCACCGTCTTAATCGGTATATATTAAGTGGTCCTTCGCCCCCTATGTATTTGTTGTGTAATCTATAATTAATGTGATAAAGTCTCATTCTCTCTCACGGTTCCTAAACATGGTCCTTACGAGACGGATGAATTGACACCGTTCTGTGGACAAAACAGTTCAAATCGATCTCACAACCTCTCAACAATCTTTTAAAAAAACTCTCTCATAAAGGTTTATGTGTGAACTTTGCCTCAATAACTCTCAAACTTGATATTTGTCTATATTTGCTAATCAGTGAAAGTAATTGCCCGCGAATTTGGCTGCACGTGGTGTTTCCCATTGTGATATTCCCGCGTGTTCACCTCCCCACCATTCTAGCCTTCACTGCCAGTGCCATTACGATCAAAGCTGCACTAGGCAGCACAGCTGAC
This sequence comes from Stictocephala bisonia, assembly GCA_035578905.1. Taxonomy (NCBI): domain Eukaryota; kingdom Metazoa; phylum Arthropoda; class Insecta; order Hemiptera; family Membracidae; genus Stictocephala; species Stictocephala bisonia. The sequence goes on along the minus strand of JAQJVL010000243.1, from coordinate 17,085 downwards.
ATCTGTCAAACGACAACTGTCACTTCCCATTGTTATTGTTTATGTGAATTATTTACATTTGATTGTTTGATGTTTAACTCAGCTAGCTTAGACTTTCTATGATTATTTAAGAATGTTATAATGTATTTTATTGTGTTTAAATTGATTTCTTTATTTTAACGAAAGTTAACGTAAAAACTTGTACCTTTTGCGACACTTGTTTATATATTAGGTTTTTTGGATTCTCTTGTTTTAAAATATTATTGAACATATTCAAATGGCTATGTGAAACACTTAACACTTTCTCGCACTGTAATTAAAAGGAGTTTTTGTTTATTTTAACAAAACTTAGCTGAAACAAAACTTGTATTTTGTTTGAAATATTTTGTTTACATATGACATAGGGCCCTTCAATAAGCTGTGTTTTGTATAGTTATAGATTTACTGCTCTCTCCCTCTGGGTGTATACATTGTTAACACTCAAAGCTAACAAGTTAATAATACTGTAGCTATTTTTCTTATATTAGGGTTTAAATTAAAACTTATTGTTTTACACTCGTCATTTTTTGGCAGTAGGTTAATTTTGTTTTGTGCCATTACAATTGACACCTCTTGTCGTAATAGTTCATTATTTTGACACCTCAAGTCTCCTGACTCAAGTGATTGTAAATTGCTACATGACCAGTGTAATTTATTTTTATTGTTGTATTATAGTCTCTGTAATCACAGTCAACTTGTCCTCCGGTGAATATTTTTAATTATTATTCACACATCACGTCTCCCGACGCCATTGTCTTTTGTTGTTGCATAAAAATATTTTATTGTATTTTTTTTTATTCTTAATTTTAGGTTTTGCACTGTGTTTACATATGATACCATAGGCCTACTCTATGTTCGTTGGCTATATGACCCCTACGCCTCAGTGACCTCAATACTATTTGGTGGACTTCTCTCACTCTGTGGATTGTAATTTGTCTTTTATTGATTTAAAGTAACTCAGTGTTTTACATCTCTGAAGATGGCTCCCAAAGTTGGAGAATTTACCTCTGCTATCTACACCCGGTCCACGTTATTGACCAAAACTCGGTTTACTAAACTGAAGACCGCTGTTGATGAGCTAGCCCAGACTGACAAGCCGCTTACTCCCGTCCAACTAAAGCAACTTGCTGCCTATGCCAATGAAATCAGGAAAAAAAGGCTGAGTTTGAAAACCACCTCCAAAGGGCTTTGTTTATCGAAAATGATACTATCCCTGATGATACTTTGTCACGTGATCAGGACGACATAGAGTCTTTGTTCTCTTTCATCTCCGCAACCATTGAAGTATTATTACCTCCCGAAGTGCCTAACACACCCTCTGCTCTTAGTGATGCTTCAGCCGCCTCTCAACCCCCTGTTTCTCATGTCCGCCTGCCCCAACTCGATTTGCAGAAATTTTCTGGTGATCCCCTCACGTGGACCAGTTTCATCAATTTATTTGACACTACAATACACAGAAACGCTTCCCTTTCGAGCGTGATGAAATTCCAATACCTTCTAAGCGTGCTAAGTAACGAGCCGCTTAATCTGGTAAAAAGCCTAAATCTCACAGCGGCCAACTACCTGGTGGCATATAACCTACTGAGAGAACGTTACCACAACTCGAGAAGACTGCAATCTCTCCACCTCAACCAGCTGTTGGATTTACCCAACATAACCGCCACCTCTCTCAAGGGATTGCGCTCATTTGTGAATCTCTTTACGGAACATTCCCAAGCTTTAAATGCCTTGGAATGCAACGTCACCGATGACAATCCACTTTTATCTGCACTCCTGTTGCGCAAGATGGATAATGATCTGCGCAAAAAACTTGAAGGGTTTCGCACCTATTCCGATGAAGAAGCCTCTTCACGCTCGTTACCTGGCGTAACAGATATTATTAAATTTCTGAATTTGGAATGTTCGCAAACGGAGGATGCTAACCTTCACAGCACCTCTCACTCAAAGCCCGCGCACTCAAACCTCAAGACCTTCGCGCCTAAAAAGGTGCACTTCCGCACTAGCGATGTCAGTATGGTCACTGCACATTCTAACCCCTCTCAACCTCCCTCTGCCGCTTCTCAAGGCAAGCCTACCATGGCATTATGTTTTGCTTGTAACTCAAGCGGACATAAAATTTACTCTTGTGCAGCTTTCCGTGAAAAATCTCCTCATGATCGTCAGCGCATGGTAAAAGACCATAGGCGTTGTATTTCCTGTTTGGGAAACCATGACATAAAGGAATGCCGCTCTCAAGGCACCTGTCAAACTTGTAATAAGAGGCATCACACTTTATTACATTTTCCCACTTCTCAGGGCAAACATGCTAATTATAGCGCCCCTCCTCAAAGCAATAAGCCTCCTCAACTCGCCGCTCCAATTAAGGAGATAGCCACTCATGAAGCAACACCTCACACCTCGGTGACAATGACTGCTCAGGGTCACACCAACTCGCATATGTGGCACTCTGCCGTCTTATTAGGCACAGCCTTAATAAAACTCACCTCTTCTCATGGTACAACTCATGTGTTCCGAGCTCTGATCGACTGCGGTTCAATGACGGATTTGATCACAGAACGAGCCGCACAGCTTTTAGGCGCACGTCGGTTTAGATTCGAAGTTCAACTCACAGGGCTTGGTAACCACATTACCAAAAATAAAGGTCAAACTCTTCTCAATATTGAGACACTCTCCGGCCTGTCCATCGCTTCACAACACCCTATGCTGATCCTGGATCACCTGACCACGGATCTCCCTCGAGTTCCCATCGCCCCGGAGGTCTTTCGTCTCACCAGGGGCTACGTCCTCGCCGACCCTACCTTCCACCTGCCAGGCAGTGTTGATGTCGTCCTGGGTGGTGCCTTATTCCCAAGACTATTCACTCATGAGAGTCATGAACTCGGACCCGGCCTACCTCACCTCTTCGGAACTCACTTTGGATATGTTGTCATGGGCTCCGCACCTTGTGACGCCTCTGCTTATCCTGCTTCACACCTCGTGACGCTTCATTCAGCATGTGACTCAGCGGACCTTCACTCCTCATTACAACGCTTCTGAACACAGGAAGAACTCCCTAACTCTACTCGGAAGTCTCAAGAAGAAGAAGCTTGTGATCAACACTTCGCAGCCACTCACAGCCGGACGGAAGACGGAAGATATGTTGTCCAACTGCCCTTTAAGTCTGACCACCCTCCTATTGGTCACTCACGTGAAATAGCCACGAAGCGACTGTCTTCCCTGGAAAGGAAATTCCAGCTCCAACCTCAACTACGTGATCTCTATGTACAATACATGAGAGATGGCGAAGCCGCTGGCCACATGACTAAAGTTCATGACTTTGAAGAAAATCTCCCTCACAACTTTCTACCACACCATGGTATACTTAAGACCAAAGGTGACACCTCAAAACTGCGAGTTGTCTACGATGCCAGCTGCAAAACGAGCAGTGGCCACTCCCTCAATGACACTCTATTAGTAGGACCCAAATTGCAAACCAACATCAGCGACGTTTTGCTGAAATTCCGGACACACAACATTGTGTTCACGTGCGATATTCGTCAGATGTATCTGCAAATTTTAGTCCAACCTTCGGATCAGCTGTTTCAGCTAGTTTTATGGCGGGAACAGCCCTCAGACCCTCTCTCTATTTTCAAGCTGACCCGAATCACTTTCGGAGTCAATTGCTCGCCTTTTTTGGCCATTCGGACCTTGCATCAACTGGCTAAGGACGAAGGCCGCCCCTTCCCTGAGGCCGCCCAGGTTCTGGCCACCGATACCTATATTGACGACATAGTGTCGGGAGCAGACACCTTGGACGAAGCCAAGAAGCTTCAAGAGGATCTCATCAAGCTTTTGAAACTTGGACATTTTGAGCTCCGAAAATGGACCTCCAACTCCCCCGAACTGCTTCAGGCACTGCCCGAGGATCATCGGGACACCCCTGTCTTCTTGGAAAACCACCATGAACCTCACCTCACCATCCTGGGTCTTCGCTGGTCACCGGAGACGGATGCCTTCACTTATGACTTTAATGTCCCCCCATCTCTCCCTACGAAACGGCACGTGCTCAGCACCATTGCCAGAATCTACGACCCTTGTGGTCACCTCGCACCTTGCACCATGCTAGCAAAATGCTACATGCAACTACTCTGGACTCAAGGTTTGCAGTGGGACGAACCCCTGACTCCTGATCTCCAAGCGAAGTGGGCCACCTTCGTGTCCACTCTCTCCTCTCTCTCTTCGGTCTCCATACCCCGGGCTCTCCGGCTCTCTGCCGCTCTCAGTATCGAAGTACACGGTTTCTGCGACGCCTCCGAAGCTGGGTTTGCCGCCGTCCTATATCTCCGCTGCCAGCTCGCCAACGATGAAATTCTAGTACGTCAAGTCTTCGCCAAGACACGTGTAGCGCCACTTAAGCGAGTGACCCTTCCTCGTCTTGAGTTGTGTGCTGCTCATCTCCTAGCACAGCTGACGGCCCACTGCTGTACTATTTTTGAAGAACATCTCTCCCTCCAAAAATGTTTTCTCTGGTGCGACTCAACGGTAGCTCTGAGCTGGCTGCAGACTCCCTCGTATAGGCTAAAAACCTATGTAGCAAATCGTGTTGCTCAGACTCAAGAACTCATACCTCCTTCAAGCTGGCGTTATATTCCCAGCAAGGAAAACCCAGCAGATTGTGCCTCGCGAGGAATCCTCGCCTCGGAACTGGTGGAACACCCTCTCTGGTGGACTGGACCACCATGGCTCTCCATGCCACCTTCTCATTGGCCTGACGCCACTCTTCACCCCGATACTGACACGGATATCTCAGCTTCAGAAGAGATGAAGACCACACCCTTGGTTGTCCTCACCTCCACTCACCAAGCTGAATGGGATCTCCTGTCCGCCTATTCCTCATGGAATAAACTCGTGCACATCGTAGCACTCTTGCTGCGCTTCATTGGCAATTGTCGTAAATCGGCCCACCACGGTCCTCTCTCTCCCTCCGAGCTCAACATAGCTCGACTCAAGATTTTTAAACTCGTCCAGGACTCGTCGTTTGCTGAGGACATCTCTTCTCTTCAACGTCAGCGGGACTGCACTACCAGACTCCAACGCCTAAAGCCTTTTCTCGACGCTGATGGACTTCTGCGCGTAGGCGGCCGACTTAGCCGCACCTCACTCTCCTCTGACGTCCGTCACCCTGTGCTTTTGCCCAAAAAACACCATATTGTGGACCGGCTCGTGGATCATTGCCACACTACTCACCTTCACTCTGGACCTCAGCTCACACAAGCTCTCCTCTCTCAGTCTGTTTGGATTTTATGTGCCCGAAGTGTGATTCGTTCACGAATTTTTAAATGTGTGACCTGTTTTAAAAACAAACCTCGCAACGTAACACCCCTGATGGGTGACCTACCCCCCTCCAGAGTGACCCCTGCTCGACCATTTTCGTCTACCGGCATGGACTACTGTGGACCCTTTATGAACAAGATGTTGACCCTTCGCTCTATCAAGCACGTAAAGGTGTATTTGTGTATTTTTGTTTGTATGGTGACCAAGGCCGTACACCTCGAAGTTGTCACGGACCTCACTACAGACGGTTTCATAGCCGCCCTAACCCGTTTTGTTTCTCGCCGCGGTCTGTGTACAGATCTCTACAGCGACTGTGGTACAAACTTCATCGGTGCCGATGCCACGCTTCGTCGCCTCATCGACACTTAAGTCAACTCTACCTCTGCTCAAGAAGTGATACATCGCTTCACCGCCCCTCGTGGAATCAGCTTCCATTTTAACCCCCCCGCTGCTCCCCATCACGGTGGATTATGGGAAAGTGCAGTGAAGTCGGCAAAATACCATTTAAAACGTGCGATGGGAGACACCATTTTAACCCTTCCCGAGTTTATAACTCTGTCAACTCAAGTGGAGGCGATGCTTAACTCTAGGCCTCTCACGCCTCTCTCAAGCGATCCCTCTGATCTGACCGCTTTGACTCCCGGTCATTTTTTGATCGGCACCACCCTGGCAGCTGTCCCTGAACGCAACGTCAGTGAAGTGCCCCTCAACCGCCTGAAACATTGGCAACTGACACAATCTTTGCACCAGCAAATTTGGCAACGTTGGAGCCTGGAATATATCCACATGCTACAACAGCGCTCAAAATGGACCAGCTCCAAGAATAACATCGAGATTGGTGACCTCGTGCTTGTGCACGCCCCCTCTGCACCCCTCACTTGGCCTCTTGCTCGAGTGACGGGTACTCACCCTGGCAAGGACGGCATCGTCCGTGTCGTGGACCTCAAGACGGCCACCGGACATATCACGCGTCCAGTCGTCAAGATCTTCCCTCTGCCCCTGAAATAAGTGACTGAGTGTCCGCCCCCATGTACTATATTTTTTCTCTTGTGTGTTCAATGTTTTGTTGAAGCCTGCAATGCTTCAAGGGGGCCGGAATGTTTAGTATTCTTAAGTTAGCATAAGTATATATATATATCTATTATTTTTAATTGTCTTCAATGTATGTTATATTCTCTGTATGTTGGTACCACTTGGACAATATGGCATGGAGGTTAGAAGGTTTCCCCCTCTCTCTTATTGTAAAAACCGCGCAAACCCCCTCTTCCCTTGCCGCGAAAGACACAGTCAGTCAGTGCTTTCCAAACTCTCGCCCAGTGTACGTGCTATTGTGGTGTGCGGGTGTGTAACAAAATAGTGTGTGTGTGACAATCCTTGTGTCTTCGGAATCACTCCTACCAGAACTTCTCTCTTCTCATCGTGTTCGCCCCGGGGTCATCACACAGCGGTGGAATACCCAACCGACAACCAGCCAAGTGGGTTATATTTTCACCTTACATCAGCTCAAGGTACTGTCTGCTTTCTATCTCTATATATATTTACCGTCTTATCTCTTCCCCTCACCGTCTTAATCGGTATATATTAAGTGGTCCTTCGCCCCCTATGTATTTGTTGTGTAATCTATAATTAATGTGATAAAGTCTCATTCTCTCACGGTCCCTAAACAGTTGGCATTGGATTGTTTACGATTGGTAGATAATATTTAATAATAATAATATAATAATAAACAATAATACTCATCATAAGGAAAAATCAAACACATTTTCAAAAAACACAGCGAGTATTCCATCAAATTCTAAAATTAAAAGTAATTGTTCTAATTCTAAATATGTCCGAAAAGAGTGTGAAAAATTGTTACTTTCCGGTTTTAAATTGAATTTACTTATAGCAATAATTGGTCATTAAAATACCCAAATAAAATTTAAAATAATTTTAAGCTAGTATACTACTAATAAATAATTACTGGTAATGGCTAAAAATCTATGAGTCCTTGTGTAATGGACAAATAACAGTTAGCTTGATATATTTATAAATAAACATACCAGCTGATGGGATGGTTGATAGTATAAATGTGTAGTTGTAACACATGGAAAATTTTAAAGGGATACTCCAAAATTTTGAATTTCAGGTATAAAGGATTCTGTATGTAACCATACTTGACTCAACTATCGTTAACATTTTTTATATTTTAGTTTACTCAAAATTCTAGTTTCTAATAAATCTACTAAGATTATAGTGACTTATACTTTATATAGTGATTAGATATAGTTAAGGGGTACAATTTATTTTTTTAAATTAGTATGGCGTTCACAATTAGATAGATTGAGAACCGCTAGTATACTAAAAGTATCATCCATTCCAAATTGTATGTGCAGGGTTTATGAAAGAACACTTTGCTACCTTTAGTGTCTTGCCGCTACAAACTGGTCACCAAACAAACCTCATAACTTTTTAATATCCATCAAAATATCTATAAATTTAATTCCGTAAGTGAAATTGTTCCCCAAGAAATTTCTCTACGTAGGAGAGAAAAAGAATAGTTTGATTAGATTCATGTTAAAGCACATGGACTAAAGAAGAAGAAAAGAAAAACACTAACTGCACTCCGCCTTACTGGGCTCAAAAGTACTTGCACTCTGCCACAAGATCGTTTTCAAAAGATAGTATTTCTTTATCCATTTAACACTAGACATTCCACTACAACATTACTCCTTTCAAAATAATTTATGTTTCTCATTCAGTAGATATGACTAGATAAGTAAATATGATCATTGAATAAAATCAATTAATTATAACAGCAATACTCTGTTGTTTTTATTTCCCAGCTGCCTAATGGTCAAAGAGCTTTAAATAAACAAGCTTCTTAATGGATGTGGATGAGTCACATCACTATCTCATGACCTTGAAGCAGATGTTATAATATTCCAGCATGACACAGTAGATTTCAAACACTGTTTAAGATGTATTCTAAAAATAATGCAACATATGTGATAGGTAGATAAAAAAACATCCTACTATACAGAATTAAAAGAAGATTCATTAAAGAAGATTCGTTTACTGTATTGTTTTATGCTTAGTACATTATACAACTGGTTTACGCACACACAAAGTTGATTGCTAATAAACATTAAAGAAGCTGATTACTACCAAACGTTAAGTATAAAATCACTTCAAGGATCATACAAGTATTTTTCCGAAACTCACAATGTTTTTAAACAGTTTGTTCTTTGTAAAGTCAAGCTGAAATACGAACAAACATTGACCCAAATAAGTACTGGAGTAGAATACTAATACTAGTACTGGCACTCTGAATGCAAGCGTACTGAACTCACGCAGCATTTTTCAATACCATATCGCAAATAATTTAACACATTCAGTGCTAAGGCCATGTTTTTGTTTTTACCATGTATGGCTGCATATATAAATTATGGCTGCACATATATAAATCCAATGGCTGAAAATTTTTATTTCAAAAACTCAATTTGGATTAATTGTCAATTTATGACTTTCAGCAATAGTCTTTAAATGTGGAAGGATAAAAAGTTTTTATGTATGGCCGTCTAGTCAGCCATCAGCCCCTGGTGAATGACTGCCAAAAAATTAATGTCTAAGATTTATTACACCACTTTATTTTGTAATAAACTAGTTAGTAATATAAGGAATTAAGTAAAAGTAATGAAACATATTCAAAACTGCAACTATCAGGTCAATTTCTAAAATTGTATCACAATTAGTCTAATCTGAGATAAATTTTTCAAAACACGCTACAGAACACAATTCAGTTTGGTCAGGGCGTTTGTAGAACATAAATACAGTATCTTTAATTTTTCTTTCTTTGCAGTACATTCTACATCTTTTTTTGCTCAATTTTATTTCTAATTTCTCAAAAACAAAATTAAAAACAGCAATAATCTCCAAAAATAACCGTAACCGGAAACCTTGTCCTACTCGTAGGATAACAAAGAAGTGCGGGACCTACTAGCAAGCAAACCCGGCAAAGGCTGGGCTGAATTAATAATGTGAGTGAGGCAGTACGAATGACTGGACGGCCATCAGCCACCATCGTAACAACCGCTTGGCGAACAGACATTACGGCCACGGAGCACTGAATGTGTTAAAAATAAGAACCAGGCATAGCTATAAGAAGTTTCATACAGCTTAATATAAAAATACAAGCTTGGACCAGATTTTAGAGATAGGCTAATTTTTTCAGGGTGTCTACCATTGAGCTAATAAAAAAATCAGGGACTTTTTTGACAATTGTTTAAATTCGATGACTTACGAATTTTTGCTGGTTTCAATCTAACAAACAGCTTCCTCACGTATTATTAATTACATATTTTATAATATTTAAGAATAAGAACATAAAAATGTAAAAAACATGTACTGTATGGGATATTTACTTTATAAGTAGGACTTTTAAATTAAAGACAAATATTTTTAATTGAGATAAAAATTTAAGGATTACAACCACACCAAGTAATTAATTGTACAACCTCTAGACGAAACCTACTAATGTTTCAGGGCATTGGTAAGAACTTTTTCCTCTCTATGTTAAAATTCTAAAATTGATAAAACTTAAAGAAAACCTCTCTATGCACTGATTATAATTAAAGTGCAATAAATTAACAGGTTTTTTAGTAATAATGGTGTAAATGTGATATACACTGAAAACTAGTTAAAATTCTGGTACTTATTTTGTTCCAACTAAGATTAAAATTATTAACAATTAAAAATGTATGTGTCATAATATACAAATAAACGGGTAAAACCATAGTGTAATAAGATTTTTCATATGCCTTTTAGTTCCTTAGAAAACTACCTTCAAACTCGGGTACATACAATTTCTGCGCTGACAGTAGTGACAAGAAACCACATGAATATCTAAATTTGTTGAAGAAATTAAATTGAGTTATGGTGAGACAGATGTAACTTTAACTTGCATTTTTTTTTTTTTTTTGCTCAGTTTCTATCATGAAAGGGACAGTTTGATGATTAAAGGGTGAATTCAACTAACTCAAGTCCAACACAAGTGACATACCATTTTAACATTGATTTAGAAAGTAGCCTATTGTTTAACTCTCATACTGGCATAATGCTGTTTACTGCTCTTAAGTTAAGCTGCCAACCGGAAAAGCGCAATTTACCGCTCTTAATTCAGTGTCACCTATTTTCGCTTATGTGTGTACGAGTTTTCAGGCTATGCGAATAATACCAATGCCATTAAATGCTACACGAGTTATAGATTGCAGTGGTATAGACACATTTCAGTAGGAGTAACATATGATCGAATAAGAAGTAGTAAAGTTACAACTCAGTTTCACTGTTTGTAAACAAAGTACCGGTAGTAGCATATTTCTGCTTGTGAATTTTATGGCAAAATTAGTTTGTATAATATCAAAATATGTAATATATAGTGTTTATATGTTGTAATAAGTATCACAGCTAGTAATTAGTAAACATTGATGAGTTATTTATAATGAAACATAAGAGTAGGCTAACAAAATAGTTCAATGTATGGGTTAGGCCTACGTTAGGTTCCTTATAAGTTCACACCTGTGGACACAAAAACGTTACAGTATTTATCTTGTAGAGTATGTTTTTATCTAAATTTTACTGTAGGCTTATGTTAAAAACTCTGTAGTATTTATACAACATTCCTAGTAAATTGTTTATTACAACTGTTTCTATACGGCAACAAATTTTCAGTTACGTGTCTCGGTGTATGCAGTTTTTGGAGTATAGTATTTTTATTTATGTATGTATGATCAATTATATGTATATTTCCTAAAACTACATAAGATTTGGAATATCTTGGCAAGCTTAACATTTTGAATTTAATATTACATCATTGTTTCTATGGTTTATCCCCACCCACCCTTTATATATATTTTTTAAATTCAATTTACCAGGAAAAAATATAAAATTTCTTTGAAATATTTTATGTATATTGTGTAATAGCAATATACATAAAATTTGTGATCATACTACCAAATATTGGTAGGTTAACATTACATATTTTTTTAATCAAAAAATTCTGCAAATCGACTGAAAATTACCTGCCGGCTAGGCAAAAAATAACTGCTGGTTCGAGGATTAATTTGCACAGAAAATTATTTCGCAGACCCACTTTGGGTATAAATAAAAAAAAAGGCACAGTCCCTTAACACATCTGCTTCTGCTGTTGTATTTCTTCATGCTAAACTTGACAATAGAAGAGATTAGTTAGGGGGAAAATGTAACGATTTGCCAGAATTCTCGATTTCACAAGCACCAGGCTTGTTTTGATTTCTCTAAGATCTCATCTGTTTGACACCCTCTACTTACCTCCCCTTTTCCGAACATTACCCACTTCAGTTAGTTGTAGGCCAGTACCCACTCGTAACACATCGCATCATCAATCTAAATGTTACCATTAGTACACACACCATTGATTGGGGTCTACTTATTGAATATATGAAATAATGAAATCTAAAATACATAATAGGAAATCAGTAGGCTTATAATTCGATTTACAATACTTCAAGATTAGAATAGTTAGTACGTTATTTGAAACCCATTTATTTGTAGAAAGATTATAATCTTAGTAACAATTTTAATCACACTTGGAACACATACCATAAACTAATTTCAATACAACTAAATAATAAAAATTCTTATAGCCTAATCGATAAATTATCATCAAAGATAATATATTTATAAGCTTAGGGTTTCATACAGAGTGGCTACTCAATCATTTAACAAAAATTCAAGCACAATTCAAGGTTTTTTCCAAGGGGTTTCAAACAAAATTCAAGGCGCACTTACAGAGGAAAATATTTCTGAATCGACGTAATCACTCATTATAGTACAATACATAAAAAAGCACATGTTTTATAGCTAGACATGTCAATAATCTTGTAGGCCATAAAGAAATTGAATTATTGCACAAGTATCCTAGGTTTAACTAGCAGTTACCTAATTTTTCTTATTTCATTGATAAGTAGGCTCAAAATCTAGTGATATGCCTAACTTACTTTAATACTATTTTTACTAATAAGCCTACGGACTATTTGCGATAGGCCCAGCTTTAATTAATTACTCTTATATCAATAACACAATGAGTTGAAAACAAAACTTGTTTTTTATCTGATAAGTATGTAAAAAAACGAACATTTTAAAAAATCATTATTTTTCGACAACTTTTTTTTCATTTTAAATGTTTTGGTAGCTATGCACTTTCTTGTCACCTCTGAAAATACTATTTCTTGTTGAAAAAGTGGTGAAATGTGAGTTTTTTTTAGGAGATTCATTTCATCCGCAGAAAACTCTTTTTTAACGGAAAATAGAAAAAAACTAGTTTTTATCTGATAGTGAAAATACAACTTAAAAAAAAAAAATAGTTTTCCGTCAAATGTCTTTTTCCATTTCACATGCGTTTTTAGGCTGAACACGAATGTATAATTGTGCTTGCAGTAAAATTATTTATTTTGCATGAAAAATGCATTTTATACTTACCTAACCAAACATAACCTAACTGTCTATTTACTGAAAAAAATTCGTAATTTGCGTTAAATTCCGGCCTCCGTGACTGCTTGCCGGCCGTCACTCCGGAGGGAATATAGGTGAATTTGGTTTTTTGTAATTGTTGTTGTATATAATGATCGCGTAATGGCCGCTAATTGCGATTCGCTGCGAAAGTAGTTTTTCGTTATATCTCAGGAAATAATGGTAATAGACCAAATTCGTATTCAGTACAAAAAAACACATCAAAATAAAAAAACTATGATTACTAACAGAAATATGTCTAAAACATTATAAGTTGTGATATTAGTTTTCCGAATTTTTCGGGAAAATACGTAATTTTCGCAAAATGTTTTTTATGTTGATCACGAATATATAATTGGGTTATCCAGTAGCATTATTTCTTCGGCCTGAAAAAATACACTTTTTACTGACCTAACCAAACATAACCGAACTTATCATGACTTTTTACTCAACAAGTAGACGTAATTTGCGTTAAATTATTTTGCCTGTCCTCCGTGACTGCCTATCGTCCGTCATTCTGGCGCCTATCGTCCGTCATTCTGGCAGGAGTATGCGTAAATTCAGTTTTTTGTGGTTAAAATCTCATGTATATAATGATCGCTAATCGTGATTTGCCGCGAATGTAGTTTTTCCATTTATACCTCGAGGAATAATTTGTGTAGACCAAAATAGTTTTCAAATTCGTATTCAGCGCAAAAACAACACATCAAAATTAAAAAAATTTGATTATCATTTAAATTAACGGAAATATATAAAAAATACTAAAAATGTGACATTATTTTTTTTGAATTGTTCGGTAAAAACGATTTCCGCAGTATGAAAAATTCTCACGAAAATGTATTCATTATTGACACATTTTAGGTAGTTTTCAAATTTTGTTTGGTGGCAAGAAACTGCATAATAACCTTGTTGGTTTTAATAAATAATAATTCACACAAAACTAAAACACTGTCAAAAATTACGATTTTAGAGTTAATAGTTAAGTCAATAAACTACAACACAAAATGTTCCACACTTGAAACAACATCCAAGGAACTTTATATTAATGTTTTTATCAACAATAAATTGGTTCAGTAATTCTGCATTTTATTGATAATAACTGAATAAATAAACTGGAAGGTTAATTAACAAAACACGCTCTTCGCTGGTGAAAAATTACCGTTCACATTATCTCTTCTTGTTGCCCACCTGTTGTTGCCCGTAATGGTAAACGTAAACAAAACAAATGCATCAGCCCATCCTCGCCCAGCCTGTTGTCGATGTATTTTCGTTATTTAAAAAGAATGCAACAGTTTCATTGAAACAATAATTCGGCACCAAAACGTTCAAAATTTTGCAAATAGCTACAGTAGAACAGACAGCAACAGTGAGCGTCATCAAATATCAATAGAACAAAACGAAAACTCCCACAGTTTAATCGCAACTTTAACCTGCTGCGCAACAGAATGTCAACAAATCTAAGATTTGCGTGTCTCGGCAAAATGCGGTGGGTGAAGCTTCATATTGTCTGCAACAGCTTCATTCAACTGTTTCGGTTGCAACCGTTTTGTCAAACTATTCCATGTGTATTATTTTGAACATATCAATGTGCTGAGTAGACTCCTGTCTTATCATACAAAGATTGACAGGTTTCCCAAACTTATCGCTTTTTTAAACCCTGAGTTTAACTGGAGCCCTGAAGTCAGAACCTTGCTGACGTCACCAGATTACTCTCGTCTCGCTCGACGAGAATTCCCGATGGTTACCGAAATTCAAGCATATTTCCAGGTTTTTTTCAAGGCACCGTAAAATTCAAGCACAATTCCAGGTTTTCCCGAAATTCCCGGTGAGTAGCCACCCTGTTCATAATAATATTTTCAGTAATACAAATCAAATTTTAATAAATTTAAACAGGAAGTGAATGAATGCAATAGAACAGTATTTACATTAAGACTTATCAAATGCTAAGTCTACTTTTAAACATATCTCAGCCTGCTTCCCACAATGTGATATTGTGCACCGCTATTTCTATACAAGGAGGTATAGTGTTGGTTTTGAACTGGACGTTTCCTAAGCCTATTGGTTGCTGTTTCTGATGCAGTGGCCAATGGTATTGTTGTAGCTTTCATATTAGGCAGTAATTATTGTATGCACAGTATACATATCATTCCATTATCATTAACCCTTTAAGGATTTATTAGTAAATATCATTAAAGGTGTGATGCCGTTCTGGAATGTTTCCATGTAAAATGATCAAAGGAGTACTGCAGTTCTTGAACAGCACTTGCCCTATTTGGTAAAATAATTGTAATATAAATTGTTAGATAGAATTTTTATATAATAAGTATTTTTCAATTAAATACACAACTGAGAAAGACTGCCTTATTTAGTTATGACATTGTTGTATAAATGAATAAAATGATGGCAGAAACGTAAGTCAGCTGGCGCGTTTCCTGTCAAACCTAATTTTGGGCGCTTGGGTCACTATATTTTCTGCTAGTTTAGACGGGAAACCTATATTTCTTACAATCAGCTGGGCAGTTTCCCTTTACAATATTAGTTCTTGCGCATTCGCTTATCACACCAAACTGTCATCAACTGCCAAACGCCAACTAGACGGCTGATGTCACGGCACTTCCCACGACCGACTCTTTAACTCCTGCCAGCCAGACGAGGAAACTCTAGCGACGATGTTTTCTTTGAGCAAACACCCATGTCACACATAAGGAAACGAAAGACTACTGCCGAATGCTTTGAATGTGATGTTGGGTTACATATTATACATGTTTTGAGGGACTACCATTAAAAACAAGTATTCTAATAAATAAAAACCACAACTATTTTCAACAAAAATATGCTACTTTAGTCGTTTATATTAATATTAAACACTACTTGTTCATTTTCAAAAGTTATGGAGGATTTTACTTTACTCCTTTTGTCATTTTTTTAAATTTAACCCTTTAAAAGCTGAGTTTTTTATCAGCTGTACAACCTCCCCCAGACTGGGGTTTTTTAACCCTTGATCGTTAGTAAGAGCATAATTTATGCTCCTCACAATACCACCCAGAATCGTGAGGTGCAGCATAATTTATGCTCCTGCATTAAAATCAATAAAACATGTGTTTATCATGCAAGCACAACAAAGTTGGTACCAGTACCAATAGACACAGAATGTTCTGATCTATACATTTCAGATTTTTAATAATTTTATAAGCGTAGGAAAATTTGCAACAACTTCCACTCAGTTTCTGCCCGGCGTAGGTCGGGAGCAGCGAAAAGGCCGATATTTGTCGAATGACTGAAGGACAACCAGAAGACGGAATAAGTTGTACCAAATATCAATCTGCAGGCAAAATACTCTACCTAACAAAACAAATTACATTGTTTTAGCTACATTGGGTATTTTTCGAAAAAATGTTTTCGTGTACCCTTGTTGGAGTGTTTTCTCTCAAGTGAATCTAGTCACAATTTATGCCTTTGATTAAAGTTTAGCTAATAAGCTATTTATTGAGATATGAACAAACCAATAATTTGCCAGAAAGGCAGAGTTCATACATCCGTTGACGCCGTTTCGAGCGATTAACGTTCAGTAGGATGGCAATGGTCACGGGACAAGTTTTCTGTTCAGCAAGTACAAAGAGAAACCGGCAACAGGAGTCAGTCATCTAGGCCATATTGTTTGGTGCACGTTGGATTTTACTTGTCAGTGTTTTATTCGCTGTAATTACTATAAATTAATTTGTACTAATACTATTATGTGTGTGTAGTGTAGTGATAGTGGAATATGTATATAAAGTACATATTCCACTATCACTTTTATATATATAAAGTATTGAGGCTGTTTTACAGTAGAAGTGGTAATTTGGGAACAACTGACTTGAATTATGATACAAGAAGTATAGAACGAAGAATATTTCGTACTCCAAAGGTCAACAAATTAGTTTTTAAACAATGTTTTAGTTATACTGGCCCAAAATTGTTCAATAAATTGCCAAAAGACATAAAACAATTAGACAACATAAAATCCTTCTGTAAAACACTAAAATCATGGTTATTTTTACATGACAAATGCAAATTTATGTTCATTTAAATGTGGATAGTTGATATAAGTTTAAGATAACATAAGCATAACTACTATTTTCAAAATAACTTGCATAATTTAATTTAAATAGAAAAGAGTGCTGAATCTGCTTTATTTTATTCAAGAATTAGTCATAAGAAATTGTATAGTTTATTTTTTTAAAAAAG
>JAQJVL010000242.1:1067099-1299226 GCA_035578905.1 Stictocephala bisonia | reverse complement strand
TCGCCCACACTTAAGCGCAGAAAGCACATTTACTATAGTGTATATATGAATTAAACCATTAAAGAATGGGCGTCAAGGTCAAGGACCCATAGAGTATAGATTTACTATAGAGTATAAGAGAAAATAATGCACTTTATATAGTATAACAAGGCTAATAGTGTATTTTATATAGTACAAAAAGGGAATTTGAGGGAAATATGGGAATTTGAGGGAAATTTTGGAAGGGAAAATTCCCACCAGGTTGGCAGCTCTGGGGGCCGCCATCTTGGATCCGGTCACATGACCCTCTTACGTCAGCAAATATCATAATAATGTCCTAATAATACATGTGACGCCCATAATTAGCGCCATTAAAAATCCCATTAGAGCCAATTAAAATCCCATTAAGATCAATAAAAATCCCATTAGCACACTTAAAATCCGATTAGTGCCATTTAAATTACCATTAGAACCACTTAAAATCCATTAGCGCCAATTAAAATCCCATTAAGATCAATTAAAATCTCATTAAAAACTCATTAAGGTCAATTAAAAACCAATTAATTACCCCCACCCTCGCCTCTTCATTTGACGAAAACTCTTCATGGGACGTTGGTCAATGCACATATTATATCTACTGCTATCTAAAGAGTATAAAGAGTATATATCTACTGCTATAGTGTTTATAAAGATAAACAAACAAAAAATACCTAACATTTTGAATTTTTGTTTTATGTTGTCTCAGGTCACAATAGTCAGTTACTACGCACTGTGTTTTATGGTATCTCAGGTCACAATGGTCAGTTACTACGCACTGTGTTTTATGTTGTCTCAGGTCACAATGGTCTGTTACTACGCACTGTGTTTTATGTTGTCTAAGGTCACTATGGTCAGTTACTACGCACTGTGTTTTATGTTGTCTTAGGTCACAATGGTCAGTTACTACGCACTGTGTTTTATGTTATCTCAGGTCACAATGGTCAGTTACTACGCACTGTGTTTTATGTTGTCTGAGGTCACAATGGTCAATTACTACGCATTGTGTTTTATAGTATCTCAGGTCACAATGGTAATTTGTTTAAATATCTCAATATTTAGCAAGTATCTTATAACTAACTTAAAATGAAAAATTTTCTTTTGAAATCTGCGTAATTCATTATTCATCTATAAGACGCCGATCGTAGAAATATGGGGAATATGAGAAGTGAATAAGTGTGGATGAACATGTGTAGTCATTGTTACTATCTAAGTTCGACTTAGCTCAGAAAGGACTATTTATTAATAGCCCAATAGCCAGGCAACTATGGGACCTACAGCTTTAAGTGGAATCCGAACCATGTAGTGTTGGTCTGATTTTCAACTAACTGACAAGTCTGACACTCAGTTCTCTTCCCTACACAACATCTGAACCTTGACTAGCATTGAACACGGACACTCCAGTCTTCTCTAGTAGTGTCTAAGTTAATGACAACCATTGAGCGGACACCGTTCTGGTATTAAGAGAACTGAATATGGAACCTATCACCTACAGTCAATGAATAGTTATTTTAATTTATATAAATAATACCTGCATTTATCAAATAATATTATCTGAATAAATAAAATAAATGTATGTATGAAAACTTAGTTGATAATATTTCACCAATTCTTGAATTAGTTTTGGTATTTTTCTCGTTTCTTTGATTATATTTTGCAACTTAGAGATTTTAAAACGTTTATGTTCAAATACGAATGACAAATTAAAAATCTCTAGTCATTGCCAATTATAAATTAGACAGTAGTTAATATTTAATAAGGAATCTGCTTTAGATTACCTCAAATTATTAGTAAATGTTTTTCACAAGGAACTATTATGGTTTAATAATAATTTTAGATCTTTTAGACATCGTGGAATTAAATTTAACTAACAATTAGTTAAATTTGTTCCAATAATATATCCTGAGTTTATACATATTGTGAAAATAAATTTATTCTGAGTTGGGTTAGATATATTAAATTAAATGTTTCAGTAACCAGTCACTATATAGTGATTTAATATCATAAAGTTTTCCATCAATAGTTTACACGCACACTGCAGATATGTATAAGCACTTGCGATCAAAAAATATTGTGAACAATTGGATCTATTGATTAAAACGAAAAGTGAAAAAACAGGGTTGCTAGATAAAATGAAGATTTATAAACATAAATCAAAACACTACCAAGGCAGATGTTAATAACGTATTCTGGTCCAAATCAAAAGCTAACGAGGATAAGAAATGTCCTAATTGGTCCTGCACTAGGCAAAGAGCTCCTTTAACTAATTGCCTGCAATTATCGAAATGCTTCAATAAACCACTGCAAGCAAGCCTTTGTGAAACATTTATGGAAATTCATCTTAAGAACTCTTCGAGCAATAATGCAAATTGTTGTTGAAATTAGACAAATGTTTGAATAATGTCTTACGTGTATTATCATTCATTCAGTTAGTAAGATGACGATCGTCAAAAATATGACTCAGGAGGATGGCACTAATAAATTAGTCAGCGATCCTCAAATTGTCGCTGACTCGTTCAACTCTATTTTCTCTCAATCTATTCACCCTGAATCTAGTCTAAGCATAAAACAGATCACTTCAAATAATCCATTAAAATTCGGTCCTCCCTTAAATACATCTTCCATGTACCTGTATGAAACATCAATAGATGAAGTGGAAAGAGAAATCTTGTCCTTAACACCCAAACACTCTTCCGGTCAGGATGAAATATCTTCTTCATTACTTAGACTAGTCCGTGATCTTGTATCAAAACCATTAGAAACACTTATCAACTTGTCGTTTAAAACCGGTAAATTTCCTGATGCTCTCAAACACTCCACCGTCAGACCTCTTTACAAAAGAAACAGTAAGGAGGACTGTTGCAACTACAGACCCATTGCTTTAATATCAACATTTTCTAAGGTATTCGAAAAAATGTTTATGTCCAGACTACTATCCTTCATGGTAAAAAACGACATCTTATCAAAAAATCAGTTTGGTTTCACTAAACGTAAATCGACCTCTGATGCTATAAACTTCTTCGTATCTTCCATTACAAAGGCACTTGATTTGACCTAGTGGATCATGACTTGTTGCTAAACAAACTTGAGAGACTGGGAGTCAGAGGTGTTCCTTGGTCATGGGTTAACACCTACCTTCGAGGAAGAGTCCAAACGGTAAAAATACCTTTTGTGGACAGCAATAAATGTAATGCGTGGGCTGAGTCTTCGTTTCTCCCAGTACTTAAAGGTGTTCCGCAGGGGTCGGTGCTGGGGCCTGTGCTGTTCCTTTTATTTATCAATGACCTTCCTATACAGATATATGACGATGTCAGTAACATATGTTTATTCGCAGACGGTACATCATTATCAATATCGTCTAACAGCTGGCCACAACTTGAAGTAAAGACACATGAGAAATCTAGTGCCTTGCTTCAGTGGTTTGCACAAAATCGTCTTGCAGTAAATGATGACAAAACCAATTTAATAGAGTTTCACATTAATAACACAAACCACTCCCAAGCATTTTCTTGTCGTGTTGGCAATTCAATAATCAATCCATCTTCTGTCACAAAATTTCTTGGAATTCATATTGACAATAACTTGAGATTCTCTAATCACATCGAATCAGTATGTAAAAGGTTAAGTTCTGGAGTATTCGTTCTAAAAAGTCTTTCTTTAATTTTGCATACCTCTGCCTTATTGGTAGTATATTATGGATTAGTCTATCCACATCTTAACTATGGTGTCGAAATATGGGGTTATGAGAACCTGAGAACAGATCTGGTGTTCAAACTCAAAAAAAAAGCTATTCGAGCGATGTTTCATCTCTCGCGAAGGACCTCTTGTAAGCCATATTTTATAAACAACAAAATACTGACATTTCCTTCAATCTACATACAAAGGTCTGTTCTCTTTGTTCAAAATAACATGAACATAGTACAAAAGCACAAAACTAATCAAAGTTGTTACAATCTCCGAACAAATAACAGGATTACAATCCCCTCTCATAAAACTACTTTCTATGAAAGGCAGTTAGTGTGCAGCAGTTCTAGGCTCTTCAACTCACTGCCGGAATCACTGAAGGCTGAAACAAATTTAAAAGATCATTAAAAGACTTGTTGATTCAGAGCTGCCACTACAGCGTCAGGGGGTTTATGACGTAAGGATCAACCTTACATTGGCCACCTGCTGCAAAGAAATTTTGTTTTTTTTCGTTTTTGTATGTATGATAAGTTAATTTAAGTTATTTTAATTAAAAAAGAAAAAACACTGTAAAACAAATGTATGACGCTATTATGCGGTTGTTGAACTGTCAAAAATAAAGAGTTTCTTTCTTTCTTTCAAAATACGAGGGACGAACTAGTGTAGTCCTTGTTACTAACTAAGGTCGACTGTTCCTTAGTAAGAACTATTTATTAATAGCCCAATAGCCAGGGCAACTATGGAACCTACAGCTTTACGTGGAATCCAAACCACTTAGTATTGGTCTAATTTTCAGCTAACTGATAAGCTTGATACTAAGTTCTCTTCCCAATACAACATGTCACCTTGACGACCACCCAACATGGACACACCAGACTTTTGTAGTAGTGTCCACATCGATTGCAACCATTGAGCGGACCCCGAGTCGGAATTAAGAGGACCGAGAATAGAACCTATCGCCTATAATCTTCTCAACATTTTGTCCCCCAGTAGCTGGGTTACAGCACTGCGCCACTTGTGGAAAATTTCTTCTAAAATGTTTCATGGACGCTTATGATCAATTGAATTTGTAAAATAATTATTTCTATCTTATCCGATATAATTATATTCCAGTAACAAACAACAATGTTAGTAATTACGGAGTTATGATTGCAAAGACAATGCTGGGAATGTAAATGTAACCGTTAATTACCAGCTGGTTGATGATGTTTCTGCTAATTGGCCCATTATGTGGGTTTAACATTGCGTGTTGGTTTTTGTGTGCCAGATGACTGTTGTCTTCGTTTCGACGTATCAAAACTAACAAATTAATGGTGATTAATTGTTGAGATTGTGTAACCCACGAGAATGACGATTTACCTGTATTTTGTTTGCTACAACTAATATGGTTCTGGAACTTCGAGTAGGACTTCTACTGCCGTAAGGGATATTTTTCATTTCAAGTATTGAGAAGATAACTAATGAAACAATCAACATTATTGAACAAGCAATTATTGAAAAGTGAAAGTTGACCCTTCCCCCTGTACCTGCACACATTGCCCATAAAATGTTTTAAGTGAAATCAGCATACCAAGGGAGCTACGATCAAAGAACTCTAATCTTACAATTTTGCTGTAATTTTGATTTTTCTGTTGTGTGTCTTTGAACCATAACTTATTTGACTTATTCTATTTGTTGTTAAATTATTTTGCATATTCTTAATTATTTTGTTTCATTTATTTTTATTTATGAAGTTTAAGATTTAAAATTTGTTGCATGTTGTTTTTCTAGATAATAAATATTTTATTGAGTTGTTTTATTTCAAAGAACTTAATGTTTATGTTAATCCAATTGTTTATTTATTACAATATTAAAATGTTTATACTTATATTTATTGTTATCTAGTAAAGTTTCTTACTAAGAAAAATTAAAAATAAGAATAATATAAAAGTCTATCCTTTGTTAAATATTTTATTGTAATATTTATGTAGGAATATATATCTTTAAATAATAAATATTTGACAACCACTACAGATCAGTTTAGGTTTCATTCAATTAATATAAACCAGTTTATAGGTGTAGGCAATAGGTTCCATGCTCCGTCCTCTTAATTACGACTCGGCGTCCGCTCAATTGTTGCCATCGACGTGGACACGACTAGAGAAGTCTGGGGTGTCCATATTGGATAGTAGTCAAGGTTCAGATGGTGTGTAGGGGAAAGAACTGAAAGTCAGACTTGTCAGTTAGCTGAAAATCACACCAACACTACGTGGTTCGGATTCCACGTAAAGCAGTAAGTCCCAAAGTTTCCTTCACTATTGGGCTAATATTAATAAATAGCTCTTTCTGAAGAACAGTCGACCTTAGTTAGTAACAATGATTACACTCGTTTATCTAAACTCATCACACTCTTTGCCCTTCATTTTCTCCCATATCTCTAAGATCAGCGTCTTAGTGAATAATGAAAATTAAATATAAATTACTAACAATAGTTTAGTATTCGCTACAACTGTTTTGAATTTCGTCAGTAACGAAATAATTAAAATAATATTCCCTGATTATTGAAATAATGGTTTATTTCTACAAATAATACATAATTGTGAACAAAAATTAACAACTCTCGGAATTAATCAACCACAGTTTTCCAGTAGTTGTGGTTGATGAATCCAGTCCATTTACATAATCAACAGGTAAAAATAGCTCACTGTGGCATCTGCTTAAATAGTAATAATGATATATTTACATATATACGGAGTAATACTACAAACGTAGACTAAAACATTTTTATATTTGAGACAAATACATAAATATATAAAACATAATACACACAAAATTTCTCATATGTACTTAGAATAATATAGACAGAATTAAACAAAACAACGAAAAAACAAACAAAAACTATCAACCATCATAAACAAAAAACAACAGGAAAAATATCAAATGAAAAATAAATATCTATTTAACACAGTATTTACATCAATATAGAATCTGTTGAAATAGGTTCAATAATGAAATTATTTGGACGTTTGATTAGTACATTTCTGTCGCTAAAAAATTAAAACTGCGACCTACCTAAAACAATTTGCACTACGAAATCATATTATATAACTCTTAATACATAATGTACAAGTGGCCCCGGGAGTAGATAGATCGAGATCCAATCGTCTAGATTCAATCTAAGTTGGAGAAACGCTGCCAGAGCTTTACAACTGGAAACTACTCTCTTAAAACAATGTTTGAGGATTCCACTCGTATTTATAGCCGTATATTAACAATGGATGTTTTCAAACTGCGCTTTTTACTTAGGGACTTAGGGATGACAATGATGTGTTGTTCAATTGAATTACTGCTTTACATTTCAATCATGTATGAAAGCAATACATAAAATGATTTAAAAAAATCATTGTGTATGTATTAAAGGTAAATTTTAAGGACTAAAAAACAAATATAATATTAAATACTAAATTACATATAAATATTTAAAATTTAACTTGATTCACAAAATATTATAATATTTATTTATTGATGTTTCCATTCAAATGGCTTTATTTACCTTAAACGTTTTGACCTTATTATCTTGAATCCTGTTACGGGACACGAAATAGGAAAAGCAGAATTAAAGAGAAAGAACCCTGATAGCCTTCCAAGCTGGTTCGTTCAACTATGTGTGAAATTGGCAATTGTAGGATCGTTGAGAAGAGAAAGAGAGGCCAGAAGCACGGTCTTTATTTCTTTACTCATCACATTAAAAGCCCTAAAAAGTTTGTAAAATAACAATATTTGTAATTATCGTTATTTTTAGTTTTATATTTTGGAGTAGTAAACTGTATACGGTGAGATACAACAAACGACAGTAAACAATTTATTAAAATTGTATTTTAGGTCTTGGTGATCCTTATAACATCCAGACCTGTCTATTATAACACGCAGTAATGTTTAACAATCCAAATATAATTGAAACTACTTATATAAAAACAAATGTACTTGATACCCAAATAAATGACGAAACTAATTCAGTTTTACCTTAGAACTTTAAATATAGGCTTAAAAGCACGTTTTAACTACTTAGAAAAAAAACAATAATAAATATTGTTGGCAGTTCCATTTGGTTAGTTCTTTGTTGACTTGTACATGAATAGCATTCACTAGGGGCTTTTACGCACGTGTAAATAAATCAAATGTCACAGATAAAAGCAAGTGTCAACAATAAAAATAAATATAAAAATAATAACGAAACAAATAATATATTAAAAAAGTAACAAATATTCAGAGTTGGAAAATAACGGCCTTTTGTCTCTTCGCTCGCTCGTCACTTGTGGTTCATAGTATCTGCTTTGCACTGGTTATTTTTGTGAAATTAAAATATTGGTTTTTTTTTTTATAACTGTACATGGCCAAATACTTTTCAAAGTTATATATCCTATCTAGATTGTCGTTGTTTTTTTTTTTTAATTTTTATTATTTTTCTCCAATTTTACAACTAGTACCTACAACTATTATACTTTTTATGTTCGTATTATTAAAAAATCGTCAGTTAACAAAATTTAATAAGAATAATCTCAGTAAAATTACTTAGATTTCATACAGAATTGCCACCATGCCACAAGTATTGGAACTGTGACCTCATAATAAAACCTGTTTCAGCCTAAAAAATAGGATGTAAACATTCAACGTATAAATGCATATCTCTGAGTTTTTAATCTGTATTATAAAAACAATAATAGCTATAAGAGGTTTCTTGTTGATTCATTAAGAGTCTGCAGAGGCTGTCAGCCATGTTGGTTTTAATACCATAAGAACTTTCGAACCAGACATACAATCATGCATATCCAAATTAAACCTTTATTTTTAATTGGATTTTTTCCAAACAAATTGCATTTGATCATAAATGATTTTATGAGTTGGAATTGGATTGCAAATTTCTAATTAGTTTTGTAAAAAAAATATTAAAATTATTGAGTTTGAAGTTTTTATTTTAACATTTTTTCAAAACTAGCCGTATGCATTAAAAATATCAAAAGCAAATCCTATGTGCAATATGTAATGTTTAAAATGACAACTCATACACAACATTTGGTCGATAAATAATGAAAAAATTTGAGCTTGCAAATAAATAAATTGTTCTTATGCGATCAAAACCAACTTGGATTTCAGCCTCTTCAACCTCTTAATTATATTGGTAAAAAGGTAGTTTTTTAACAACTGATAAAAACTAATAAAAACATAAAACAAAATATTTATATACTGCTAATTATTTACTATGCAACTTAATTATATATCTTAATTATTTATATACATATACATTAATTGACATACCTCTGAATGATGTACTCAGTAGGTACCCATTACAGTTCTCATTTCTTTCTGTAAAAAACATTGTTCCACTAATCAGTAGTTGAAAGAAACTATGTTAGTAAATGTTGAAATTTGTTATGCTAAAAGACTATACTAGTTAATTTATTATGTCCAATTTTTATTTTTTTCCGGGGTTAAAATAATAATTGACTTAAAATAAAAAACTTTTCGACTCAATCCAGTAAACTCAAAATCGTACAGATAACATGCAAAATTATTTATATCGGTGGAGTTAGTCGATGAGTGAGTGATCCTAATCGAGTTTACATTATAGTTACGTTTGGCCGTAGAACACTTGTTTAGTTATAACTATAATTTAAGTAGTGAAGATCTTTTGTACATGACATTCGTAAAGTTAACTATAATGTCTCACATAATGTCAGTTTGACACAATTAAGCAAATGTATTTTCAGTTTAAATAAAACTATTGTGAGGTCTGAGTAGAACCTGAACTGTTTGACATCAGTTCTCAATTCTAAAAATCAATTAGTCAAAAAATACGAGTAAAACCTGAACAATTTGTTATTAGTTCTCAATTCTGATGAACAACTGACCGAAAGGACATGAGCAAAACCTAATGATTTGTCATCAGTTCTCAATTCTGATGATTAACTGGCCAAAATATATGAGTAAAACCTGAAAAATTTGTCATCAGTTTTCAATTCTGATGATCTACTGAACGAGAAATAGTTTAATCAAAACAGGGAAACCCGTCATTTCTCAATATTAATACTTTTTGCAGCATAAAATAAAGTCTAATTGACAGAACCATAGACATATTGCAAAGGGATTTTTCTTCAAGGAATTTTAAAATCATGAGGACTGAGATCGTAATCTGGATTCTCAGTTCCAATAAAAATTCAAATTTTATTTCGTTGTTTTCGCTTTTTCGACAAGTGCTTGAAAAAAACAGGAAAACCTGTTAACTAATGCATATTATATGCTTCATGGTTGTTGAGTCAAATTAAAAAGTTAAAATTTACTATTCAAAAAATCAGCGAAAAGTTCCTTAAACGTTGGCATATCGCATACATGTTTTATTCATATATGGACGATTAAAATAATGGATCTTTTCCGCAAATTCACTACCACTACTTTTTCCGTTTTAAATCACCACCGCTTGATAAATATTCTATTGCTCTAAAAACTGTTCCACAATAATTTTTACGTCCACTGTGGTATTCCTTTTCCGCTAAGAATCCGATATCGCTGGCCGTATCTTATCGCTTTCCAAGAACTTGCACACGGAGAGCGCATTCGGCGGTAAGTCAATCTTTGGATTTACCAGTTTGTGATCAACTTTAGTAGTCACCTAACCTAACCGTCATTACGATAAAAAAGTAGTGGTACTGAAGTATCGGAAAAAGTAGTGATAGTGAATTAACGGAAAAGGTCCAAAATAGTATTTGGCAAAGTATATAAAGTTAAAAATAATATGGATCTACAGTAAAACATTTATTTAGCTAATAATAATGTAGAACTAAGT
Source organism: Stictocephala bisonia (assembly GCA_035578905.1). NCBI lineage: Eukaryota > Metazoa > Arthropoda > Insecta > Hemiptera > Membracidae > Stictocephala > Stictocephala bisonia. The sequence continues at coordinate 1,288,707 of JAQJVL010000242.1, read as the reverse complement.
TTTGGTTGAGGTTAAATAATTGAGTTGGTTGAAAAATATTAAAACTATTGGAATAATAACACATTCAATTAATTTAAGTTATACAATGAAAAAGAATAACAAGTAATATTTAGGGTTTAATAAATAGAACATTTGACTGTATTACAGTCAAATATAATCTAAATTAACTAATATAAATTTCATTTGCTTACTTTTAGTTCAAGTTCTTTTTTAAAACAAGTATAAATTACAAGCAATTAAATTAAATCATTTAATTTTCTCTTAGTAAACAACCACGTGACGCCAAAGTCCTGAGTGTCGTGACGAATATAGCTGATGTTTCCAGGATAGGTAGTATAGTGAAGATTCTCCACGAAGTTGTCGAAATTAATTAAAAGATTCGTACGACGTACAGATTAGAATTTACATTACAACTAATACAAAACTCGGTCTTAACAATTGGAATTATATAACTATTCCTATACTATAAACATGTATAACATTACAACACTTTAACTAAACTTAAAAAACGAATAAATCAAGCCGACAAAGATACGAAAAACAAAGCAGAGACACAAAATGAGTGATTTTATTCATTAAAACAAGTAAGTTTTAAAAAGTTTAACAATTACAACCTAAGTTCTACAATCAGCTAAACGGTTCTAATGAATGTGTAATGAAGACAGAGCGCAGGCCATCAGAGTCCCCGGCGTCCTTCTGTATTTAACACAGCCTAATGCCCGGGCATTATACCGTAATGTTGACCATTACAGGCATACTTGTGCCCCATCATAGCACTAATTGTGGCTTGCCCACCAACGTATTTAGGACGGCTTTCAACTAATGTCTCCTACAAGATATATATATATAACTACAGTATAACAAATTTGTTACGGACAACAGAAAAACTTTTGTTTGTTGTTCACAGTATCGTTGATAGTATGGTATTTTGAAGAATCTTCACTATACTAACTGTCCTGAAAACATCAAATGTGTTCGTTATGACACTCGGCATGTGTGGTCTTTTACTAAGTCACTAGTGGCAGCGCAGTGCTGTAACACAGCTAATTGGGAACAAAGAGTTAAGGAGATTGTGGGCGATAGCTTTTATACTCTGTCCTCTTAATGGCATCCACTCAATGGTTGCCATCGACGTGGACTCTGCTAGAAAAGTTCATGTTGGGTTGTAGATAGGATCCGAATGTTGAATTGAGTATCTGGCTTGTCAGTTAGCTTTGAATCATACTAATACTACATGGTTCGAATTCCACGTAAAGGTGTAGGACCCTTAGTTGCTCAGGCTATTAAATAGCTCTTTTTGAGGAACAGTCGACCTTACTAAAAATGATTAAAATCGTTAATCTACACTCATCACACTCATTCAACCCTCATATTAGCCAATGTATCTAATCAGAGATCCGACGATTTGTTAATTTAAAGCAGAAACTGTGCATATATGGCCGCATTTGAACTATTAGCACAATATTATTCATTTTTATCCCTCCATATATATCTCAACAACATGCCAACAAAGATCAGAATAGTACATCCTACTTTTCACATATTACTCGTGATGAAATAATTCAATTATTGGGCAACACTGTTCTCAAACTAATTATCCAAGAATCACAAAAAGCAATATACTACTCCTTAATTGTGTAATGCCCTTGTAGATCAAGTTGCATTAATTAGTTGTGCAATATATATTACCCAATGGAAAGAAGACCATGCCAGTAAAGAGGTTTTTAGAGTTCCTCACAAACACTGGGCACAAATCGAAAGAGCTGGCTGCCTCTTGAAATATCAGTTCCACAAAAGTGATATAAAATATAGTCGTAAACAGAGCTTCGATAACGATTCCAAAATGACGGGAGTGTAAGCCAGAACAAAGGATTAAGTATACAAAGGATTAAGTGCTCTTCACATTCGTTGAACCTAGTTGGAGCAGCTTCAGTAGAGGCAACGGAAAAAGCTGCAGTATTTTTCGACCTCACGTAAGGGTTATACATTTATTTCTATTCTACTCATAGTTAAGGGATTTTAAAAAGTGTGCTTAAAGGTAGATTCCCAGTTATGAAATCACTATCGATTACCAGGTGGACAACTCGAGCCGACGCTCTTAAAGCAATTTCAAAAATATTAAAAAATCCTAAACTACTATTCTCTTTCAAAAGATGTTATTTCCCAATTAAATATCTCATTTTTCCCCCACTTCCTTTCTATTCATCTGCATGTCCAAAGCAATGCTGTTCCAAGCATCGTGTTTGCTGTTTCTAATTTTGTTGTTATCTAGGCAGTTAGGTCTCCATATAGCGGTTGTCAACGAAACAACTCTATCAAATGAATCGTCACATGATTTTCCCACTCATTCTCACTTAACACTCCTTCCATTTATAAACTGTGTAAGGTTGCTACATGAAGAGTAGTTTTTTTTTTTTTGTTTTAAAAAGAATAATTTAAGTTGAACGAAGATTAGTTCAAAAGACAGAGAGTTAGGGCATTTGAAATTCCCGCGTCTGCCGCCTACTACACTTAGGCACCGCTTGGAGGCGCCAGGCCGGCAAGAACAAAACCAGCCGCCCACACCCGCAGAGCCAGTTCGACTCGAGTGTTAGCGGCGAAACTAGTTCTACGAGGTAAGTGGGCCTGCCTCGACATACTGTATTACAGCTTGCCCTTCTGCTAGCTTTGTGCATTAGCTTGTTGAAGCCACTCATATAGTAGCTTGTTTTAATACTTGCATGTGAGAGGAGAAGTTTAAGTTATCAGAGACGAGTTAATCGGGGTTAAGTGTTACTGCTGTGAAAAGCGGTCCTGACCCGTGTATCATTGCCAACAGTTTTGGTCGTTACATTCTGCCAGTAGAAGTTTTAGTTTTGTTTTATTTTGAATCATTTCATTCACGAGGCGAGTGGCCCGAGTATTTTTCGAGTTGTATTACGTAGGTCCCTTTTTGGCTTTGAACTGCCGTGAAAGGCGGGACGGCCCAAGCGTAGGTAGGTTACGTAGGTCCCTTTTTGGCTTTGAACTGCCGTGAAAGGCGGGACGGCCCAAGCGTAGGTAGGTTACGTAGGCCCCTTTTTGGCTTTGAACTGCCGTGAAAGGCGGGACGGCCCAAGCGTAGGTAGGTTACGTAGGTTCCCTTTTGGCTTTGAACTGCCGTGAAAGGCGGGACGGCCCAAGCGTAGGTAGGTTACGTAGGTTCCCTTTTGGCTTTGAACTGCCGTGAAAGGCGGGACGGCCCAAGCGTAGGTAGGTTACGTAGGTTCCCTTTTGGGCTTTGAACTGCCGTGAAAGGCGGGACAGCCCCAGGCGTAGGTGGGTTCCGTAGGCACCTTTTGTTTTCTTTGGACTGCCGTGAAAGGCGGGACTTGGGGTTTTAGGACATTAGGACACAGTATCGACGTTTCCAGCATCATATATCCTCCGCACACTGTCCCAACCTACCCCGAGGCGAGAGGTGATGATGAGTGGTGGTCTTGTACCACGTGAATGATCTTTTGAGATCAAACGTACTGAGCCGTTCGCCTCGACTCCATTCCTTAACTCCGACCCCTGGAATTATACCCAGCCCGCTGCAACTATCCTAGCTGGCAAACGTGCGAAATATTTATACGACATCGAACGTAAACAAAAACGTACCTTACAAATGGCGCCCGAACAGGGACGAGTTTAGTGTCATCGAGGGCGAGTTATTTTATTTCCCATACAAATAAGGACGATCAGTTTGTTGCTGACTAACGAGGAGATTATAAGCGACATCCCAATTCGAGTCTACGAGAGTCATAGATCACAATCATTTTGGTCTATTCGAAGGAGAAAACTATTTAGATTACGAAAGCTTTTGTCCATTTTGACTTTATTATTTCGAGATGCTGAGACCAATTAGTTTCTGGAGAATTCTTAGCTACTTTTGTAGTCGAATGTACGTATTGCCGAAGGGTGGATCCCAGAATACGAAAGAAACGCCAATCCAGAAAGGGGATGTGAATAAACCTGGCGTGACTACGGATAGCAAGGTGTCGGAAACCGAGAGAGGAGTGTCTGAACGAGGAGGATCAGATCAACAAACGAAACCTGCTGAGCAGCGACCCAGTGTCCCCAGGTTAACAGTAGGAACTGTCACGGACCCTTCAATTCCGTCACCTACCGAACTAGATCCATTGGTAGGATGGGTCTATCGTTTGACCAAAGCCCAGTTAATAGCTGATATGTCCAAGTACCGTTTGGACTGTGAAGGGAAAACATTAGATCAACTGAGAAGAGAATTCGTTAAATTTATCCGCCTAAATTCAGACCTGTTGGAAGGTGCTACAGGTGGAGTGGTGACGTCTAATCTAGAAGAAACGAAACGCCTTAGCGAGGGAGGATACTTGGATAAAACTAGACTAGAGTCAAGTTTTCGAGAAATATTAGATATGCATCCCGAGGCGAGTGACGACGACGTTAGAAGGCAGCTTATAGCTTTGAAGATGCAGACGCAAAAAGAGAGGACGGAGAACGTAGGTCTCGAGAACTTTGCATCCACGATACAGGAACATTGCACTGGTTCCAGTAGAAAGAGCGGCTGCCGAGCGTCCACTAATCTGCCAAGACGACACGATTCCCAGATGACGGGTACAGTAGGATGGAGCGGAGCAGATACCATTCGACAGGATGAGGCTAGGGAGCAGCCCCAGCAATACACGCACACTGTACAGCGAAATTTTGGTTCAGCTGAGATATTCGGAGTAGTACGGAAATGGAATTTAAGTTTCGATGGAGAAAGAGATCCTATATCATTCTTAGAAAGGCTGGACGAACTAATGGAGTCATACAACGTGTCTGGCTCCGATATTATTAAAGCACTGCCAGAACTCCTGAGGAGAAACGCTCTGCTTTGGTATAGAAATAATAAGATGTTTTGGATGACGTACGAAGACTTCAGAACCGACTTTGAACTGAACTTCTTACCTGCGGGGTATCATTTGAACCTAGATGACGAGATCAAAAGAAGAACACAGGGAGTGAACGAGCCCATTCGTTCGTTTGTGGTAGCGCTCAGCACAATAATGCGAAGAAGAGGCAGAATGTCCCCATCAGAACAATTAGATCGCCTGTATGCCAACATGCATCCCAAATACAAATTAATCGTAAAAAGGGGAGATGTTCGAACCATTAATGAATTAGTCAATATGGCCGAGCATTATGAGATGTATACCCGAGAGACAAACTTATATCGTCCTCCTCCCTCACCGGCTCAATCTTTGATCCCGGAAACAGCATTCCACAGCAGGGATCGACGAAATAAAATGTATGATGCCGCCCCGGTAAACGACGTCAAGGCTCGTCACACCATCCATAATAACGACCCAGATGATCTGGAGACAACGCAGAACCCACGGCAAGGACATCGTCAGCACCCAGTTAGTCATGAGCAAGAATCGTGTATAGACCCGATGGGACAAAAGAAAATGGAACCGAGGAAATTCACACAGCGGTCTGGTCCAGCTCCGGAGTCGAAAACAAGAACTGGTGGTCCGAATCCAATGGAAGACTTTGTGTGCTGGAATTGTGAAAGGAGAGGTCACTTATTTCGAAATTGCCGACTACCCAAGTCACTAAGATGTTATTTTTGTAAGAAACCGAGTGTCAAAACGACAGATTGTTCATGCAGTGCGGGAAACGAGAAGTGGACTCAGAGAGGAGGAGGTCACCTGAGATCCATGAGACCAAACGAACGACCTCCGAAGAATGGGCAAAGTGGGTTGAATATGTAGGCCAGTTTACCAAGAACTGCGAGGCTGTTGCCAAAGGTGAGGATGCTGTGAACGAATTGAAACGAGCTCTCACGAGTGCACCAATATTGTCATGTCCGGACTTTAAGGAGACCTTTGTTGTGCAAGTCGATGCCTCGCTAGTAGGACTGGGTGCGACGCTTTCCCAAATTCAAGGGGGAAAAGAAGTCGTAATTGCGTATGCGAGTAGGCTCCTTACGGACGGCGAGAAGAAATTCACTGTCACCGAATTAGAATGCCTGGCACTGGTATGGGCAGTAAGGAAATTCCGGTCGTACATCGAGGGTTACCATTTCATAGCAATCACGGACCACCAGGCACTCCAGTGGTTAATGAGAATCCAACAGCCAACGGGCAGACTGGCCCGATGGATTCTAGAACTGCAGCAGTATGATTTCTCAATAAAGTACCGAAAGGGATCATTGAATAAGGTAGCAGATGCCCTATCTAGGAATCCAGCCGGAGACGCAAATAGACCCAAGGAGGAACAACATATGCCTATTGGAACCCTGACAGTTAAGCACAAGGAAACCTCCTCCAAGAATATCCCGAGGGAGATCGCCCGAATGCCGTGGTACGATTACATGATGAGAAGAGTAACGTCCAATCCTGAGAAATATCCCCGATATACTATTCAGCAGGGTAAACTCCTTAAGTATATACCACCTCGGAATACTGTCAAGCAGCCTGATCGGACATTAGACTGGAAAACGTGCGTAAGCGAGCAAATGAGGAAAACTGTTTTGGAAGAAACGCATGATAGAGCGACGGCGGGGCACTTTGGATTTAGAAAAACGACCAAGCGAGTGGCTGAGAGATATTACTGGCCCACTTGGAGGCGAGATGTTCGGCAATACATACGTTCATGTGATGTTTGCCAGAAATATAAAATTGAGCAATACAAACCGGCAGGGCTAATGCGTTTTAGAAGACCCCAGGGTCCATGGTATTCCGTAACGGCAGATCTAATCGGACCGTTACCTAGATCTAGAAAAGGAAACACTTTTATCCTAGTCCTACAAGACTGTTTCAGCAAATGGGTGGAGTTAGCTCCTCTACGTGCGGCAACGGCCCACAACGTATCCTCGCAATTTGAGGAGATCCTGTTGTTGAGATACGGGTCGCCAGAAATACTCGTAGTAGACAACGGTAAACAGTTTACGTCAAAAATCTTTCAAGACCTCGCCGCTGAATGGGGAATAGAGATACAGTTTACAGCCCCTTATTCCCCTCAGTCAAACCCCGTCGAACGATATAACAAGGTCTTAGGGACAATGTTAGCTCAGTTTGTTAACCACGATCATCGAGATTGGGATATAAATCTTTCAAGATTCAGGTTTGCAATGAATACGGCGGTGCACGACTCGACTCAGTTTACACCGGCCATGATAAACTTAGGACGAGAGCTCAGACCTCCAAAGTCTCTTTTCGGACCAACTCTTGAGATTGACGAACCTGGAGTAGGTAATAGAGAGACTGCGTTTAAACGTATCCGTGACTGGTGCCATGAGAATCTAAAGAAAGCATTCGAGTCCCAAGCTAAATTTTATAACCTTCGACGAAGGGATATTAGGTATAATATTGGTGACCGAGTCCTCAAGAGAAACCACCTGCTATCTTCGGCAGCGAACGCATTTGCTAGCAAGTTAGCTCCAAAGTACGGGGGCCCCTTTGTGGTTGAAGGGAAGAAGGGCTACAACGTCTATCTCATCCGAGAAGAGGGTAGTAGTAAATCCTCCACGGCCCATGTCAAAGACTTAAAGCCATTTTACACGAATCGAGTCTCTGATGGTTAAACATCTCCTTTTTCTGTTTGCCTTGCTTTGCATGCCTCACTGCACCTTTTTCTCTCAACAGGTCCTTGGTGTGTCCAACAATAGAGATGGCCCTCCGAAGATTAGTCACGTTCAGTGACGCTTCGTTTACCGACCTTAGCTCACCTGAGGGTTTGGTGAACGATGAGATCATAAACAGCTTCCTGAGGATTGTAGAGAGGAGAAACTATTATTACGCACATTCACTACCCTCAGTATTTGCGTTCGATACGTTCTTTCTAGATGACTGGAATAACAAGAAACTGTCAGCCATAGACCGAAGAACAAGAGAGCGCAATATATTCGACAAGGAGATATTGTTGTTTCCTATCCATTTACCTAACCACGGGCCACAAGGACACTGGGCGTTGCTGGTGGTCTCCAACAGAAGAGGAACGATTGCCACGTACGACTCCTGTGGGTGGAACCATGAAGATGAGGCTGAAGCCATAAAAGACTACCTCGAGTATGAAGCGAGGAAACGCAAGGTAACGAAGGACAACGTTTGGCTAATGCTGAAGACGCCTCTGGACTTACCGCTTCAACAGAATCCGTATGACTGTGGAGTTTTCTTGTGCGCCTACGCCGAAATGTTGACCAGAAACGCAAAGCTGAGGAGTAAGAGATTATGCGGCAAACAGATTCGCCGAAGCGTTGCGGAGATTTTGAGGAACAGGAGAGTTGGGACCGAAAACTTTAGATTGTGGGAAAACGACAACCTCAGTAACTGCCTCGCTCCCGAGATAAGAGGGATACCCTCTAGGGTAGAAACCCCAACGAATTCCATCATCACGATCAACATCCCCGACCACAGTCCCATGGAGCTGGAAGTACATTGGGACCCAGTGTTGGAGCAGCTGACAAAGGAGGCCGAAGTAGGGTACACCCAGGAAGGCCCTAACCTGTTTTCCGGAGCCGTGTCAGAAGGACGGGTTGACACCCACAGCCCCTGTGAAGAAAGTTCACGAATTCCCGAGGACGACACATTGCTGACGTTAATCGACGAAGCCTTGGAGGAGTTAAGCAACGAAGATGAATGTGTAAACAAACTGACGACCGCCTTTGTCAGATTAGGAGCTGACGAGGATGATGCTCCCACCATAGAAGAGAAGAAAGCAGATTTCGGCGATCCCCCCTCGCCCTGCCTTTCCCTAGCTGCCCCGGATGATTGGGAAATGCTCGACGAAGAAGAGACGGGTAAGGAAGGGGCAACCTTACTGAATACGGAAGCGTCCGAGGAGAGGCGGTCCGAGAAGAATCACCAAGGCCCGTCTGACCCACCGCCTAGAGTCGTCAAACGAAGGCGGCAGAGAAGGCATCCCAGAAGAGTGCGCATCTATGGCGAAGATGGCGTCATGAAGAGGATAAATGCGAAATATCTGCCCCCAAAGTGATGGCTAAACGATGGGGAGATTTTGATTTCTATCGAAGAATTTTGATTTTATTTTAGAAGAACGAAGTACATTATGATTTTATTTAAACTACAGAGGTTATTTTATGTTAGAAGAAGAGATTATGATTTGCTTCAAGCGAGACGATTGTAGTTCATTTGCGAAGAGGGAAGTTTGGATTTCAGGAAGTCCGATTCTTTTTTTTTGTTTGTTTTTTTTACCCCGATCAAAGTGGGGGGTGTAAGGTTGCTACATGAAGAGTAGTTTTTTTTTTTTTTGTTTTAAAAAGAATAATTTAAGTTGAACGAAGATTAGTTCAAAAGACAGAGAGTTAGGGCATTTGAAATTCCCGCGTCTGCCGCCTACTACACTTAGGCACCGCTTGGAGGCGCCAGGCCGGCAAGAACAAAACCAGCCGCCCACACCCGCAGAGCCAGTTCGACTCGAGTGTTAGCGGCGAAACTAGTTCTACGAGGTAAGTGGGCCTGCCTCGACATACTGTATTACAGCTTGCCCTTCTGCTAGCTTTGTGCATTAGCTTGTTGAAGCCACTCATATAGTAGCTTGTTTTAATACTTGCATGTGAGAGGAGAAGTTTAAGTTATCAGAGACGAGTTAATCGGGGTTAAGTGTTACTGCTGTGAAAAGCGGTCCTGACCCGTGTATCATTGCCAACAGTTTTGGTCGTTACATTCTGCCAGTAGAAGTTTTAGTTTTGTTTTATTTTGAATCATTTCATTCACGAGGCGAGTGGCCCGAGTATTTTTCGAGTTGTATTACGTAGGTCCCTTTTTGGCTTTGAACTGCCGTGAAAGGCGGGACGGCCCAAGCGTAGGTAGGTTACGTAGGTCCCTTTTTGGCTTTGAACTGCCGTGAAAGGCGGGACGGCCCAAGCGTAGGTAGGTTACGTAGGCCCCTTTTTGGCTTTGAACTGCCGTGAAAGGCGGGACGGCCCAAGCGTAGGTAGGTTACGTAGGTTCCCTTTTGGCTTTGAACTGCCGTGAAAGGCGGGACGGCCCAAGCGTAGGTAGGTTACGTAGGTTCCCTTTTGGCTTTGAACTGCCGTGAAAGGCGGGACGGCCCAAGCGTAGGTAGGTTACGTAGGTTCCCTTTTGGGCTTTGAACTGCCGTGAAAGGCGGGACAGCCCCAGGCGTAGGTGGGTTCCGTAGGCACCTTTTGTTTTCTTTGGACTGCCGTGAAAGGCGGGACTTGGGGTTTTAGGACATTAGGACACAGTATCGACGTTTCCAGCATCATATATCCTCCGCACACTGTCCCAACCTACCCCGAGGCGAGAGGTGATGATGAGTGGTGGTCTTGTACCACGTGAATGATCTTTTGAGATCAAACGTACTGAGCCGTTCGCCTCGACTCCATTCCTTAACTCCGACCCCTGGAATTATACCCAGCCCGCTGCAACTATCCTAGCTGGCAAACGTGCGAAATATTTATACGACATCGAACGTAAACAAAAACGTACCTTACAACTGATTAAACTAAAAACAATAAAACGCACAAAGCACACACCACTCACCTACACCTGATGACAGATAATGCTACATGTAGCAGATATTGGAAGAAGATGCATGCGACTACTAATGGTATATATAGCAAAAGCTAGATGTAACATAATTTCCCTTTGATATTACCGACTCCGGCCGGGAAACAGAATTTCTCCTACATATAGCCAAAATTGCTATATCTAGCTCGAAATGCTACATGTAACATTTTTACAAAAATTTTACTATATAACAGGTTTTGCTTCATAGTGTAAACGCCTATTCTGTTAGTACATTTGAAGATACTAAATTTTAAATAAACAGATTTTACTAACTAAGACACAAATATATATTACTCTCACCTAAGATGTCATTCAATGTATTTGTATGTGAAAAACATAATAAATCCAATTATTATATTGAAGTTTTAGCAAAGAAAATAAAATGTTTTCTGAACATAGAGGAGGTTTGAGTTCAATAAAAGTTTGTGACCTATTTAAGTGCAAAATAATTAAATACAAGATTGTATAGCACCAGAAATAACTTGAACTGTAAAATACCTTGAAAGTAATAGGTTTATGTTGTATGTGAAATATCTTAAACAATTTTATATGTAATTGATATTTTAAAAGATAAACTACCTTAGTTTCAAATTAATTGGTCTGTAAACAGTTTGGCAAGTAAAGTTTGTGAAGAGAAGTACCAGAACTTGCAAAAACAAGAAAAAAGGAAACCTTAATGGATTTATAACGGTAGGAAATCTTAAACATAAGGAGTACTATACGCAAGAGACAAAAAACAAAAAAAATCAAACTAAAATTTATAATTTATTTGTTTTTAATTTTTTATCTTTCTTAAAAAATAATTATCTTTTTTAACTGTAGGTACTTTAATGCCAGCTGTTAGGTGACCACAGTAAATATGGCCAATGCGGCTAATATGGAAAAAGTCAAGTGTACCGTAATGGTTTTTTTGCAATCCCATACGCATTGCTGAGAGTCGTCAAGACCAACTCAGCCCACCATTCTGTCGATTGTTGCAATCCCATACGCATTTCTGAGAGTCGTCAAGACCAACTCAGCCCACCATTCTGTCGGTTGTTGCAATCCCATACGCATTGCTGAGAGTCGTCAAGACCAACTCAGCCCACCATTCTGTCGGTTGTTGCAATCCCATACGCATTGCTGAGAGTCGTCAAGACCAACTCAGCCCACCATTCTGTCGGGCGTTGCAACCCCATACGCATTGCTGAGAGTCGTCAAGACCAACTCAGCCCACCATTCTGTCGGGCGTTGCAACCCCATACGCAATGCTGAGAGTTGTCAAGACCAACTCACCCCACCATTCTGTCGGGCGTTGTAACCCCATACGCAATGCTGAGAGTCGTCAAGACCAACTCACCCCACCATTCTGTCGGTTGTTGCAATCCCATACGCATTGCTGAGAGTCGCCAAGACCAACTCAGCCCACCATTCTGTCGGGCGTTGCAACCCCATACGCAATGCTGAGAGTCGTCAAGACCAACTCAGCCCACCATTCTGTCAGGCGTTGCAACCCCATACTCAATGATGAGAGTCGTCAAGACCAACTCACCCCACCATTCTGTCGGTTGTTGCAATCCCATACGCATTGCTGAGAGTCGTCAAGACCAACTCAGCCCACCATTCTGTCGATTGTTGCAACCCCATACGCATTGCTGAGAGTCGTCAAGACCAACTCAGCCCACCATTCTGTCGGGCGTTGCAACCCCATACGCAATGCTGAGAGTCGTCAAGACCAACTCACCCCACCATTCTGTCGGGTGTTGCAACCCCATACGCAATGCTGAGAGTCGTCAAGACCAACTCAGCCCACCATTCTGTCGGTTGTTGCAATCCCATACGCATTGCTGAGAGTCGTCAAGACCAGCTCCCCCACCATTCTGTCGGTTGTTGCAGTCCCATACGCATTGCTGAGAGTCGTCAAGACCAACTCAGCCCACCATTCTGTCGGGCGTTGCAACCCCATACGCAATGCTGAGAGTCGTCAAGACCAACTCACCCCACCATTCTGTCGGTTGTTGCAATCCCAAACGAAGACCACAGGGGAAAAAGGATGAAGGTCCATTTTTTCACAAATTGAGGTTACAGTAATTTTGGATTATAAAAACCTGGTATAAAACAGTGCCATAACTGTTTTAGAGAAATAAGATGAGGGTGCCAAGTTATAAGCATTTAAAATATAGCCATGCAGGGGAATAAGGATGAGGGTCCTAGTGAATGTAAGCTAAAAGGATGAAGGTACACAAAGTATTATGTTGGCTGCACTGAGTCACCTGTCCTTTTCTTTGTGTTGTACTCATGAGATTGGTGCGGACTGTAAGTGTTTACGTCTGGAATGTTTTAAAGAAATTACTTTGGAAGAACGAAAAGTGCTAATTTCACGGTTTAATGACATGAAAACGTATGATGAACAATCTCTGTATCTGTGTGGCCTTATTACCTGCCAGCCTGTTGCTCGACATCGCCCTAAAAAGCCTGTAATTGAAGCAGATTTTCATGCCTTCTCTTATTCTTATAAGGTAAGAATAATGAGGAATGGTGAGTTAAAAGAAGTTCCTGTATGCTATAAAGCCTTTTTATCATTACATGGAATTTCCGCCAAGCGGGTACAAACTTTGCAGAAAGGCCTAAAAACAACAGGAACTGCCCCAAAAGACATGCGTGGAAAACATAGCTCGAGGCTTAACAAAATTTCAGATGTTGATCTAAATAGTGTCATTGAACATATCGGTTCTTTCAAAGGGAGGAAATCCCATTACAGCCTAAAGAAATCCCAAAAACTGTACCTACCGGAAGAACTGAACATTAAGAAAATGTTTGAAATGTTTAAAGAAAAATGTCCAGGAGTAAAGGTTTCCTATGAAAAATACAGGGAGTTGTTTAATACAAAATTTAACATAGGCTTTGGGTATCCGAGGTCTGACACATGCAGCTTTTGTGATCAGCACAAAGTACAAGTGGAAGCTTTGAATTCTAAGCTAGCAGATCCCAGCAACGACGATTCAACAAAGCTCCATTTAAATTCAGAGTTAGTGAAAATGAAAACTCAAAAAGAGGTACATTTAAGAAAAAGTGAAGCTTTTTACAATCGGAAGCGATTAGAAAAATTGAAATCTCAAAAATACAAAACTAAGGCTGCTATTACAATGGATTTTCAAAAGAATTTAAATGTTCCGAACATAAATACGAATGATGCTTACTACAGAAGAAAACTTTCATTCTTTATGTTTAATATTCATCAGCTATGTGATTCAGAATCTTTTTTTTTTACGTATCCAGAAACATCAGGAAAAAAGGGTGCTGATGAAGTATGCTCATTTTTGTGGGACTACGTGTGCAATCATTTAGCCACATATGTACAAGACCTAACAATATTTTGCGATTCGTGTGGAGGACAAAACAAAAACTATACTGATTTTAGGATGCTGCACTATATTGTTCATTATATAAAACGCCTAAATAGCATCACTGTAGTGTTTCCAATTCGAGGTCATTCGTACCTTGAGTGCGACAAGAACATGGGTCTTATAAATCAAAAAAGTTTAGTGGAACTACCTCAACAGTGGAATGATGTTGTGCAAAGCTCACGTTCTAAGCCAAAACCTTTTGTTGTAATAAATTGTGAAAATCAAAACATTTTTAAAGGCTGGACATAATTTCTTTCCACATATTATGTCAAGAAATGTTCATTTAAAAGTAGGCCGATACGAGAAATCAAAATTGTTAAAGAACATCCCCGAATGATCATTCACAGGAGCTCGTACAGCGGTTCTTTCGAACAGAGTATCATTACTATACCAAAAAGAAAACAGCTATCATTGCCAGAAGGACAATTTAATTTACCTCCACTTGCCTATGATGGTCTTCTACCCATATCAAAGAGCAAGTATGACGATCTGCAGCACCTCAAGAAATTTTGTTCCTTGAATAATCAAGAGTACTATGATAAAGTACCGTTTGCGCCTGTGCCGTGAGTATTTGGACCCTCATCCTTCTTGTACTGATTCTCTGGACATTCATCTTTATTGCTATGTTTATTATGTATCATTTAAGTATATATGTATTTTATCGCTATTGGTTACAATTTTATATATCTTTTAATTATTGGCCTAAAACCATAGCAAAATTGTTGACAGTAAACTTTGGTCTCCTTTTTTTGTGTAATATTTATAAAGTTAAGAAGGGTTTCAAAAATAAAATTGTATATTTCTCGAAAGTTGTGTGTTTGGACCTTCATCCTTTTTCCCCTGTGGTCTTCTAATTTACGCATTGCTGAGAGTCGCCAAGACCAACTCAGCCCACCATTCTGTCGGCTGTTGCAATCCAATACGCATTGCTGAGAGTCGTCAAGACCAAATCAGCCCACCATTCTTCGATTGTTGCAATCCCATACGCACGGCTGAGAGTCGCCAAGATACACTCAGCCCACCATTCTATCGGCTGTTGCAAATTTAACGCAGTGAAACTCTTAGAAAAAGAAATAAAAAACTCGGTTATATTCATTTAACCCAAACCGGCAAGATCTTTCTGCAATTTTCTAGAAGAATAGAAATTCCCAAATTAAAGCATAACATTTCAATATAGACATAAGGCAATTTTTCGGGGGGATGGGAATAAAAGGATTTGGTCAGTGCACTTATGAGGAAAACAAATGACCGAAGTAGATTGTATCAAACAATGAGGCAGCCCCAAATGACTACATGAGGCTGATGGTTATGTGTGAATGCCGTGACTTGAGCGGTGAGAGAATGTCTTTTACTGGTTATATCGTGGTCCGCCGGATACCCACACTGAGGTAATAGGGGAAATACTTGAACACAGAAAATAGTTTTATGGTAAGACTGAACACTCAAGTAGTAATCAAATCTACTGTGCTTAAAATAATACCTTATGATTCTATACCTTGAAATTGTATTAAATCATCTGTATTACAAAAACTAAATTTCAGAAGAATTTTTATGAACCAGGAAAATTAATCGTCATATAAGAACGACACTCGAAGAGCTAAATATATTTTTTTATTAGCTGTTATTATCAGAAAGTAAATAAAATCATGAAATTGGATATATCCAATACACAAGGGTGTAACTGAAATACTACTTGCACAAACTTCAGAATGTTGTTCCTGGGATCAAAACAAACAACAAATTTCATGTAAACATACTTCCCAATATGCACAGTTTTCTGTCTATCTGTCCGTTTGTGTTTTTTACATTATAATTTTTTTTCTCTGCAACCACAAAAGGTAGATTGTTTAAATTTGGCACATATGCTATAGGGTGAATTCAGGTAATTTCGTGATACTGGTAAACTCGTGATAGTTTTTCTCTGGCTTGTCACGGTTTTACCATGTAAGGTAGAGTTCCAAACGTTTGCTACTAGATCGCAGGACAATTCACAGATCAGTATGAGACGTTATCAACTACACTAATTATTTTCAAGGGAGTTAGGATGATGAATGGCTTGAAACAGCAACTTCCTCCAGGGGCCATTTGTAGACTATCAGATATAGGGTGATTAATACAGAAATGTTTAAGACTGGTTTGACCATTTTTTGACACATATCCCCACAGGAAGACCAGCAGTATTGTTTATGGATTCCCAAGCATCTCACCTCAGTCCCGGTCTTCTTTCAAAAGCAGCACAAAATGATATTCACATTGTAACGTTCCCGTCACACACTACACATATATTACAACCACAACGCTAGATGTAAACGTTTACAAATCATTAAAATCTGATTTTCTTTAAGACATTTATATATTTATGAGAAAAAATCCACAAGAGCGCCCGGGCAGAATGGACTTTAACGGTCTGATGACAACTACCTACTTGAAATCGTTCAGTCATTCCAACATCATTGCAGGGTTTAGGGAAACGGAAATTTATCTTTTTAATATAGATGCAATCCCTGATTCAGCTCTCGCAACTTCAGATACAAGTGAAGACACAGGAATAGACTTACGGGACGAGCTTGAGCAGAGTCAAGAGCTTATTGTTGAGCCTAGAGAACTATATTAGCTTTTTCAAACTCCTAAATCAAGCAAAGTAAGGACCCCCACCCCCAAAGTTGCCTTAAAACAAAGGGGGTTTCACCGAAAAATGGAAACTTAGCCATTCCTGACTCTTCAAATGGAGCAGAGCAGTCATTCCTGGTCCGTCAAAAAAGAAGAGTAAATTTCAGCTTGATGCTGGCAAAGATGCAATACGTGTGGTGGGAAATATGTGGATGATGTAAAAAAGCTAAAATGGAGCGAAGTGGATAAAATGTAACTTTTGTAAAATTTGGTATCATTGCATTTGCCAAAATGTTAAAGAAAATCAAGTGGTTTTCATGTGTTCTAATTGTGAAATAAACAGTGACTCACAATAAGCTTAGTTGGAGTGTTAATCAGAATATAGGCCTGTGTCTGTGTTAAATAATCAAATACCAATAATAATCATTTTTATTTCACTCAAACATTCATATGTAAGATTAAAGAAATTTGTTCATAATTTTACATTTTTCATTTTATCCTAAGCTAGATATTGATTTAAAAGCTTGAGAAACTACTTACAAATCTATACAGATAATAACGTGATAGTAAACGGCTACCAATACCACGATATTACCTTCACTATCACAAGATTACTTTAACCATACATTGTTATAACAATTATATTTTATTTAAAAAATTACTGTAATTATAGCTACATAACTTTAGCCTAAGATACTAAAAAACATACTAAATACAATAGCCACAAACAAAACAAAAAATACTGAATTCTTGTTTATCTTAGAACAGGTTTTAAAATTTTACCACGAGAGATTACCTTAATTCACCCTACAAGTAATACTCTGTTAAATTAAAAAATTGAAAAAATTTGTCAAAAATTTTCAAAATGGCGACTAGTTAAAAACTTTGACGTTAAATTACATAAAAACTACACCCTGTATAAAATAAAATGATAAATTTTATTACAAAACTAACGATACCTAATTCATTGAAAACAAGAACAATAAATGCATAATTTGTGGTATTTTCTTTAATCTAGTTACACTTGAAGAACAAAACTTCACTCGTTAAAACGCGAAAATTAAAAACCTTTAAAAATGATGTTCTGGAATGGAATCCAACTAAGATTTACGTACTTTGAGGAAGGGGGATTGATTTCAGAATCCAAGGAAGTTCTTCCAAATGTTAAGTTGCACGGGTGTTTATTTCACAATTCCCAATATATTTGGAAGAAGGAACAAGAACTGGGCTTCACTCAGACGTACACGACGACCAACGAAAGAGGCGAGACAGTGCATTAAAATGTGTGCTCTCGCTTTTTTGAAACCAGATGTTGCAGAAGGATGCATGGACCGCCGTAGTCATGCCCCAAAAGTAGGAAACTTGAACGGAATTTTACACTATTTCGTCGATCAATGCCTCGATAATCTTCAAATTCCTATTCCTTTCTGGAATTGTTTCGGACCAAAAACCGAGTTGAAGTTTGGAACTTCAACCTAAATAACCTTATAAAACCTCGCCCTTGCATAGACAAATTAGTATCGTACTTTGAAAAGAGAATCAGAGAGATCTTTTATCGAGATTACAAGATGGAATTGAGCCTCGAAGGATGTAAGACGAGAAGAAAGTACTGCATTATCGATTAAAGGATCAAGAGATCAACCATGAGGTATGAGAAACTCGGAACATAAGGGCCTTCTTAAAAATCATGTTACATTATGAAACTGGAATGAACATAATCAGATAAACAAAATAAAAACTGGAAAAAACAGACTTGCCATGGGATGGTTTAAAAATATATGGAAGCCTTCAATATATGTAGCTCATGGTCTTAGTTATAAAGTTGCTGCAGCCATAGAAACACTAATTTCTAGAGGAAATATAGAACCAGGAGCATTTTCGACAGCATATTTCTTCAGGATGATAAATGACTGGTTCGATATATTTAATGATTACGTTGTGAAAGGTAACACTTTAAGAAGTAAACTTACCATAAAATCCAGGCATTTAGATGTGTTATCAGAAATAGACAACTGGATAAAATCATTGAAAATTATATATCATAACCATAATGTTACAAAACAGATTAAACGTAATAATGCTCTAAAAAAACGTACACAGTTATCTACATAGCTATTTTGATTTACTTGTACATTAACCATTTTTATTTTCCCTTAAAAGTTTTTCATAGCTTATTTGCCATAACTGTATTGTAAATAACTTGTACTTCATATTATTTATGTAAATTTCATGTTTTTTTTTCTTAGCACAAAAAACTGTTTGTAACAAGACTACATTCACTCATTTTTGTGAACTTTATTTATGCACTGTATTCACCTTAGTGATCTCTCACTTATATTCTTCGTGCATATTTAAATATTTTCGTCTAATGTAAAAACTTTGCATTTATTTACTTTCAATCAAAAATACTCTGGTGCTAACATCCAAGAGTTATATTCTCACATGTATTATAGTTTTATTTCTTATTGACTCTTTTGAAACTTTTTATTAAACCTAAAATTGTTTTATGAAACATTTATTAAAATAATTAATATTTTTGAATATTTGAACTTTGTTTATGTTGTGGAAAACTGTTTATAACATCAAGTGGATTTTAAAACTTAACTTCGTCTACTCTGCTCTCAACTCAATTCTGCAAGTGAACTCTGTATTGTTCCCCTGCTACTATTAGTTATATTCTTAACTTTGGTTTTTAATTTAAGAAATTATATAGGCCTATTCACTTTTCGTTAATTATTTGAGGTTCAGCTCTCTCAAAATGGCCCTTTCGCAAATGCTAAGCGAGAAAACCATTTCGCTCAAATACAACCTAATACGACTTCTGATCAGAATCGTCTACAACAGTGGCTTGTACGGGCTAATTAATATCTTGATAGGCTAAGACAAGAATTTTCCGACACCCTTGATTTGTGTCGAGAATTACACCCCCTTCCTTTCTTCAGTGTGCGATAAATAAGATCTTGTGCTTAAAACTGTTTTAATTCTTTTGTCTCAATGTTAAATGTTCCTCCGAAATTATTTATTTCTCAAAAAATGAACTCAACACATAGTAAATGCAAATATTATGTCAATATACTAGTTTTTAATTCCAGTTATGTCTAAAAATGTGTTCTAAACACTGGAAAAAATATTCCTAGATCACTTCTGAGAGAAAGGTACATATATTAACATTACAGAAGATAGGGCGCAGTGAACCTCTCAAAATGGAAGGATATGGATCTCTAGCATTATAATTAAGCTTAGAAATATTTAAAAATAGAAATATTCATTAGTGTTTACTTTCTTATTGAATTTAGCTTTTTCGTAAAACCTAGCTATTTCAAAAAGAATCAGTAAATGAAATGATTTTGAATCAAAGGCTTTAGTAATATCGAGGGATTAATAGCAATTAAGTGTTCGTTGAGCCGTCTGAACGATGCAACCGTGACTGTCCGTCCAATATTGGGGGATACTTCAACTTGTCAAACAACGGATGCAAACGGTTTTCTAACTTAATAATACATATTGTTGAAAAATGACTGATCATGTAGAGTTACTTGAGTTTTTTGTCAGTAAATGTTAAGCACACGTACAAATGTAACTGACATTTTTATTTTGCATAAAGAAAATTTAGTTTTTAATGTGCACGCCAACACCTGATACAGGTTAAGTACTTTTTGATAAATTAATTTGTATGAGGACCTAAAATCTAACTAATGTTATAAGTAAGTTAGGTGAATTTTGATTTCCGATACCTAAATTACTCTCGATTACTAGGCTATTCTAAATTATATTTTAAATCTGAACTAAAAACATGAACGCACACAACTTACAGAGTATAAAGCACTATTTTGTTGCTAATCCATCCATTAACAAGAATAAGAATAATTTTTATTGCATAGTTACAATATATAAAATTGCATCGCAATCGTTATTATTTAATAATACCTAGTGAGTCTAGCAACTCAGTCACTCCACAATCCATTCCATACAAACCTACACTGGTTGACACTCACTCACGCATTCACTCATGTGTTCTGTCCAGCATCTGCATTAAGTTTGTTAAATATATTTCTTAATTATTCATCCCAGCGGCTCGTCAAAAACTCTTCTAGAGAGTAAAATGCATTCGACACCAAAAGATGTTTCAGACGAATTTTAAACATATTTAAATTATAAGCCAGTTTAATACTATTTGACAACTTATTAATCAACTTGACGCCGACTTGGTATGGGAGTTTCTTTGACAGGTTTGTTCTAAAATTCAGTGCGCGCAGGTTGTCCCTGGCTCTCGTCTGGTAAAGATGGACGTTACGGCCTTGAACCAACGTACACTTTGATTTGCAGAACAAAACCACCTCAAAAATATACATACATGGTAGAGTTAGTAATCACAACTCCTTGAAAGTGTTTTTGCATTCTCTGTATTTCAATCCACAAATAATTCTGATGGCTTTCTTTTGAAGTCTGAAGACTCGTTCCAGGTTTTGCTTCGAACAACTACCCCATAATCGTAAACCATACACAAGATGGGTACCTATGTATAAGACCGTAATATAACAAAGTAATCCTAACCGCAACATTAAAGACTTCTTTTCTTCTACGGTGCTTAAATCACACTACTCTTGCCGGCTTGAGGCGCTCACTAAGACTAAGTCTGAGTTGACCAAGCTCTAGCCCCAACAAGAACAACTCTGCTACGTAGAAAGACTTCGCACACAAATTCACATA
Organism: Stictocephala bisonia; assembly: GCA_035578905.1. Lineage (NCBI taxonomy): Eukaryota > Metazoa > Arthropoda > Insecta > Hemiptera > Membracidae > Stictocephala > Stictocephala bisonia. Next base: position 1,267,478 of record JAQJVL010000242.1, on the reverse strand, counting down.
ATTTACTTCCATAAAAGTGAACTGAAAACCCTCGACAAAGATTTTACACCATCGCTACGAAATTACTATATTTCCGTTTGAGAATCACAAACCACTTGCTATATAATAGTAACAAGGGTTTAGGATTTTGTTAAAATACGAAAACATAAAATACACATGACAATATTAAGATGCGCCTTTGCTGCAAGATGACGGGTCAATTTTTTAGTGTATTCACTCTCCGGTGTCATTTTGAAAAAAGACAAAAGATCCCTCGTAGAGACTAGGAAGGATAAATATCTGCGAGCAAAGAAACAAATTAACTTAAGAAAATATACAATTAATTAGGCAATGAAAGTATAACAAACTGTAACAGAAAAAAATCTTAAGCTATGTGCCATGCAAATGGACTCTTACAAAATAGGTCAGCAAAGACCAATTGAGGAGAATTGTACAATAGTAAGATTGAGCATAACCAGGAGAACGGGAGAAGCCGGGCCAATTGCAAAATGAAACTAGGAAGTAGGTTCTAAATCTCAGAATTTACTATTGTATGCGAATTCAGGAATGCTCAGACGGTAAAGGCTGTTAGTCCACTTCCCCACAACGGACCTGCTAAGGAACTTGTGCTGAAGCCAGAGTCTGGGCCGTTGGGGCACGGAGTATTGCGTACACGTAATTAAAGCAGGCATTTCCTGATACTAGGAATCACTGCTACCTGACAAGGGTTTGGTAGGTGACATTATAGTGTCACTTCCATTTTCCGTACCACAACAACAGATGACCTAAGAGACCCGCATCGCTAGGAGAGGGGAGGGGCATTTGTATTTTTCAGTTTGCTTTCTACTCCCGCATTGTTAGCGTCGTTTAGTATGGGATGGTAACTCTACAGTCCATTCCACCAGCCGTGGCAACTGACGGATTAGAAGACCTTTCACTCACGCAAGCGCACTCACGAACGCCTAGGTCTGACGATCCCGGCAAGGCAAATGACTCAACACTGAGGTGTCCAGTAAGCAATTACTAATTTGATAAATCACAAATTTTAACAAGTTTAAAACAGTTATCTCAAAACTTTCTTGAGCCATTAGCGAGAGTATATTTACCTATGTTAGTCTCTTGTTTGTAGTGCGATGACTAAATAGTTGTTTGGACGATAAAATGTGTCACTTCCTTTACTATGACATAAGAGAGACTGTGGAGGATCTCTCATACATCAGTAGTCCTTTGGTACTCGTATAGTAATGTGGTCAGTGTTGCTGTTTTAGTGTTGTGCTCGTAGTTTTATAGTGTATCAACGATGTCCTTGAAGAAGTCTAATGAAATGTTACATACGCAAGTCAGGACGATTGCTGCTTCTGTGATACAATATTTTTATTTGGAAAAAGACAATATGGGGTCTTTGTTAGATGTCAGAAAGGTACTTGAACGAGTTTCAGCAGACTGTAGTGTTCCTAAACGAATTGTCACTAGGATAAATGCGCAACTGAAATTAGCGTTATCAGGAAAAAAGAGACCTCAACCATCGAACAGGCGGCATGTTCAACGGGAGAGGATGTTGAGGAAGAGGTTAGTGTATCATCCTCTAAGAAAATAAAAATTCGACACCAAGAAAAAATCCAAGAGGACAACAGAGGAAAAGAAAATTGACGGGTATTGAAGACTTCGGGAAATCGGCAATACGACGGCACATGTTGAATTACTATGAGCGGCAAGAAATTCCTACGCTTGAAAAACTTCAACAATCGTTGAAAAATGCAGGGCTATTCGAAGGTGGAAAAACATCACTGTACAGGGTTATAAGGGAGTTGGGAATCCAAAAAATTCAAGCATAGACAAATCTTGATGGAAAAGCCTGCGGTATCTTTGTTAGGATACCAGTTCTTGAGGAAAATCCGAAATGTCAATATTTAAAACGTGGATGAGTCTTGGTTAAACGAAATTGTGCACCAAGATAAAGGGTGGACTGACGATACGATTAAGGGAACACTAAAAGCCCCTTTGGGCAAGGGGAAAAGGTTAATAATCTATCATGATGGCAGCCAAAAAGGATGGATTTCAGCTGCTCAATTAGTTTTTGAATCGAAGAAGACTGGTGATTACCATGGAAAAACGATGGACCACACCGTTTTTTAAAACTGGCTTTTTGGTACACTTCTTCCATCAATGCCTTCTGCCAGTACAATAGTGATGGATAACGCTCCGTACCACTCTTACAAGAAGATGGAAAAAAATAATAACCAAGATCAAGAGCCAGAAAAGATTAGGAAGAAGGACAGGGCTCCAACGTTGAGTTCAACAAAAGCACGGGTACAATGTTTGCAAGAGAAACATCTCATTTCCTCCAGATCTTCGGAAGTCAGAACTTTATCCACTGGTGAAGTTGCACAAGTCCTCGATACCAACATGTACCATTGAACCAAAACCACTGAGTTAGGATTTAAAGTAATTAGGCTCCCATCTTACTATTGTCAATACAATGCGATTGAGTTGGTTTGGTCTAACCTTAAGTCATTCGTCAGTGTTACAAGTGTGCACAGTTCACGCAGACATACTACTTTTTCCAAACAAAATAAATATATCTAGACAAAAAAATTAAGTCTATTGAAAAAGTTTATTTAAAAAACGAGTTACTAAACTGCTTGTCAGTAAATCTTATTATAGTGTAAACGAGTTCTTGGAAGATGTTTTGTAATATTATATTACAGTATCATACTTTAAAATTAGTAATTTTTGTCATTTATTGTAGTTTTAAGAGAACTTGAATATAACTTTGTTATTATAATTTTTGATTGTTCGCCTGTTTTTTCCTTCAGCTTTTGCTGTATTGTAAACGTTATGTGAGTAAAAAATTGACTGTTGATATTTAGTTACTTGTTCTTGTAATATGGTAAAATGCTGGATGTATCTGTACAAGAGTAAATCAGATTTAACCATCGCAAGTCAGGACGATAGCTGCTTCTGTGATACAATATTTTTATTTGGAAAAAGACAATATGGGGTCTTTGTTAGATGTCAGAAAGGTACTTGAACGAGTTTCAGGACTGTAGTGTTCCTAAACGAATTGTCACTAGCATAAATGCGTAACTGAAATTAGCGTTATCAGAAAAAAAGAGACCTCAACCATCGAACAGAGAGCATGTTCAACGGGAGAGAATGTTGAGGAAGAGGTTAGTGTATCATCCTCTAAGAAAATAAAAATTCGACACCAAGAAAAAATCCAAGAGGACAACTAACAGAGGAAAAGAAAATTGACGGGTATTAACGACCTCGGAAAATCGGCAATACGACGGCACATGTTGAATTACTATGAGCGGCAAGAAGTTCCTACGCTTGAAAAACTTCAACAATCGTTGAAAAATGCAGGGCTATTCGAAGGTGGAAAAACATCACTGTACAGGGTTATAAGGGAGTTGGGAATCCAAAAAATTCAAGCATAGACGAATCTTGATGGAAAAGCCTGCGGTATCTTTGTTAGGATACCAGTTCTTGAGGAAAATCCGAAATGTCAATATTCAAAACGTGGATGAGACTTGATCAAACGAAATTGTGCACCAAGATAAAGGGTGGACTGACGATACGATTAAGGGAACACTAAAAGCCCCTTTGGGCAAGGGAAAAGGTTAATAATCTACCATGATGGGAGCCAAAAAGGATGGATTTCAGCTGCTCAATTAGTTTTTGAATCGAAGAAGACTGGTGATTACCATGGAAAAACGATGGACCACACCGTTTTTTAAAACTGGCTTTTTGGTACACTTCTTCCATCAATGCCTTCTGCCAGTACAATAGTGATGGATAACGCTCCGTACCACTCTTACAAGAAGATGGAAAAAAATAATAACCAAGATCAAGAGCCAGAAAAGATTAGGAAAAAGGACAGGGCTCCAACGTTGAGTTCGATAAAAGCAGCAAGGGACAATGTTTGCAAGAGAGAAACATCTCATTTCCTCTAGATCTTCGTAAGTCAGAACTTTATCCACTGGTGAAGTTGCACAAGCCCCGATACCAACATGTACCATTAACACCAAAGCCACTGAGTTAGGGCTTAAAGTAATTAGGCTCCCATCTTACTATTGTCACTACAATGCGATTGAAGTGGTTTGGTCTAACCTTAAGTCATTCGTCAGTGTTACAAGAGTACACAGTTCACGCAGACCTACTACTTTTTCCAAACAAAATAAATATATCTAGACAAAAAAAATTAAGTCTATTGAAAAAGTTTATTTAAAAAACGAGTTACTAAACTGCTTGTCAGTAAATCTTATTATAGTGTAAAAGAGTTCTTGGAAGATGTTTTGTAATATTATATTACAGTATCATACTTTAAAATTAGTAATTTTTGTCATTTATTGTAGTTTTAAGAGAACTTGAATATAACTTTGTTATTATAATTTTTGATTATTCACCTGTTTTTTTTCTTCAGCTTTTGCTGTATTGTAAACGTTATGTGAGTAAAAAATTGACTGTTGATATTTAGTTACTTGTTCTTGTAATATGGTAAAATACTGGATGTATCTGTACAAGAGTAAATCAGATTTAACTACTATTTATGGATATATTCTTAATTAACACTGAAAAACACAATTAAAATGACTTGAAGTACTTCAAATAAAGTCAGGAAACTGGAATTAAGCTGGAAACTTTTCACCAATGATAACGAACCGGCACATGAAACGACTATTACAAAATGTATTAATTTACATTTACATGCTTCAAAACAGTATGAAACCAGTTACCCTGACGTTTATTCACTAATTCGTGTGGGTTTCATAACTCCACTTAGTTCACTTCACTTCATATAAATTAATTAACTTCACCATGCAGTTAATTAAAATTTTGATAAATAATATGTATATAAATTAACATTCGACAAAAATAACAATAATAAATATATTTAAACAATTGACGACAATACATAATCTATAACAACAACTAGGAACAATAAACCAAATATGTAGAAGACATTAAACTAGTAAAACAATTCATTTTCAATGTTTTAAAGAATGAAGAAATATATCAACATTCGTATGATCAGATAGTAACAAATTGTTGTAAGATATCATAAGGCGGGGGAGGGGGGAGGAGCGTGTGCTGTCGTGCGAAGAGAGGACAGTAGTTTTTTACGACTATGAAATGTAGCTACACGAAAATTAAAAATATAGTCTGTACTTAAAACTAACTACAAAGTCTCCAAGCTGATTAAAGAAAACTTTGATATTTAAATACGTGATTTATATTGTTTATGTAGGCATTTCCGAAATACAAAGAATTTTTTCACCTACAAGAACATGCACTTTATTTGCACGCTTTAAAGTGGGGGTCAGCACTAGTGGCGCAGTGCTGTAACCCAGCTACTTGGGGACAAAGTGTTGAGGAGATTGTATGCGATATATTTCATGCTCGGTCCTCTTAAGACCTAAGACCTTAAGACCGTTCGCTAAGTAGACATCGAGGTGGACACTACTAGAAAAGTGTGAGATGTCCATGTTGGGTTCGGATGTTTTCTAGGGAAGAGACCTGAATTTCAGGCTTGTGAGTTAGCTTAAAATATGACCAATGATGCACGTAAGGCTGTAGGTCCCTTAGTTGCCCTGGCTATTGGACTAATTATAAATAGTTCTGTCTAAGGAACAGTTGACCTTAGTAACAATCACTACACTCGTTCAATTACACTAATTTGCCCATATCTCTACAATCGGCGTTTCATTAAATTCGTGTATACTCGTACTCCTCGGGGCGAATGGCTGTGGCTAGGCAACGACGTCAGCCAGAATGGTATAAAGTCACTAATAGGCTCGTGTCTTCACAAAGAGAGCTTTCCACTAATTGGTCCCTATTATCCAGGACCCCTTTAGTCAACAACGACATCTTGCCCACCTTTGTTAAACATTCGTCCCTTGTACAGCTTTGTTAAAGTAGATACTTACGAACTGTTTAGTCCAAAGGCAATACTTTCCAAATTTTTTTACTAAACATATAAACAAAAAAGCACAAAACAAATATTTATAGAAATAATATCATACTTAACTTGAAAATTACGTTTTAACTAATTAAAAGTAAAAATGCCAAATACTTTTATTTATTATGCTATTTTTTTAGTAGTCCAATAACCAGTACCACTAAGGGACCTACCGCTTAACGTGGAATCCGAACACGTAGTGTTGGTCTGATTTTTATCTAATTGACAAGCCTTATGCTCAATCCTCTCCTCTAACAACAGAGTATCACAACATCCGAACCATGGCTAACCACCAATACACGTACGGCGGTGATGACCCTCCCACTCACCCATACACGTACACAAGTATTTTTGTGCAATTTTTTCATTGGGATTGGTGAGATTGCGCAGATGGGACACCCCAAACTCCTCTGTTAGTGACTATGCCGATAAAAATCATTGAGCGGCTACCATGTTGGTTAAGAAAACCGAGCATAGAACCTATCGTCTACATTCTCCAAAACACTGTATCTCTAAGTAGATGGGTTACATCACTGCGCCACTTGTGCCGACTTGTGTTTGGTTTATCAGGGACTAAAATGCCACAGGGTAGTGTGGCCATAATTTATCTTATGTGAATGTACGTAGTAATTTATATGCGTTTGAGATTCGTACATCAACTACAACAACGACAAATATTCTTATAAAAAGTAATTTCATAAAGTGGGCCATATTATGTGATGATTAACAGACACTATTTGCTACTTAGATATCCATAACAAAGTTACCAATTTCCGTAAATTAAGAGTTCAATTTACTACCATTTATCATGTAGTATAGTAGTTCGCATGTGAGACATGTCATCGGAGTGCTGTAGAACAAACTGGTAGAGAATTGCAATCTTGTTGCGGGCCATCACCCTCCCCCCCTACTCGCGGAAATTGCCACCTTCCCCTCCCAACACGCAATCAAAACACAGTTGGCATCGAATGATTGTATTTATTGATTGAGACAGAATGAAAAATGTTGTTAGACACCTATCAAATTACTCAATTACATTTGCTTCTAATGTAGTAATTACAATACATGTATAAAAGTTAACACGTGAAAACTTTCAACGCAGTGTGTTTTTAATCTTATAACACGAACTTACACCCCATTAAAAAGTAAATGTTATATTCAGCACACGTATTAAAAGTTTAAGAGAACACAATGTCAAAATTTTAATTAAAGATTTTATAGAAGAAATTAATATTTTTTTCTTTAGTTAAGCTTTTTCAGACAGGTAAAGAATTATCTTTCCGGTTCAGCAACAAACCAAATCCATAGTTCATTACTGGTCCATAATCAGATATTTATCAGGTAAATGGAACCGAATCCGGACGACTTCCAGAAATCGGGCAAAACGCCCAGAACACCTCCTGGTTTTGCTGCCCCAAAGGTTCATATCGAAAATAAAGAAAGGTTAGTTGATATTGGAACACCCTCTATGGATGACAGGAGAAGAAAAATAGAAAGATGAAGGAGCTAGAGGAGCATGAGAAGAAAGCAGAGAAGCTACGTAGCGAATTGGAGCAGGCTGGAGTAACAACTTCTTTAACAAAGCAAGTGACCAGTCACCTTCAGACTCCATCTGGCATTCCTGGCGCGAGAGTGGTTTCTCCTATAACATCAGCGTGAGGAGTTAGAGAGCGCTGCATGGAGAGGGGCTAAGGCTGCTTCTGTTTCGGTCCCTGACTTTCCGATGTTACCAACGAAGAGTACGGGTGCTATAAGGAAAGTGACATTACACCGAAGACCTATGGAGAGCCAGGAATATCATGTGAACAAGACGTTATGGAAACTGAGTCTGAATGTGACGCTGAGGGATATGAACATAGGAAGAGGAGAAGGGCAGCAAGCCAGGAGATGGGTGTTGTGGATCCTGCGGCTCAACAGGACTTTGGTAAATTACTGTTCGAGCAAGTGGTCGCTCTGGAAAAGTGGGCATCTGCTCAGTCAAAGAGAAAAGAAGTGTCGACTGAGGCCCGCAACAGACTCGTAGGCATAGCATCGAACATCAAGACAGCTTCTATAGAGGTCCTTAGAGAATTAGACCACCAGAGAGGACGTGCTGACGGGCGTTGAGGTTTCTTAGTGAGTTTCTTGAGATGCTAAGAAAAGAACTAAGAGGCGTTGCCTTGGTGTTGCCCCTTCCGGTACTAGTTACGCGGCTATAGTTAGGACAAGTTAAGCATCCAAAGGAGTATCACAGCGCACTGGGAATGTAGTTCTGGTTTACCCTAGTAAAAAAGACTCAGAACGTCCTAATTACACCTCTATGAATACTAAGAAACGAGTAGCTGAGTTAATCAAGCCGAAAGATGATTTCATTCAGGTAAAGAGCGTAGAATCAGGAGGGGTAGCACCAACAAGATCTTCTCAAACAAAGAAGGAGCAATGAAGATCTTGGCTAACCAAAATCTCAAGCCGTCCGGACTAAAACCTGTTGAGCCGCAGAGAGTCCGTTCCAAGGGCATGGTTTATGATCTTCCGGAGGTTGCGCCAGAAGATGAAGATGACGTTCTCAAAGGGATATTAGAACAAAACCCATCAGACACAATTAATGAGGTCAATCTCGGAGACAATGTTAAGGTCCTCAAGAAAATTAAAGCCAACAGACAAGGAAGAACCCACTAGGTGTTGGACGTTTCCCAGCGAGCCAGAGAATGGGAATGCTGCAAAGTAAAAGACCCGCTGCTTTCGCTGTCAGTTTTATGCGCACGTAGCGAAATACTGTAAAGAAAAAGGTCCAGCATGTGGCCATTGTGAGGGGAAACACGAGTCTAGGGCTTGCGACCGGAAAGAAGAACCTAAATGTGCGGTCTCTAAACCGTCAGACCACTCCGTCCTAGATAAAAGTTGTCCAGCGTGCATCAGAGCCTAGAGACCAAATATCTCAATACTCAATGTGATGCCGTAGCATTGATTATGGACACTGATCAAGCAGCCCAGTGGGTTGGGGATATTGAGGGAATAAACCATGGCCTTGGGGGAAAGATGCCCAGTACAGGATTCCGTGGGATCCCTCCAAATGCGGGTTCTGTGCTAGCTTCCTTACAAAGCCCAACGACTTAATGAAACATCACTAGTCAGTCCACCCGACCAGCGTTATACGTTAATTTGCCACAAATGCGAAATATCCTTTAAAGGCCCTCATACCGCTTTCCGTCACTATTCTATTTGTAAGGGCGTCTTTCTTCAGACGTTACCATACATCTGTGAGGTGAGTCTGCGTGGATTTTCTTCGAGACCTGGCCTGTCAACTCACAAGCGGCACGTCCATCCAGAACTGAGAGTGGCTGAACGAAGAGAACCTGTGAGAAGAATTCGTGGTCTTGACAGAATTGAGGTCTGATCAGAAGAAGAGGTTGAAACAGTTCTTGGATACTTTGCAAGAGGAGGAGATACGCATAGGTATTCCATATCTCTTCGGCGGTTGCTTCCTGACAAGACCACGTAACAAATAAGAGACAAAGTGGCCAGTCTCAGGATGACGGGCAGGTTGACTGCTCCTGTAGAGGCAACACCGGAAGTCTAGGATCCTATTCCTGAAGAGCGTATCGACGGAGATCTGCAGGTCCTTGGAGAGGAGCGTTAGCGGCATGAGGGGATACTTGAATTTACAATCCCCGATGAGGTTGTGCTTGAAATTAGAAGATCTGTTCTAGAAGAAAACTACACCCAGTTGGGATCATGATTAGAGATTCTTGGGCTAGAGGAATGAAGCCTGGTCAGGAGGAGATCGACCGGTGGATCGAGCAGATGGTTGGTCTCCTTTCTGAAAATCCAGTGGAATCGCAAAGAAGTCAAGCTAGGAGAAACAGAAGAGAGGGTAATGGAAGAGGAGCGAGGAATATAGGCGTAGATATGCCAATCTTCAGGAAGCCTACAAGAAATGTCCCACAAAGCTAGGAGAGCTCGTCAGAGAGAACAGACTTTATCTCCTCGCTGATGAGCAGACAACTCGGCCTCCTGCCCAGGAGATTATATACCTCTACGGCAATCTTTGGGGAACCACGGGACTCTATCGCATCAATGGTGAATTCCTTGAAGAGCGTACGACTTCACTCCATTCACTCCTGCTGAAGCGAAGAGGCGAATAAGAAAATTAAAACCTTGAAGATCGGCAGGTCCCGACGGCGTCCGAAAGGGAAACCTCATCGAGTTGGAGCAATTACATAAACGCTTGCTACGCTGTTCAACACCATTGTGGCAACAGGGTGCTTCTCAACAGCCTGGAGAGTAAATCTTACGTCAATGATACCAAAGGATGGTAAGAACCCACAGCGAGCAAGCGGATGGAGGCCAATTACAGTTGGCAGCATTCTCTCCAGGCTGTTCAGTGGAGTGCTTGAGGTTACGCTGTCTAATCTACAGAGGGGCTTCGTGGAGGGAAATGGTTGTTTCAGTAACGCCAGGACCCTTCCCGAGGTTATAGCCCATGGCAAGAAGAGCAGCCTATAAGGAGCAGTTCTAGATATCAGCGAAGCGTTTGGCAGCGTTCCTCATGAAGTCATTTTGCAGGCCTTAGCTAAACATCCAGTGCCAGCGGCGGTAATCAATGCAATAAAAGTGATCTTCAATACCTGCGGTGGTGTAGAGCTTCCTCTGAAACGAGGAGTAAAGCAAGGAGATCCACTTTCGCTTATACTGTTCAATCTAGTCATTGATCCTGGCTTGAAAATACTTGAGCAGTCAGATGCGTTCATGTTCAAGAACTGCAGGGTTTCGGCGCTGGCATTTGCAGACGATCCTTTATTATTAGCCAAGAATGAGGAAGGCTGACAAAGGATGATGACCTGCGTCTCAAGTTTCTTTTCCGTGATAGGATTGGCCCTATCCGTGGAAAAGTGCGGAATTTTTGGCGTCAGGAGGAAGAGCAAAACTTGGATTTACTTTGAACCTTCAATATCTGCAGACGGGGAAAAGATAAAATGTTTTGGGCCTAATGAACAAATGAGATAGATATTTAGGAGCCTACTTCACGATTGTTAATGGCCTTAGTAATGAGAAGAACTTTATGAAGATGATTGTATCTGCAGACAGATGTTGCAACTTTAGCCTAAAACCAACACAAAAACTTGACCTCCTGACGCGATACGTAATGTCGGGATACTTTCGTCTAATGATTGTGGATCCGCCTTCTCTGCGGCTACTGGGAGAGCTAGATAGACATATTAGAGGATGCGTAAAAAGTATCTACCAACCTCTATTTGCGATGGCGTCATTCACTGTAGAAGAAAGAATGGTGGGCTGGCTGTGCCGATGCTAACGGATTTGGTAAGGGCGACCAATCTTAAGGCTTCGGTACAGTTAGCAAATAAAAGTGATGCCATCACTAGAATTGTCTTTGGAGGCAGACCTAAAGAAAGATTCCAATGGGTGGCAGAAAAGATGGGGCTGAACTGGCCTATTTCAGAAGCGGCCATAGAAAAATGGAAAATCGAAAAGAAGGAAGAACATGCTGCATGGAGAGCTCTCCCATTACAGAGCCAGGGGGGGCAGCCTGTTTCAGAAGCAATCGAGAAGGGAATGCCTGGCTAAGAAAGAATAAGTTATTCCTCGGTGAGGATATCGACCTCATGAAACTAACAGCAAATGTCTTCCCGACTCAAGAATTATTGCATAGGATTGACAGAGATATTGATGCCACCTGTAGAAGATGTCATGAGGCGATCGAGTCACTGGGGCACATCAGTGGAGCTTGTCCATCAGGAAGAGGAGGTAGAATAGCCAGACATGACCTAGTCGTTGAAGCAATTCATGCCAAAGCTGCTGAAGCCTGCGCGAGAACAACTCTTTGATACGGACGTCGACCCGCTTAGGCTTTACCTGGTCATCAAAACACTAGGGAAGGCCTTTATCGTCGACGTCACAGTAGAATTGTCGCTAGAATGCGTTAGTCTGCTTTTGCTATGACGGTGTAAGCGTGATTATTATTTATCTTACATTAAAAACTGGGTATTTTTTATTCTGATAGCAATCAAATAATAAACGATGGATGGCTACACAAAAATTCCATGATTAGCTAAGTTTTGTTAGAGCAGGAATATGGATAATGGGGTTTTTTCCAACTTTTTTATAATACAGCTTATAGAAACAACATACCAAGGCATTTCCCCTATAACAATAGGCCTATCTCCTACCCGTCTCAGCAATTTCATCAATATCAAAGGAAAGATTGCACAAAAACACTTGTGCGAGTGAATGGGTGGGTCAATACCACTAGAGGTGTATAGAAGGTTCATTGTCACCACTTTACAGTAGGGGTGAGTGGGAGGGTCATCGCACCGTACGTGTATTGGTGGGTAGGAGGGTAATATCCACTGTGCGTGTATTGGTGAGTAGGAGGGTAATATCCACTGAGCGTGTATGGGTGGATCATCACAACTGTACGTGTAATGGTGGACGGGTGCCTACTGTGGGAGTTATGTTTATATAAAATATCTCTATATAGTATTGTTGTTTATTAATGAAATATTTTATTAAAATTTCCCTGCTGTGTAAAATTATTCCCAGCAATTATGAACATTTAAACTGATGATGCCTTAACCAGCGAAAGAGCTTTTTTAGTTAAAATTTGCGGAATAATTTTAAAAATTTGTTCTTTTAAAAAAATTATAAACGTGTCAAATATATATTTATAAAATAGGCCTAATATAATTTTTCACGATTTATTTCTAAACTGGGCGTAGAATAGCTTTGACTTATTTCTGTATTTTAATGTTACAAAAAAATCTCAAACACGGTTTACTTAACGTCGGTTTACTTCAGTTTATGAAAACGAAATAATTAAGAAGATTCAGTTACAAGTATGGACTTGGAATAAATAAAGAAATGTAAATATTAAAATTATATTTTTAGTAACTTAGTAATGGAATAGTACTGTATAAGGACGTTAAACATGTCGGTATAGATAATTTGTTCTACTATATCACCAAATCATGATACTGCTAGAATATGTTTCACTTACCTATTAATTATATATAAAAAATTATGCAAAACAGTGATAAGGAATAATACATTGATTTTGTTGTACCATTGTGCATTATTGGTAACAACGTTACTTGAGAATCCAAAAAACCCAAATTTACCCAGATTTGACGCAAACATTGTTGATTAAAATTGGACTGCACATATGAATTCCAAACACTAATGAGGACAATGAGGGCACAATGTCTGATGGCCAGTCATTAGATAGTAATGTGAGTCATTTATACTCATGATTTGGTTTCCGTTGCACTAATTGTAGCCACTAACTCGAACAGCGATATTCTACGCATTCTTTCCCTACGTCACATAAACTATCCCGTATTTATATCACAGAGATATTGGTTACTTTACAATAACAACTGGTATACTGTACTCTGGACACACATTGTACAAATATATCAGTACACAGATATAAGTGAGCTCTGGATCGATGTACGTTCTGACAGGACAAAACTGTTTATAGTGTAGCGAGAAATGGGCTTAACGAATATTTCAAGAGTCTTTCTGCTGGAAATTTATAAACCACATACCAATTTTTTGTCAATGGACTTTAATATCCATGTTTTACTGACACGTTTGTACTGAATTCATGTATACTTAATACTTGTTCAAACTTGAAAATCACACACTGTCTTGAATCAGCTTAACCTTTGTCAAAGGTTCGAGTCATCAAAGCTAACAAGACCTTAACTCCACTATTCAGCTATTATCCCACACCAACACGTAAAAATAATAACATCGTTTATCACAATTTAAGCGTTCTACTGGATGAAGGTGGAAGGTATGCAACACTGTATCAGCACTTGACGTAGAACAATATAGATGTTCTATACCTATTGTGATGGTTCAACGGTCTTAAAAAAGTGTTTTCCTAGCGACGCACCCGAGCTTGTTAAGCGTGATTCCAGCTTCGCGGTTGGCGGGATTACTCCGAGCTTGTTACGCGTGATTCCAGCTTCGCGGTTGGCGAGATTTCTCTGATTTAAATACGCGTGATTCCAGCTTAGCGGTTGGCGAGATTACTCCGAGCTTGTTACGCGTGATTCCAGCTTCGCGGGTGGCGAGATTACTCCGAGCTTGTTACGCGTGATTCCACTTCCGGTTGGCGAGATTACTCCGAGCTTGTTACGCGTGATTCCAGCTTCGCGGGTGGCGAGATTACTCCGAGCTTGTTACGCGTGATTCCACTTCCGGTTGGCGGGATTACTCCGAGCTTGTTACGCGTGATTTCAGCTTCACGGTTGGCGAGATTACTCCGAGCTTGTTATGCGTGATTCCAGCTTCGCGGTTGGCGAGAAAACTCCGAGCTTGTTATGCGTGATTCCAGCTTCGCGGTTGACGAGATTACTCTGAGTTAAATACGCGTGATTCCAGCTTAGCGGTTGACAAGACTACTGTTGACGCCACTTCCATATCGATGCGACCGGGCTTGTTATGCCGCGTGATTCTAGCTTGGCGTAATAGGCACAAGTTTTGTAAGATTAGATTAAAATTAATAAAGTCATGTCATCAACGTGAAAAGGAGGCTAGGCCTAGCATTGAAACTCGACAACCAGCAGTGGTTGGTGTACACTTAGACTATTACCAAATAAAAATTTACCAAACAAAATAAAACAAACATCCTAGAATATGTAACCAGATTTTATTGTTATCCCTATAGTATGCTGCACCCTATTGACAACATATTTTGAGCATAATTGTTATTATGCTTGCTATATACCTGAAATTCAAACATTATTGTTACATGATGTTCTTTTTGTTATTTATTGCCACTCGTTATTCACTTTTATAAATTATAGTTAGTTTTTGTTTTATCAGTTGTTATTGTTGTTAACGTATCAATTGTCATGTATTTACTTATTAGAAAGCGTAATTGTATTTACTACTTGCCTTAGTATATTATTGGTATATTCACTTTCGTTCATTACCTTATTATATTATAAATATTTTTTATCTCTTGTAATAATATTTAGTTACTATTTATTGTACTATTGAAATAAATAAATATGTAAATTCCATGTTTAGATATCTCCAAGTTAGAAAATGCTCAAGTAAACGTAGCTGTTTGTAAGGTTTGCGGACATTGTCTGAAAATAACAAAGAAGTTACTTGTACGCCTAGAGAAAGACTTTACAATTTCTTGTGACAATTGAGAGGATGTAGTTAATTCTTTTAAAAACTATTAAAACTAGTAACACACATAAGAATGTAGTTATGACACAAATATTCTATCTAAATGTAAAAGTTACTTATGCTATGCGAGTGATCGGAAAGAGATACATTTTAGCACGTACCCTGAGAGAAATTTTAAATGTAACAGCAACTCAGACTGTATTTTCAAAATACGAAAGTCTTTAAGGGCAAGCTGCTGAAGTTGTTTGCCTGACGTCAATGGTCCAAGCGGTTGAGGAAATAGTAGCTGCTAATACAAATCCTGACTAAGAGTCCAGATATCTTTCTGCAGCGTTGGATGGTTTAAGGCAAAACAGAGGCCACCACCTGTCTCTAAATGGCATTGTGTCTTCGACTTCCGTTGATACAGGTGAAGTAATGGTCATAATTGCATGAGCAAAGTACATTGCTAAGTCCAGACAAAATACTGAATGTATACAACCAAAACAATACAGCCAATTACATTATAACAAGCAGAGGCATTGAGGCTGACGGTGGAGTAAGTCTATCAGAGTACTCAGTACCATGTTCGATACACCGATTAACTTGGAGACGATGATTCTAACGCTTACAGTGCTATATTTGTAAAACAATGCTAATGGCGAAAATCTTAAAACAAACAAACTTGAGTGCATTAAACACATACAGAAACCAGTGGGCACTCGCTTACGTACACTGAAACAGTAATCTAAAAAATTCGAAGCTCGCTGATGGGCAACCAAGACGACATTTGAAGGCCTACCTGGTACCCAGGATGAAATTGTATCCTTTAATTATATATACCTTTATCTATCAAATGCAGTCATTGAGTACCAATGGCTCAAAGGAGACATTTCATTTAGGCGTAGACTTCACGAATGTCGCATCCAGAAAAGTGAAAAAAGTAGGACCCTGCTGAAAAGAAGACCTGAGGATCACTACTAAGATGCAGATGACCCAGACAATCCATTATAAGCTGCTGGAGGGTACTAAATTGTACAGACAATCCATTATAAGCTGCTGGAAGGTACTAAATTGTACAGACAATCTATTATAAGCTGCTGGAGGGTACTAAATTGTACAGACAATCCATTATAAGCTGCTGGAAGGTACTAAATTGTACAGACAATCTATTATAAGCTGCTGGAGGGTACTAAATTGTACAGACAATCTATTATAGGCTGCTGGAGGTTACTAAATTGTACAGACAATCCATTATAAGCTGCTGGAAGGTACTAAATTGTACAGACAATCTATTATAAGCTGCTGGAGGGTACTAAATTGTACAGACAATCCATTATAAGCTGCTGGAAGGTACTAAATTGTACAGACAATCCATTATAAGCTGCTGGAGGGTACTAAATTGTACAGACAATCCATTATAAGCTGCTGGAGGGTACTAAATTGTAAGTTATAACGAAAACTTTTGTCGAGACAGTTGGTAAAAACCCTACATTAATGCATTCTCAAAACAGGAAACCATGTCAGCCGAAGAAAATCCCCAAAGAAATATTTAAGTAATGATTTAAACGTAACGAAGCTCTTCGAATATTTAAATTTAAATACCCATAATGCAACATTAAAATCATATTCTTTAGAAAGTATTCTTGCAAAGACTTCCATAAGTTGACATTTTTTATACTCCACGTAGATACTTGCACGTGTGAAATTAAAGTGTTAAATAACAATGAAGGCAGAGAAGCTAAATGAAATTTAGAGATCGTCGGTAGAAAAGCTTAAATGGCATAAACTACAATGAAAAAGAAGCACTAAATAGCATACTTCCGAACACTATAACATGCAACATCGTCATGGATTTGCAAAGTTTTTCGACTCCTTAAACATTCTCACAGCGATACGCATTACAGTAGACAACTGTCATGCTAAAATTTTGGATTACATATTTCTGATTCTGGTTATGGAATTATATGCATATGGGACAAAGGAAACTCAGGTCGTGGTGGAATCCAAATGGCCTCTTGCCTTCTGCAAGCTATCAACACAAAAATCTTGAAAACCTACAAATGGAATGGCAGTGTATGGAGTGTCAACTGTCGAGGCCTTTCTATGTTTTGGATTCGTGTGGAACTATTGACAGTATTGAACACGTTTTCGCTAAGTGGCCACAGTTTCTCTACTATAGATAGATTTTGCAAGTAGTGAATTGAAAAACGAGCAAAGGTTTCAAAAATTGAAGTCGTTGATGATGTAATTGAATCTTTAAGGACAGCAAAAGCTCTTTCAAATGTCAGACACGTTTTTTTACTTTGATGCTGCTTCCAGAAAATACAAGAATACAATATACACGAACAAAATACAAGAGCTTGGTATTTCGAAAGTAAAATTCGTCATAATAAGCTAATAGGAAACTGAATATGACTCTTAAAATCAAATCTACAGCGAAGTATAAGCATGGAGTAAATTTTATGTCTTCCAAGATGGAGTTCATAATGAAGATATCAAAATTATACAGCTACGAAAACATAATGGTAAGTTGCAAAAGCATTTACCATTAGCCAGTTCTCAAAAGCATTTACCATTAGCCAACTCTCAAAAGCATTTGTTCATTAGCCAGTTTCAGCGGTTTAAGCTCTGTCAAATTCTAGAATGAATGTTTAATGTTGAATGCTTATTAGTTTTCCTAATCTGTTAATTTTTCGTTTGGACTATTTTTAAATACTAAACGTACCTTCTGGCGTTCCTTATCGCTGTTGAATTTGCGACGCGTTTCGTCAACACAGATACTGCAATAGAGCTGGAAAGAAGCAATGACGTCACGGAGCAAAATACACCATAACAACGAAAACCAACTGTGTTTACTAATTTATTAATATTGTGTGCAATAACTATTTTATATTAATATTCAAAAAGCTACTTCAGGTAGATGCCTGAAGATGTCACTGTGTTGACCTAACGCGTCGCAAATTCAACTACGATAAGGAACGCCAGAAGGTACGTTTAATATTATTAGAATAGTCGACGTTTCAATAGTAGGAAAAGAACTCCATTTTTAAAATCTATTTTTAGACACATGTACCAAAGACATTAAAATAAAAATAAAAAAATAAGCGAACCTATCAACATTCTCCATAACAATACCTGAAATGACACAAATAATTTTAACGTAAAAATACGTAAAAGATCGACATGTCCGTTTGAAAGTTTCCTTTTGGGACATAGATCAAAGATGGCCGGCCATTCTAACCCCCCTTGAGTATAAATCAATTGTCTTATGAACAATCAAATAGAACAAAGTTTGATTTAGTGACAAAGATATATAAAATCAGCAACACGTCAATAGATTTACATATTACACATGGCAAAAGCATTAACCAATGAACACAGATGGATTACATCATAACACTATTAAATATTCATCAAAGGATTGCGTATAACAAATAACTACATATTGTTTATTCTGAATATTTTAATATAATAAAAACATAGACATATGTATTTGTGGTTGTATTGAGAATGACATAGAATTACATGAAACAGAGATTTCTAATTTCGTACTCTGTTAAGATATTCTCTAGCTAAATTTTTCTTCCTATTTGCAACCCATCGATTTTGGATTTGATTCATCTACAATGCCCTGTTATTCATTAAAGTAGATTTGTTTCTTAATCATCAAATTTCTTTACTTTTTTCTTATTTTTAAATTTAAAAATATAAATTACAGTAAGATAGCAGTCAAAAAAGAAAAAGAAATATATGAATTATAATTTTGAAAAAATTGCTCTATTTCATAGAACAGCTTTTCTGGATAAGTAGTTACCAAATATTGTGAAATGTAAAAATATTAACTTAAAGCCATTTCACTACAAACTTACACTTTTATTTTACGTAGTGTAAATAAACCTGTATTCACAAAGGAGCAGGAACAAGAAATTGTAGAGAGCAAGTTTTACTTTTGGCTAAAGTATTTTATGATATTTATTCTATTGAACTCTGCCACTTAGTGTTTGAATATGCTGAGAAAAATGAAATGCATGTCACAAAACAATATGACGTATTAAAATTATTGGCATCATTTGCAAAGAAAACATAAAAACGAATCAGAGGTATTTCGTTTTTCTTTCTTACCCAAAGGGAGCGAAAAAAGATTTTAGAACTTCGTATTAAAGGGAATTTTATTTTTAATTCTAATGATAAAGAATCTTCTTTTTTTCCTGCTATGAGGCCTCTAAAATATCAATCTCCTAAAAAGTATGATTTTGTAACCTGTATATTTTGCTTGGTGTTGGTCAAAAGAAAGAATTTGTCTCCATAGAAAACTTAAAGAAGATAACATTAAAGAATGTAAATACTAAAATATTAAAATACGTGAAGACCTCATTTCAAAAAATTAACCATAGTACTATGGAATCTTATAAGTCAAAAGAATACAATTAAACTTGTTCTGGCCATAGACGAGTATTGCAAAGCTGTTCTGTATGTCTACATGCAAATCTTAATGGTGAGGATTTGAAAACAAAATATTTTACCATTGTTAAGGTGTGATAATGAAAGTTAAATGATAAGCCAAGATTCCCATATTCTAAAAATAGGATCAAAACTTGGAAGTAATCATAGGGAGTTTCAAGCTAACGGTTACATATAATCGAAAATGAGGGATCTAGAAAACTGTACCTTGCTATGAAAACTTTAAACACCGGAATACAAAAATTCAAAGATTGTTTAAGATCTCATAATTCGGAACTGCTATTCCAAGCAGTACAGCAGATTAATGGCTTTGACGAAGGAACAGGAAAAGTTAAAATTGCTTGCATGCCAGCAAGATTTCACTCAACCCACTTAGCATTGGATATTATGAAATTAGATATTAAAACTTGACACGCAAAAAAGTAATCAGAACCAACTGGAAATATATAATATCGTCAAATGCAATAAAATCTGAAAACGAAAATCATCGAAACAAAGTATTGTTAATGACATTAAAAGAAGACATCAAAACTACTAGTAACTTTTTGAGAAAGCAGGAAAATATTTGTAAGTAAAAAACTGAAACACACCTCAGATCCTAATGTGTTTGAAAAACTTTGTAAAGATTGATACGCTCATAGCAGACTTAAATATTTTTAATTGCATCCGAGACGGTGAAGTAGCAAGAGCAACTCTTACAGATTATAATAAACACAAAACAAAGTTTTCACTACACTACTATGAGTTTAGCTGTTTTCGTTATGTGTTTACAACCTGCGAAACATCATATTTTCAACAGCTGTCTATTGTTTACTACCGAAAATTTTCCACAGTCAACAACACCTGTTTTTATTCCGTAGTGTAGTGAAAAGTATCGTTCAAAACTCGAGTGAAAGTGTTTTGTATGTTCTCGACCATTTGAAGTGCTCGACAAGTCTCGCACTTCAAACATATGGTCTCGAACATGCAAAACCCCACTTTCCACTCTTGTTAATTGGACGAGTCCATTAAGTATTTCTAAACTAATTGTCTCGACAAAATAAGTAAGGCTTATTGTGCAGATTGAATGCTGAAATAAACACTAAAATGTCAATGGAAAACTTTAATAGAATGTTCACGTATTGTTAACTGAAAGAAAAAAACAGTTCGACGTCTAGAAAAAATTGTCAAGGCAATTCTAACTCTTCTGAGGATGACAAAAATATTTTATTTAATAATTATTACAAAGTAGGTAAAAATTGATCTAAGATAAGGCCCAATTTTCATTATGGTACTTTAAGAAAAACGAACAAATAAATGTCAGTATATTTTGTTGTCCAGAGATTCTGAAGAAAAACATATTTCATATACAATAATAAGAAGTGGTACGATTATTATTATAGTAAAACAAACTTAGTTCATCGATATAACCATGGAATGAGAAGCATCGATAGGACATACCAAATGCTTTATATCTATCTGGATGAAAGAAAAACTATGAAGCACTGGAAAAAGATTAATTTTTAATTATTTTGAAGAATGCTACTAAATTATTATGTCCCGTATAGGTTAAATACAGACACACCTATGACAAGACTGCAAGACAGTATTTCTATTGTAGATAAAAACTCATATTATTTAGGCAAGGATTCTCATGGAAAGAAATTACATGGGTAGAGAGATGAGAATCAGGAAATGAAAAACATTACTCGATGTGTGATACTGAGGATAAAATAAAGGTTTCAAACACTGAGTGAACCGCATTGATCTTATTCCAGGTAGATGTATACATGTCATATATTTTAATGCGTAAGAAATAATTTTAAGAAATTCACAGAACAATATTTCTATTGTAGAGGAATTGGGAAAGCATTGTTTGTTGCAAAAATCCCATTTTATGTGGTAATGGTGTAGGCAAAGGTCCTCAGGCAAATAATGTGTATGGAGTAGAGAGATTAGAACTAGGAAAGTAAAAAAATTGCTGTGTGTAGTGGGAAAACAATCCTGAGAATAAAAGAATACATTCAGCAACTGTTTATGTAAACTGTAAACTTGGTTGACACCTTGACTGCCTCCCAAGACACCAGAACAAAATGTAAATAGCATTTAGATTTCACATTCGAATATAGTGTAAATAATTAAAAAGTGTGCGTTTTCATTATTTGTAACGTTATTGCTTGTTTCGAATCAGTGTTGCTGATTAAGTACTGACATTAAAACAATATGTATTAGTTATGAATGTATTTTACTAAAGGTACAAAAGAATCGTCTTAAAGTCTTGCTTTCATTTGACCACTTCACTATGTTTATTATATTTTCTATTTGCATTTCGAATTTATAAAAATTGAATTTTAAATGATTTGTTATCATTTGTTTATTTTTGTAATTATTTTTGACAAATAAATTAAAATCAGATAATGTTGTATATATAATAGTGGAGCATTTAATTCTGAAAAGAACTACATCAAAATTTTCTCTATATCCTTAAAATGAGTAATTCTGTTATAATATACATGTACTTATGTGGTACTAATTGGTGACAAGTTCATGAGGGGCACTATGTATATTTGGAAGTTTCAAATCTTTTTTTCATCACGTGAAATAAGGGCGGATGGCTGGAAGTATAGAATGTACGATATATAACGTTGACGTTATTGATATTTGATGTTATATATCGAGTGTAGCTGCCAAATCAAGAATTCACTTTTCGTAGTAGGCCTACGGATCATGAAATTTACTACATAATTATTGTGAGATTTTATAAGTATTTTCATCCCCCTTTTAAACAATTTTTAGAAGCAAATAAATGACTAAAATTAATCCTAAACATTAAATTAACTTACATTAATAGCCCATACATGCATATAATTTTCGAATTTGTTTTTCAATTTATGTTTTCATTCTTGTACATTCTACACTATATTGACGAATTGAATTTATTTATGTTTATATATATATATATATATATATATATATATATATATATATATATGTATCTCAAATAATGGTTAGTAACTTGGTTTTTTTGTTTTTCTTTCTTTTATAATTTGCATTATCTTTGTTAACAGTATTTAATAATTGCACCAGCATTAGGTGCTCACCAATATATATATATATATAGGCCGTTATACAGTGGTTGAATGTAATTTATATGTTTTTGGGTTTTTTCTTCTTTAGTCCTAAATTATATCTATATGTATGTATGTACTTTTACATATGTGTATATGTATCTAGTTTGTATATGTACAGTAGAATCACTTTAACAAAAATCGCCTCGCGCAGGTTGCGTGGCGGGGTAGTGTCTGGGGTGGGGAGTGAGGAGCAGAGCGGACAACAACAACGCGCTACTAGCCTGGCTGCGTATTTTCGGCTGGTCAATGGTGGTGCAGTGACACGGAGCAATAAAACAATATGCGTGGTCAGCCGTCGAGGAGCGGTGAAAGTCCACATTCCGATCCCTTCCGCTGCAAATTAGCCCTTCAACGAAATGAACAACACATTGGACTGCACCAACATAATCGCATATGGTATATATTCAATGATAATGGTAAAGTTTGGTGAATTATTTTGTTGAAAAAAACTTTCCATCAATTAACCAACAGAAAGATTGTATTATGTACTAATTTTTAATTTTCTGTTATGTTTATTATTACGGTTTAAACTGAGTCAATTATTTCATTGTTATGTTTGCAGTTAAGATTAAACTAACTTAATTTTACTGATATAATGAGCGACAAACCTAAACATATTTCTAATAACTTGCATTAATAATTTACTTTAATAATTAACATTGTGTTACTAAAGAAAATTTGGAATTTAAACTATATTAACTCACATGTTAATATTTCGTTCCTGGTCTAAAACTGGTCGAAAGACAGTTCCCTCTCGGTTCCCATGTCTTCAACTCAGCTCATGGCTCCATCTCCATCACTGAAGCTAACGTCATTGGTGCTACCTCCATCTTCACCGTTACCACTGGCACATACACTATCACAGTCACTGTCTTCATCTAAGTTTATGACAAAACGTTTTGTCACATTGTCAAGCATCCCTTCGGCTGCAATGTACTCGTCCTCTACCTTTTCTACATGTGAACATCGGGATTTCCATTCTTCTTGAGTTATGGAGTTGAACTTTTCCAAAGCAAGTTGTGTTACAGAATCTATTGTAAATTTGATATTTGTCTTTTTAATGTGTGACTTGACTGTGGCCCATATCATTTCAATCGGGTTCAAGTCAGGGTGATAAGGAGGAAATCTAAGTACTGTATGGCCGGCTGCTGCTAAGATGTGATCTGCCTTGTAGGTTACGAATTTTGGTTTGTGTTGTTTTATGAGGTCGTACAATTCGGGTTTTAGTAGATTCGAAGAATGATGAATACCTCGCTCAGACAACCATCTCATAATATCAGCTTTCAACGAGGACGAAGTCGGTGCTGGGTTTATTTGTTCCCGGTGGTAGGGAGCATTATCAATCACAACCACGCTATTTCTTGGTAAATTTGGTATTAACTTTTCTTCTAACCATTTAGTATAATTATTTTTATTCATGTCGTCATGGTAATCGCCTTTATTCATTCCAGACTTAAACATTAAGAGGGCACCCGGAATAAAGCCCATTTCCCCGCCAGCATGAATCACAATTACTCTCTGTCCCTTGCCCACTGGTTTTTTTTAATCCATCCGATTCACTTTCAGTCCATGATTTTTCGGAAGAGGAAAAACTATGAAAGTATGTCTCATCATTGTAAACGATCGGACGATTTTCTTCACGGTACTCTTTTATCTTACGCAAGTATTTTAATCTAGCTAATCTAGTGTCGGATTTTTCAATCAACAATTTTCTGGTAGTTTCCGTTTTTTCCATCTAAATCCGAGATTGCGAACTACTTTCCTCAGACTTGTTATTCTACCCGAAAAGTTAATTCTTTTTTCAAGAACCCGAAGGATTCCTTTCAAAGTGGGCCTCTCTCCCTCTAATATGTGAAAATTGTTAATCGTCCGTCGCACAACACACAAATCAAAATTGTCCAAACCCGTTATTGGACTTTTCTTAGATCTGTTTTTCCTTAGCGTTACGAACTTCTTTTCTTGTCCGGGTGACTGGGCAGCTTCCTTGACGATTTTATATGCAGAACTATGGGATATTCCCCATGCTTCTGCCACTTCTGAGAGCAACTTCTTCTCCGATAAATCTTCATTTTTCTTCTTTAAATAACTATATACATTGTAAATTATACTTCGCGTATGACTATAAATAACAGGTTTTTTTTTTTTTTTATTTACTAGTACTACTACCCGGCTGCACATTCATTATGCTCCATAAACTATATACACTATGCACTAAACGATTACGACACTAAACACTCATTTACAAAACTAAAGAATTAAAACTAAAATAAATTTCGTGACACTAAACGTTAAAGCTAATGTTTTTAGAACCGCGCGTAGTACTCTGTCAGCTAGCGAACCTCGTGAGAAACTGCAGTGGAAGACTGAGCTGTCACGTGCCAGCGCATGCGCATTAGCGACGTCGTCCACTGCGCACACATCGGAACGATTTTTCACAAGATAATTTACCTGTACGTTTGTATTTTCATAAATGTAACTAAATGTATGTTTGTTATTCGTATATGTTAAACACCAGCTTCATTTTGACACCATATGAAGCGGTATTGTTGACACTTCTTATTGATTTTTATTACAACTGAACTCTTGTTTTTTTATGTTATTTTTTGTTTATTTATGCTAACCACACAACTGGAAAAGTGGTTAGCTCTAGTTCATAAGAAAAAATGTATGTGCATGTAATATTATGAAAGGCTGATGGAACAAATAAATGTTATTATATTATTACATCAGCCCGAATGTGTTTAACTTTCTCCAAATAAATTGATCAGAGTGAAAAACAAAATATTGAATATTCTACAATTTTTAACATTTTTCACGTTGAATCTGCAAATAGAAGGGTAAAATAATATTTGAATCAGTTATATAATTCCCTAAATATCCTTTTTATTTTTACTAATTGTAAAATTTTCCACTTGAGTATTCTTGAATAAAACACTTTACAATTGAAGTAAAAACATTAACTATTTATTTCTTCTATTCCATTATCTTTAAGTTCTTTCTTGTGTTACAAATATTCTGAGGGATATGAGTGATACTCATAAGAATCGCCATAAACTTTGTATTTACATAAACCATTCTTAATAATACGTAAAACTCATTCCACTGCGGCAAATCACTAAATACAGATGAACAATGTTTACCTTTTATTACAGACATAATTTATTAGGATCACCCTTAAATCAGTGCTTTACTGTTCTGATAAGATTTCAATTTGCAGTAAAACGTGTAATTTGGCTTTATTACGAAAATAATTTAAAACTGCGTTCCTTTCACCAGCGTAAGTGAGCGTGACGTTGTCGTCTATCACAAGTAGGGAATGTATATTTCACAGCCAATAATTTTGTAACATTCCAACTTATTTTGTTAATAAATAAATGGAATTAGACTCTTTAAGTATAATCAATTAGATTATACCATCTAAATTTTGTGTAAAACGCATTCTAAAATCTGTTTTTCTTTTTCAGTATTTTCATGATAGCGAGATTGCTCATTGTTTTAATAGCCTACATTGACTCAATTCATTATTAATGACGTCACACTCCTCGTTAATTATTCACTATCTATACAAAACAGCTGTTACAACTAAAACAAGAATTATTATATATAAGAAGAAAATTATATTATTAATTCTATTGTTAGTTAACTAATAAACTAGATAAGAAACTATTTGATCTTTAAATCATTAAATATGTTTCATAAAGTAATTATTTACATCAACATACATCATGATTCATTGGGCATTTCAAATCCACTAATGAGAGAAATTCACACCACTAGTTGTGTGATTGAAGAAAATTATATCAACTGATCTTTTAAAAGGACATTCAAACAATCAAAATCAAATTATTTTTAAAGTTTACGTGAACTTCAAGAAGAGGAAATTGTTAAATATACAAAAAGTACAATTATTCTAGCTAAAAAAACACAAATTTGTAAACAAAAGTATCATATCATTTGAATAAAAAATGTTCACTTAACCAAACATTATCCTCCAAATTTATGAACATCCCGAATTTCAATTTCAATCTCTTAATACGCCTACGAATACATATTTTTCTTCCTTTAGATTTGTTAAAAAAAAAAAATCAAGTTAAAGCCACTACCACACAACCTGAACAAAAGTACAAAAAAATATACAATTTAATAAACTTAACCCGTTTGTGCCCACTGTCTACATTAAATTGGGAATTTATCCATTTGCACAAAGTTGTACATATGCAGCGGAGGTTATTTTTTTGTATTGAGTTGGTATGCCTGCTACGCAGTAACAACGTTTCCCGCCAGTTCTCAGTGAATGTGAGTGGCGGTCAATGTTAATGTAGACAAATGTCGACAGTGGGCGCGAATGGGTACGGGTCCCTTATTGTTTCAATATTGGGTTTTTCATTGTTTAGGTTGACTGTTGAGCAAATTGCTGCCGTACTTGAGGATGCCAGAGATGTCGTCAAGGCTACAGTATTTATAGAACCGCCAGAGAATCCTCAAAATAGCGATGGTGACAGCGACGATGAAGACCCTACATGCGATATCAACAGGCTGAGTGGATAGCAGTTACGGGCAGGTGCTGAAATGATATGTGAAACATTAACAGAAGATAGATTGGAAATAAAGAGGTATGGGGCTGATGAAGACTCTGACAACGACGACGAGGTACCGGGAACCCCAGAACCAAGTCCTACACGCTTTTGCTGGAGAAGAAAAAGGGATAACATGTTCCATGAAATTGGCCATGAAGTGGCTAATATACCAGAAGCAGAAACCATTGTCAATGAAATTAGAGAAGTGGAAAGTATAGTACAAAATATTGACCATGACGTGGATAATATCCCAGAAACCATTGTCAATGAAAGTAAAGAAGTGGAAAGTATAGTACAAAATAACGACCATGAAGTGGATAATATCCCAGAAAAAGATCTTTCTACAAATACAGCTGTTCAAGTAGGCCTATCTGAAGATGCTGTAATTGCTGATAACATTGCTAGCAACAAAAGGATAAGTAGGAAAAAACTAGTGAAACGAAAGTCTCAGTGAGGAAAACCAAAAATAAAAAAGAGAGGCCAAAAAGAAGCGTTAAGGGAAATAAAACAAAAAAAGATGTCACAACTAAAAAAAGGAAATAAGACAGTACTAAAAAAGCTCCCACGAAGAAAAAACAGAAAAAAATTAGAAATTGTAAAACACGAGATATTCCTGATACATCTTCAGAGAATTTGAAAGACCTAGTTACTTAGACAAAGATTTTACTCCCTTAGAATGTTTTGAATTGCTTTTCTGTGACGAAGTTGTTGACTATATTGTAGAATGCGCAAATGAATTTGCAGTAGAGAAGGGGAATGACAGTTTTATTACAAGTAAAGAAGAAATTCGGCTCTATTTTGCAATTCTACTATTGTCAGGTTACAATGTATTGCCGAGAACAAGAATGTACTGGGAGACGTCCGATGATGTTCACAACAACGCGATATCAAAGGCTATGTCTAGAAATAGATTTTTAGACATAATGAAGTACATTCACTTCTGCAAAAACGCCGCCATTGAAGAATCAGATAGATTTGGGAAAATAAGACCTGTTTGGAATATGTTGAACGAACGTTGGCTGACATTCTTCCCTGGAGACGCCTACCTCTCAGTTGATGAGTCTATGGTTCCCTACTATGGAAGGTACGGAGCCAAACAACATATTCACGGAAAACCGATACGATTTGGCTACAAAGTTTGGGTGTTGGCTACCAGACTTGGATATGTTGTTCAAGGCGAACCATATCAGGGAAAATAATACAGGAAAGTCTATACCAGGTCTAGGAGTTGGGGGATCAGTGGTAATAGATTTACTTTCTGAGCTCCCCCAAAACAAAAGATACTGTGTATTCTTTGACAACTTTTTCACTTCTTTCCATTTGTTGGAAGCGTTGAAAACAAAGGGCTATGATGGGACAGAGACAGTCCGTGCTGACAGGATAGAAAATGCTCTTCTGCCTGAACCCAAGGTTGTCAAAAAGGAACCCAGAGGATCCTACCACCAACTCACCGACCAGGAAACCAACATAACTCTGGTACGGTACAATGATAATAATGTGTTAACAATGGCATCCACTGTTGCAGGAGTTGAGCCACTTGGAAAAACAAAACGTTGGTCTAATGCAGACAAAAAGCATATAACTCTCGACCAACCCGCCTCGGTTATTCTATACAACACGTACATGGGCGGTGTGGACCGAATGGATGAGAACATAGCCTCCTATAGAATTAACATCAGATCGAAGAAATGGTATTGGCCAATGATATCATACATGATCGGTGTGTCCATGAACAACGGCTGGCAAATTTATCGCCTAACTCCTAAGGGACATGATGAAAAATTGGACTTCTTAGGATTCATTCGCTATGTAGTGAAATGCTACATGGCTAAATACACAGCACATCGACCGACAGCAGGACGCCCGAGTGCCAAAGTATCCAGTAGAATCCCAACAGATGTCCGCTACAGCGGAAACCATTTCCTGGAAACATCACCTACACAGATCAGATGTGCGCTATGTGGTAAGGCCACCAGGAAATTATGCGTCACTTGTAAAGTTGGCTGCCATATCTTATGCGACAAAACATTCCACACAAAATAATGGAACTAGTTCTCTTACATTAGCCTACTTTAGCAAACACTGTTTTCCCGTTTTGATTGAAAAGTGTTTCAGATTCCATTATATTGAAGTATGTTGTTTACTTTTTGTACGTTCTTACAATATATCTGTTGTTCTTGATAGATTTACTTAGCTTGTATATATAATATTTTACATCTAGTAATAAGGGTTGCAGTGTCTCAATACCTTGCGGATTCCATTATCTTGAAGTATGTTGTTTACTTTTTGTACATTCTTACATTTGTAACATTTTATCTATTGTTCTTTATACATTACATTTTACATAGTTATAACATATTTGCTGCATTTCAGTCAGATTTACCTAAAGTTTTACTTGTAAACTCATGTCAATCACTAGTATATTTTGAAAATTATATGAATTGAATATGTCTCAAGTGTGCCGTTTTTTGTATCCCTTTTGGTTGTTACACATATTTATTTTTAATATTATAAATATTCAGTATTTGTGTTACCTTTACAAACTCGTTCACGCTCACCATCGGATTTGTTGACATTTACGTTATGTACCCGTTCGTGCCCACTGTCGACATATGTTTACATGTGATAACTCTGCATAAAAAATGTTAAAAAATTTACAAACTGCTAAAACGTGGTATTTATAGTCCTACCAACAAAATATTAACAGAGGAACAGAAATTAAAAAAGAAAATTTGGGACAAAACGAGTTAATTACTTTATTTGTTACAATAGTAACGTCTTGTTGTGATTTATTTACAATTACAAATTTTATAAATAAGATTACTATAGTAAAACAGTTATTACAGTTTCTTCTCAGTAAGGTAATTTACGAAATGAGTAGAATAATTAATTTTAATTTAGTCCAGGGTTTAAGTGGATATGCCTGCTTAATTTTAACTTTCACAATATTGGATCATTTTAATGCATCACAATTCTACCAATATTCTGATACCGTTTACCTTACGGTAGCGTCCTTGACAACATGTTTGATACCAATGAAGATTACCCATCTCAAAATCTTTAAGTACTAAAATCATAATTAAGTGCTAAATTTCAAGATGGCAAAAATTAGACTTCTAAATTGAATCGCTAAGTGGAAAAAGGAACATATTCCACCTTTTTGTTTAATAAGTTGAGATAGCCATTTTGTTTTTCAATGATAGACTCATATGTTTAAACAGAAGGAGGGAAATTTTCATTCATTCTTTAATGGCTGGCCAGATGGTTTGATGAGCAGCTAAGAGGAAGAAGGGACATATTCCAGGAACATGTTCCTTCTTCCACTCACTTTAGACACTAAACAAATTGTTAGCACTAGGCCTACATTAGTAGTTATTCTTTGTACCCACACACTTTGTGACTTTTTTTATGAAAATAAATCCGCTGACTATATTGTTATTTGGTTACTATGGGGATTCAGCAATATTTTGTGTTGTCAGTAAAACCAAGTTGGTAAAAGTGTTCTTAAACTGTTAAAGTTTTAGTTAGTCATGCTTGAATCGGTTTGTCAAAGCTTAGAAGGTAAATAACAGGGAGGATACATAAATACAAAACATATTAAAGAAATAGAAAAAAAGCAGAAATAAAACCTCATTAAGTATATACCAAATGATTATTTAGATTTTTATGAAGAGCGTAAGCTTGGCCTAACAAGTGAAATCAATCACAACGCAAATTAACTTAAGTAGAAAGTGGCAAACTATGCAAACATTATGTTTATTTACATTGCTGTTCATTAAAAAAAACTGATTTCATTAACTTTAAATGTGTATCTATTAATAACCATAGATTTATTTTATTTTTTATTTATTTATTTATTCATAAGACGCCAATCGTCAAGATATGGGCGAATATGGATTTCGAATGAGTGTGATGAGTGAATGTAGTCATTGTTACAAACTAAGGCCGACTATTCCTTAGAAAGTGTCATTAATTAATAGCCCAACGACAAATGAACAGCCGATGATTATCAGCTGATCCTTCTCAAAATATATTGACTCTTATATTTAAATTCTTTGTGTGGAAAAAAGGAACATATTCACTGAAATTAAAACATAGTTAACTTATGAACTAATAAGAGTAAAATTTGTTACTTGTTATTCAAGAGTATGGGTACAATACTATAAATACAAAAATAGTAACCTCTTTTGCATCAATTTGGGCTTGAAACATTTTTGGGTCTCCTGTTAAATGAGGGTTTACGGAATATGTTCTTTTTTCCAATAAGCGATTCAATTATCTTAAATATACAAATTTATAGTCATACCTACAACTGACGAAAACTTAAATAATTGTAATATAACACGTCGAAGCTCACCGGTAAAACCACCACAAACTGTATGAAATAATTGTTTTAACAAAAAGGCTTTCATGAAATAATTGCAATGAACGAACCATAACAGGTAGAGGACAACGGAAGTGAGCTCTGGTAACGCAAATGCAGCCCAAGCACGTCTTGTATTGCCCACATTCCCATTACATTGCTGACGGATTCTTGATTCATTCTCTCCTTTCTCTATATTCAAACGTTCAGAAACAACCACATAAAATACGTGCTTTAAAATATAACGAGGGCGGTTGGTTGAAAACGTGTTCGAAATGGATAATAAAGGCGTTTGTGGTGCACGTATAGTACTAAATATGGAATTAGTAAAGTAATGTTTCGAACGTAATTAATTTTTAATACGTTCAATTCGTAAAAACCAGGAAGCTATAATAATTAATTATAAACAGAAACATTTATTATGTGAAACAGGTTTTCGTTAAAGTAACTCCTCCCTTATTAATTTAGTCGGACTCTATTCGTAGTTGTGCAGTGAGGTCTTCATCGTTCAATATTTTACCCTGAAAGTTCGGGAAGCAATCAAAGTACGTTTTTCGTTCATAAGAATAATAAATAAATAATATATATATATATATATATATATATATATATATATATATATATATATATATATATATATATATATATATATAGAGAGAGAGAGAGAGAGAGAGAGAGAGAGAGAGAGAGAGAGAGAGAGAGAGAGAG
The DNA here is from genome assembly GCA_035578905.1 of Stictocephala bisonia. Classification (NCBI taxonomy): domain Eukaryota; kingdom Metazoa; phylum Arthropoda; class Insecta; order Hemiptera; family Membracidae; genus Stictocephala; species Stictocephala bisonia. Next base: position 1,235,189 of record JAQJVL010000242.1, on the reverse strand, counting down.
AGAGAGAGAGGGGGGAAGGGGGAGATGAGGAAGAGAGAGAGAGAGACAGATAGAGGGAGGGAGAAAGAGGGAGAGCGAGAGAGAGAGGTAGGGAGAGAGGGAGAGAGAGAGATTGAATATTTTAATAAAAACTATTCATACTTAAATAAAAATTAAAGATAAAAAGTTTAACTTTGTAATTTAACTACTCGTATTATTCAAATTTTGACAGCTGGTACTTTTTGACTTATTTCAATCTCTATCTTAAAGTTATTCTTATGCACGATATACACGAAGACCGTACTTTGAGGGATTCCTGTGTCCTTAAGGGTGAAAATATTGAACGATGAAGACCTATTGCACAAGATGAAGAAAATATTGCACAACTACGTGTATAGGGGCACACTTGTTGATACCTAAAACGTAATAAATAATTATGTTTATGAAATTTCAACAGCTGTTGGAATATAAATTATGATGTTTAAGATACTGAGAAGATTATGGATCTTTCTTAATTAGTAAATGATTCAGAGGAAGTTTTATTTGATTCATAAATATGAAAAAGCGAATGCATGTCTGTGTGTGCGTTCTTTATAAATTAATCCGATCGACATGAGACTTTGAGAAGTTATGTATTTTTCCCCAGGGAAGGTTTTATTCGGATCGGACTGTAGGACTATGATCTACTGGCCTTTAAATTTTCAATGGTATCAAATGGAGTTATTTAAATGTTATTTACCATCAGCTGTGTAACCACTCTTATTGTAATCAAAAGGCACATGCCGACGACGAGTTGTCACGAGCGCAGCGAGTGAGTGGGTTGCCACGCGAAGCTTGCTAGGTTGTCTCTTAGTTGTTGTATACTAATTTAAATACTTATAAATCACATATTATTACGTTTCGCATAATATTAAATAATAACTTGATCGAGTACATCAAAATGAGGAGAAGGGAAGACATTCATTCTAGAAGCGAGGTTGTGCAAATTTTGTTGTTGAATTAATTGGTTTAGTGTTCTCCTTGAGGCAGAAAGAGATTAATACCTAAGTTCTTTATGGCCAAATCGGTTCGGTGGATACTATTGGTCTAAGAGATACAGAATACAGTTTTCGCTCAAGGGATCCATTTGTTTACACATACTTTGAAGTGTGTGATCCAACGGTTAAATTTGCTAGCATTGCAAACAGCCTACACATCATAGATAATAATAATAATAATCCTTTATTGCCATCAAACTTACAGCATTGACAAAATCATGATTGAGATTGTTCGATAACGATTATGGCAGGTTTCAAGAATGCTGAATTTAGCGTATAATTCTCAGCTGACATTTAGTTTAGGCCTATTTCTCTATTTTTCAAATTTTGAAGTTGAAATTAATCTGGCAAGCAAGTAGGAGTATCAGTAAGGTGTGAGGGAGAAAGGAAGTCCTTTTAAAAAATAAAAGAATAAAATTACTAAGCACAGAGAATCAGTACGTATACAGAGCATTATACACAAAAAAATTACAGACTTTTACAAAAAAGTACGGAATTAGGGGAGAGTAGCCAATATCGTACCGCCACCTAAATCGTACCTCTTCAATATTCTGGAAGTTTCCGTCCCGTGGAGCAATCTAGTAGTCAAGCCATGTACTATACCCCTTCATAGCCTCACTCGACAAAATCAGTGAGAAGAACACGCGATCTGCAGGTGAAGTGTTTGTTTTTAGAATTTTAACTGCTTCAAAGTAATTTTCATGTGTCTTTTCTAAGAGAATTGATACATCCCCGATAAGGAAAGATTTCACATTTTATATCGATAAACAATTAAACTTCATTAATTTAGTTACAGTTTAAGTTATATTAAGACAGAGTTAGAATGGGTATAGGTTAGGTTATTTTCGATTGTTTCAAACCGGACACAGTTGCCAATATCGTACCACTGCGAAGTTTCCCAAATCGTACCGTTACAAATTGTGGCACATTTTTTGATTAATTGTTTTCTTTCAACACTACTGTTTTTAATGCTACTAAGTATTTGGCTCTATTCTGTTGCAGAATGAGCGATAAAAGACAATATGGGAAGTAAAAGACAAAAAGGTAAGAAACAGGTTGGTGCTATTTCCAGTGGCGAAAGAGGTACGAATACAACTCTGGTCGCTTGTGTAAGTGCTGATGAATAATACGTAACGGCGATGATAATCTTCAAGAGATTGAAATGGGCTCCCGAACTCAAGAATGGAGCTCCACCAGGGAGTTAAGTGGAAATATCGGAAACCGGCTACATAAACAGTGAGCTGTTCAACAAGTGGTTAAACCACTTTATTGATGTGATTAAACCTGATGAAAATAAGAAAGTGCTTCTCTTATTGGATGGCCACACTACTCATTCCAAAAATATAGCCACACTAGAAACTGCAAGAAATAATGGTGTAATCATGTTGCAACTTCCAGCCCATACGACTCACAGAATGCAACCTCTCGACAAAACATTTTTCAAGCCCCTTCAAACTTACTATGATCAAGAACTACAAAACTGGCTTCGCTGTAACCCCGGACAAACAGTGACACAGTTTAGTGTTTGTGGTTTATTAACAAAAGCCTATGCAAAATGCAACTATTGCCAATGCAATGAACGGGTTTTCAAGTACTGCAGTGTGGCCACTAAACATTGACGTGTATCCCGATTCAGCTTATACTGCAGCAGAAAATCTTGAAGACATTGCAGAAGGATTTACTGACTATCCTCAAAATTCCACTTCAGACGTCCATACCGATTCGGAACCAGACGCAACCCCAAGTGGTGCTTCTAAAAGTGGCTTAAGAATTACAATTCCAGAACTGTCACCTATTCCTTCTTCTAAAAGACCTGCTTGTGTCATAACTAGACCCAAGAGAAGGACAAAAGGAGCAACCAAGGCGGTGGTTTTGACGAGTAGCCCATACAAAGCAGAGTTGTGTGCAGCAAAATATAAAAAAAATCAAAGAAGAGAAGACAATTGAAAATAAAGCGAAGCGAGCTTTGTCTATGCAAGCCTCTTCTTCTACGCCGAGTAGCAATCAACCTGAACGAAAGAAAAAGGAAACTTCCATAGATGTTAATGACTGGCATTGCACAATCTGCGAAGAAAAGTGTATTCAAGACATGATTCAGTGCATGGTCTGTAAGCAATAGGTGCACGAGATTTGCGCAAATGTCAAGCTCGGCAAAAAACATTACTTTTGCCCAGATTGCTCTTAGGCTTAGTTAAAATAACTAAATTGGGTTAATAGCTTAAATAATTATTTAATTAATGATTTAATGTTAATTTGTTAGTGTTTCAGTGTTTAGTTAAGTTCTTGCTGTGAAGTAGGCCTACTATAGTTTTTGTTTTATTGACACATGGGTTCAGTCTGAATAATAGTATTTCCATTTACCTGTTTTTTATTTTAATCGTGTCATTATGTATAACAACAATTCATTAAGGTTGTAATAAAATTTAAAAATTGTTCATGACGTGATAATTAATGTTAAACCCCTTTAAAATACTGATTATTTGTACACGGTACGATTTGGGAAACCAGTGGTACAATTTAGGATACCGGTTGCCTAAATGGTACCACTTGCAAGGGTTTAGAAAAAAAATAATTTTCTCATTATTAATTATTTTAATTTAGAATAAAAATTATTATTATGATTCTTGACAACCACTTCATAGTACGGTATATCAACTTTTGTTGTATTGTTGTTGACAAGCTGGGAAAAAAATAAATTGTCAAAAATGGTACGATATAGGTAACCTTCCCCTATACGTAAAAACGTTCTGTATCTGACCAGACTGTATTTACCGTGTATTTTATTGACTTTAAAAACATTAAAAATAACAGCTGAAATGGGAATTAAAGGCAAATACCACATCCACAACCTGGCTTTGTGTGTGTTTTTTTAAGTCGATAGTTTTGCCTCTAGATACGCTGTTGCATTTCAAAAGTCATATAAGTGAAAGGCATTTGTTTGGCAATAACAAGCCAATAGGTAATAATTCATATATCAAGGCATTATAAATTATACAAAACCCAAACGTACCACAGATACGAGCTGTGGCCGATGGACATTAGGGAGCGTGCATAATCTCTAAGGCGGAGTCATCACTAGTAACTAGGCTGCCGCTGGGGACTGGCCTTATACATAGCTAATGACTCATTTGTTACTTAACCCTCCAAAAATGTTGTAACCTATTTAACCACATACGGGCGATCTGATAATGCAATTAAATGCTATTATCTCACCCAGATTTGATTCCAATAAACTGAAACGAAGCAGCGTGATAACCCAAAATTACCCATAGCAAAAATGTCTGCTATGTAAATGTTTCGTTTCAAAATAAGGACTTTTGATATTTATTAAGTAATTATATGAACGTGAAATATAATTTGAAATCTCTGCACGTATAGTTGTAATTATAAAGTAAGAATTTTTTTATTTTTAACAATGCTGCTGATTGAATTTAGGGCCTACAGTAATGGAAAATTGTCTACTACTAGTATAATGTTTATTAATATTTGTACATAATGAATCATAGACTGAAATTTTATAGTTTATTTAACTATGACAGCTTTTAACTTAGCAGACAGTAAACATGGTGAACTTATATAATTAGAGGCTCTCCTCTGATCAGCTGAGTTAGTTAGTCTCATTTAAATAGTTTCTAAGTGTTTTTGAAAGTTTTAAAAATAATAGGGCCTAGTTATATTTTCTTTTAATTGTTTGTATTACCTATATAGTTTGCAAATTGCGTTGTGGTTAGTTGTTCTTTTCGTTTGTGTAACTTCTACTTTATTTTGTTATTTGTGTTTTCCGTTACGTAACTTTCCTCTTGCTACTATAAATAGTCTATCTAATGAATTACAATGAATACTAATAATAGTATTGGTAATGATCAAGTAAGTTATGCAGTAACTATTGACTACAATTACACTATTGAGGTGCTGCGACACGTGACAGTGCTGCGCGGCGGCTCGGCGCCGGGCCCTGACAATGTTCCTGCAGCTGTCCTCAAACAGTATTTCCATATTATCTGTACCCCTTTCACCCACCTGATTAATTTGAGTGTATCTTCTGGCGTTTTCCCCGATATTTATAAGATTGCCAAAGTTCTTCCACTGTATAAAGCTAATGATGTTACGGATAAAAATAATTTCCGCCCCAACTCTCTCCTCAGTGTGTTCTCTAAGGTGATTGAAAAAATTGTCAAAGAACAGCTTGTAGGTTACCTTCACGCCAACCAGATTCGGACAGAGCGTCAGTATGGATTTAGACAGGATAAAACCATCTCAGATGTTCTTTTTGACGTTAATAAAGAAATTCATGATGCAATGTCAGCTGACGACAAAATTATTCTCACCTTTCTTGATTTAAAAAAGGCCTTTGATAGTATCGATAGAGACATCTTACTTAGGAAGATGGAATCCATTGGTGTCCATGGGATTTCTCTTGCTTGGTTCAATAGTTACTTAACGAATAGACGTCAATGTGTTTCCATTTCGCGTGTAAATAGTGACCTTCTTCCAGTAGATTACGGAGTGGTGCAGGGCAGTACGCTTGGACCAATTTTGTTCTTGATATACATAAATAATATTACAAAACTCAAATTAAAGAGTAAATTGTTCTTATTTGCAGATGATACTTTAATCTTTATGAAAGCAAAAACGTGGCACGAGGTTGCCTTGGCGGCACAACATGATCTCTTTTATGTAAAAAAATGGTTTGATCAAAACATTCTTTCGCTTAATGTGTCCAAAACTAAATTCTTGCCACTGTCGATAAGAACTAATTCAGACTTTAATCTAAATGATTTAGTGATTCACACCTGTAATAGTTACTTAAATCTTAACTGCGCTTGCGCGACCATTGAGAAAGTTCAGTTCTATAAGTATCTCGGAGTTATCTTTGACAGTCGATTAAATTGGTCCCAGCATATTGACTACCTAAAAAAGAAGCTGCGCAAATACATTTTTGCTTTTAAAAATCTACGCGATATACTTGATGAGAAAGAGATCAAATTAGCTTACTTTGCGTACGTTCAATCTTTACTCTCCTTTGGTATTATAGCTTGGGGAGGTTCTTTTAATAATCAGTTGAATTCATTGAGTGTTATCCAAAAGTCCATTTTGAAAGTAGGATTTAACAAAGAGAGACGATATCCTACTGACGCTCTGTTTCAAGACACACGAATCTTAAGTATACGCCACATTTACGTTAAAACCCTTCTGATATTTATTTTCAAACATTCAAGCACCATCTTCAAACCAATTTCTCACTTGTACAATACTAGATATGCACGTCACGTTGGCATTTCTTCTATACAACTACGCAAAACGCATCTATCAACAAACTCGTTTTATACTTGTAATATTTTGTTCAGGAATTTGTGTAGGGAGGCAAACGTATTAGATTTCTTCAACTGTACGTCCTTATCTAGTTTTAAATTTAAAGTTTCTCAGTGGCTGCTGGGGCTCAGTGTGTCGGGAGTCGAGTCGCTTCTTGCAGCGGAGTACTGACATACACACACAGACAGACACGCAGATATACATGTATGACTTGACTACAGACAAGAATTGACAGAACGGACATCAGAACACAGACATCCACCGACCCACCATACCATGCCTCTGCACAGTCACCCACACTGCTCGCCGGCCTGTCCTCCCCCTCCTCTGCCTTAGCTTGTGCTCATATCAGCATAGTTGTTTTTCTCATATACAATAGGTTTCTCTTTCTGCCAGCCGTCGCCACTGTTCCTTATATCACCAATCAACTTGTTCCTACTCCAGTCTATCATATCAAACACCACTCATTATTTTCATTTTGACCATCCGCACAAAAAAAAAAAAATAAATAAAATATAATCGAATGTCTTGATAAGTAGCTTAAGCCTACGCACGGGCCTTGCCTATGTAGGCTTATTTCCATATAATTTAGTTTTTTTTCTTACGCTCCTGGAATGCAACATTATATATATATAATGTGTTTAATTTGTTTAATTCAATAACAATTGTTGTATGGATATTAATTTATGAATTATATTTTGACCAAATAGCAGTAATATTAATTTAAATATTATTACTTGGTTGTAGTAGTTTCTTTTTAATTAGTATTCTTTATTATACCATGTATAAAATTGTACTGCAATCCCGTATAAGTAAAATAGTTTTTACTGTATTCCTTAGTTTAAGCCATCATTTGTAATCTCACATTTCATTATGGATGGAAATAAAAATATTTGACTTTGACTTCAGTTCGAGATAGATAATCAAGGCCATCTCGACTACTGGATATGACGTTGATTTTGATCCGCCACTTGTCGTTACAAGTCAATAATAGAATTTATATTCATCAAAACACAGAAAATAAACAAACGGAACTAAGTATCAGCGCTGGGGAATCTACAACTCACCTATCTTCATGACAAAATGTTATCAATGTTGGAGCAATGCTTAATACTGTATATTCAAAACAATTAGGAGTTTTAATATACACGTATTAACACGAAAACAGTCAAGATCATCCAAAAGTCAGCCCACACTAAAAAAAAAAAAAAAAAAAAAAAAAAAAAAAAAAAAAAAAAACGCAAACATATTAAATAAGATAAATGTTGTTTTCCACAACTGCCGGCTTAAAAAAAAATCAGGGTAGTCCTTAAAGAAATTTTTGTTGGACTTTTTGTCAAACTATTCTTTTGACAAAAGTGATATAACAATTGCATTGAGAGACTGGGTTACTCGGTGAGGAATGTCACCAATGCTATTAGCTCACACACAAAGCAACCTCTATCGTTGGGGGTTTTTTTTTATATTAATCATTTATCATGGACAAAGAAATATTCATTATTTGCTAAGTGCTAAGATATGTTTTAAGGATCCACATAAAATAAGAGAAGTTAAATTTAAACGTTGCCTGTCTTATGGTCAAAAAGTTACTCCAAGGGCCCATTAAAATGTGTAAAATGTGGGCTAAATCATGACACCTACAAATGCCATGAAGAAAATTCCTTACCAGGTTCTCGGTTTATACGAATATTAAGGAGAAAATGTTTCCTTGCCAAAGAGCAAAGACGTTGAGGTGGTAACTAAGCCCACTGTTCCCAATGTTCGATCCAATATGCAGCGACACTTGGTAATAATAATGTACCAAGAAATTCCTCTTCCAGAACTCACGAGAATAATGCTGATGCGTCATTCAAAAGTGCTACTAATGACAAAACTAAAGACAATACATCAAAATTTGTATCAACATTGTTTGAACGGTTTGAAAAACTGTTTATTCGACAATTTGAAGAAGAGGAAAACTTTGCGTTTATTATTTTTTCTCTATTTTCCAGAGGCATTTTTAACTTAATCGACAAACGTTATTATGGGAAAACGGTCTAAACCTATAAAGCAAATTTTTAGTGAACCTCCCGGGATTTGAACCCGTGTGAAGTGCTAACCACTAAACGAGCAAGAGGCCTAACTTCACCTCACAATCACACGGCTTACGAAACTAACAAAATGATTGATGCTCTAATGGTTCACCATTTGGAATACTAACGGTCCAACCCAAAATTGTCAGGAATTGAAATTATTTATTCATGTGCATAATTTATATATAGTTCTAATTTCAAATTCTCATTTCCCTGATGCATTTTTTTTTTAAATATTCCACTTTATACATTTCATCCAACCCAACCACATCCAAATAACCGGGCTCATCGAGATGCGACTATTTTAATTAAAAGCCACATAAAACATTTGACACAATTATTTGCAAGCGCCCACCGTTGCAACCTGTAGTAGCAACGGTGCCGTAACTACTACAGGTATTCACTCATCTGTATACACAGGTATTCATTTCAACCCTTCTTCAATTCCTTAGATGGCAAGTTTATTGCTGGGAGAACTTCAATATTATATGTCTCGACTAGTAACTCAACGAGGTAGAGAATCCATCAGGAAAGATCAAGACAATAATTTGTTTATCAACAGGTGAGCCCAGATATTGGCCTACAAACCGAAATAAAATTCCTGATTTGTCACACTTCCTTATTGTACAGGATATCACAAAATTGCTTTCAAGTGTCCTCTTTTTTAGATCTTTCGACTGATCTTAGTTGCATACATAACCAGGTTCTTTGGATAAGCCTCCACATCTTTCAAATAAATATACGGATTGGGATACATTTGAATAGTATATTATTAACAATATACATTTAAGAGTTTCTTTGAGGACTTCCACTGAGATGGAGCATTGTGTAAACAGCTTTAACTGTGCTGTTTAATCTGCAGCTTGGGATCACTTTTAACTGTTGAGTAAATTTACTAACGGCAACACTCAAAATCAAACGAAAGTTTTTTTCAACTTATTTGGAAGAGAATTCTAAAAACCGTATTTTTAGCACTAAATTCCCAGAAAATTAGAGCTTATGATGCAGTACACTATCATTTAATGAAGGTGTTGGTGTAAAGGTAAGAGTTTTTCAAGATCTTTCTATTGATCCTGGGAAAATATAGTTGCTTCTCTACATACTACGGATGGAATGCGAATGAAAACATCCCGAAGGGAACCAGATCAAAGAAACCCAGGAGATCAGAATCAACAAAAGGCAAGAAAGAGGAGGAAGTATGTTTCCTCCCCAATGATCAATGAAAGTTGAGGTCTAATTGTTTATGTTCAAAAATAATAAGTTATGTGATTTAACATAAACAACCCATATTCTCACTTCTACACGTCATTATGCCTTGAAATTGTGCAGAGATTTACACATGTGTATAACAACTAAACCAACTCAGACTGACTACATTTTAGAAATTATAAATGAAAATATATATATATATATATTCTTCTTCTTCTTCTTTGTCTTTGCCTTTTCCCACGTCACGTAGGGTCGGCATTACAACTCCGGATCCTCCTCCTCCACAGCTGTCTATCCAGGGCTTCTTCCTTCCTCCATCCCTTTTCCCTCAAGTCACATGACACCTTGTCCTTCCATCTCATTTCTGGTCTCCCTCTCTTCCTCCGCCCCTCGACCTCCAAGTCTCCAACCCTTCTCCCCACATAGTTCTCCCCTCTTCTACGTATGTGCCCATACCACCTCAGTCTACCTTCTTGAATTTTCTTCCCTAAGGGTCCCACTCCAACTGTTCCTCTGATGTAATCATTTTTTATTCTATCCTTCCTTGTAACTCCACTCATCCACCTCAGCATTCTCATTTCCGCCACTTCCATCCTTCTCTCTTGCGCCTTCTTTATCGGCCAAGTCTCTGCACTATACAGCATTGCAGGCCTCACCACAGATTTATACAACTTTCCTTTCCTCCTGGCGCCAACCCTCCTATCACACAACACTCCACTCATTTTCTTCCAATTCATCCATCCACTATTAATCCTATGCTGTATTTCCGCCTCCAGTCCTCCATCACTCTGGATGTACGAACCCAGGTATTTGAACTTCCATACCCGTGGCAGCTCTTCCCCTTGTATGTCCACCCTTAGCCCCTGTGTTTCTTCCATACTCATGTATTCCGTTTTCGCTCTGCTGATCCTCATTCCTCTTTCTTCCAACACCTTCCTCCACTCTTCCAGTCTCACTTGAAGTATCTCCTGGGTTCTCTCACAGATCACCACATCATCTGCAAACATCATGCTCCATGGCGCTTCTCTCTTTACTCCATTTACCATACAGTCCATTACCAGGTCAAAGAGGTACGGACTGAGAACCGACCCTTGGTGTAGCCCTACTCTCACTGGGAAGTCTTTAGTGGTACCCACACTGGTCCTTACTTGCGTCATTACTCCTTCATACATCCCCTTTACCACTCTCACATACTTCTCGGGTATGCCTTTACATCTCATACTTCTCCATACCTCCTGCCTGGGCACTCTATCATAAGCCTTTTCTAAGTCAATAAAAGTCATATGAAGGTTAGCCCGCACCTCTCTGTGCCTTTCCATCAATTGTCGCAGTGCAAATATTGCGTCCGTTGTTCCTCTTCCTGGCATAAATCCAAACTGTTCTTCACACACTTCACTCTCCTCACGCAATCTACCCTCAATGATCCTCTCCCATATCTTCATTGTGTGGGACATCAACTTTATCCCTCTATAATTTCCACAATCTTGGATATCGCCTTTTCCCTTGTATATGGGAATAAGTATACTCTTTGTCCACTCATGTGGTATTTTTTCCCTTTGCCAAATCTTCCTCATCAGATCCCAAAGCACATCAATGCCCTATATATATTAGTATTATTTTTTTATATATTAGTATATATTTTTTTATATATATTACTAATATAATATATATATTAGTATTATTTTTTTGAATGTTTTAAGAACTGTTAGTTTAGATTAAAAAAATGACTATTCAAATTTGGAATAGGATTTCCAACAACCGTATCAGTAAAACACTTGTCCTAGAAAATTGGAGATTATGAGCCAGCGAAATCATTTAATGAAGGAGTTTATGCAACAATAAGAGTTTTTTAATAACTTGATATTGATATTCGGAGAATACTGTCGCTACTCCACGTGCTATGGATGAAATGCGAGTGAAAATCCCAAAAGGAAGAAGAACAATAAACCAAGGAGACCAGAATCAACAAAAGGCAAGAAAAAAGAGGAAGGATGAGGATGAAGTGCCTCTGATTAATATTTAATGTGTATCGTTGAATAAACTTAAATTTCGAAAGTTACGTAAAATAATAATATTTGTACAGTCCCTTATTAGCAACATAAGCACAATTTTTTGTCAAGTGCTTTCACTCGCTCAACGAAAAATGTAATATGACTTGACAATATATTTCATTGCTAGAATGTATTTCATCTATGTTTATGAGATACAATTTATACATACTCGTATTTAAAATTATAGTAATGTAAATAAAAAGGAAATAAAAAAACTTCTTATAATCAGTGTTTCATAAAAGTACACGCACCTAGAGTTCATTTGGGCCTGATGAGTTAAATGGTTAAACCTAACTATTTTTTAATTTTATTTTTGTACAATAACAACCCAGTCATGATTTAAAAGTAATACATTTTTAATTTTTCTATTTATTAAAACACCGATCGTCAAGATATTGGTAAATATGAATTTCGATTAAGTGTGATGAACGTAAATGAGAGAATTTAGTCATCGTCACAAACTAATCCGATATCAATAAGAATTATGCATTCCATACTACTTAACAAACTAAGATCTTTGGTAAGACAACCAGTTAAGATTTTACGTTAAGTTATATATAACAATGCTTAAATATTAGCTATTAGTTTGGACCTAGGCTGAAAATGCAATAAAGATAAAACTTTTGAATCAAAATTAAGTGTTTCCAATATAATTCGCTAACGCTTTCTTTAAGTGGGAAGTCGGACGGAAATGGAGCTGCAAAAAGCTTTTATAGGAAATCCTTCTAACTGTCCAACTCTAATCAAACTTTTCTTTTACCTTTTGGCGTCTTATTATTGTTTTATCTTTACAATTGAAACTGTCAATGTAAAACCGACAGTGTTTCAGTCAATATTTGCAGTAATCATTCAGATTGAAATGTAAAGTACTTTCGCCATTAACTAGAGTAATTTGATGATTGTAAACTTTATTAGAAAAAGTAAAATTGCTACAGATTAAACGATTTAAAAACAGCGAGGAAAGATTTTAATATTTCCTCGCTGTTTTTAGTAACATTTTACTCTCCAAAAACTTAAGCAACATTTTACTCAGCGACAGTTACAATATTAACGAATCGAAAAATATTCTTTCCTTGCTCTTGATGATTTGATCACTTGAGAGTAACTAAGACACGTCACGTTTATTACTGCACACCTAATACATAATAACAATACTATTTATATTAGCTATGTGACTACATTAAAGTATAATTGATCTGCTATTATGCATAAAGTGATAACACTTAGCAAACTTGTAATTTTTTGTATAATCTTGTTTGATTGTACAACTGATGATCTTACGAGATTGAAATTGATTTATTTAATAAATGTGTAAAGATTGCTAAGTGTTATCGCTTCATATGTAAAACGTTTAAAACAATCATGGCTAGAAATGTGAAACAATGTATTTTGATTTAATGTTTGGTAGATTAAAATATAATTAGGCCTACTAAGAAATCAAAATGGCAAACATTGTTCAAAGTGACAAGCGTTACTTAAAAGCCTGACACATCCATTTATGCTAGAATCTTGTATTTTTTTACTGTCTATGCCAAAGGCATTTTTCACATTACATTCATACGTTGTTGAGAGACAACGGTCCAAACCCCTTGAGCAAATTTAAGTGGAACTCCCGGGATTCGAACCCGTGAAGCTCTGCATTGGAAGCCTAATTATATTTTAGGCTAGCCACTAGGCTAACAAGAGGCCTCGTATTATTATTACAAAAAGTAAATCTAAGGTTACTTTTTATCAACTTTAGTTTAGAAAACCCTTATTCCGCAGATGCGATTGACACTGGTAGCCTCAAGAGAATCCGCAAAGCAGCTGACACATTTATAACTTGTACATTTACAATTGTTTATACAATTTCTTAAAAGAATTTATACAGTTCATTTTATAACAACTTAGTTGTCATTAGAAATACAGCTGGACCAGAATGTATTCATTCATATAATTAGAAGTACAATAATAATGAAAACAGATTCCGACAATCTTAATTTACTTCATTTATGATAAATAATTAAATTTAAAAACTGTTTGACAGAAACGAATCACTCCAAATTGTAAAAACTACCTTTGACTGAGTTGGACAGTTGGATAGGTTTCCGATAAATGGTTCCCTTGTAGCTCACTTTCTTTTGACTTTCCATTAGATGTGAAAGTTACGATAGTGGCAGACAGTGTAACCCTTTCCCCACTACTTTATTGATGCTTCTTTAATAACTCTGTATACATTTTCAATATAGATGGTCAAAATGTAAAATTCATTATGCAATGGTTCAATTATAATTTTCAAAACATGAACCTAAGTATTCTGATCAAGTAAAATTTAATTAGAAAATTTCACACAAATTTTAATCTTGCAAAATTGCACGATACATATTCTTATTCATAGATATGAGACGCCAATACAACTTGTTAAGTATTTTAAGGCGAATAAGATTACATGAGTGTGGTCTGGTTACTGACTGAGTTCGTATTCATCAGAAATGGTTATTTATTAATATCCCAATAACCAGGGCAACTAAGGGACCTACAGATTTACGTGGAATCCGAACCACGTAGTATTGGTCTAATTTTCAGCTAACTGACAAGCCCGATACTCAGCTCTCTCTCTCTATCTCTCTCTCTCTCTCATACACAAGATCCGGACCTTGAATACCACTCAACACGGACACTCCAGAATTCTCTTGTAGTGTCCACGCCAATAGCAATCTTTGAGCTTATTACTAATCTTAATGTCATTAAAATTTGTAAACAGAAATATGCATTAGAAGTGATGGCATTGGATTTTAAATATAATTATCTTATATTGCAAACTTAATAATCGCAAAATAGTATAGATAATATTGGCACTAGAATGTTAGTGTATATTAAAATCGTTCGGTAAATATCTATTATTACAAGTGTAATTTACAACTATGTTTGAAACACATACAAACATACAAATAAATTGCCAAAGTCAGCAATTCAATAATGACGGTTTTTCAAAGGAAACTTAAAATACACTATTAACAGAAAGTGATATACACACTTTGGAAGAGCCAGTGTGCCAGCGGTCTGACGTCAGGAATTTGAACGTTATAGATAACGCAGGTTCCGATTCAGGCCTTAACTGGAAGTTTTTATTAGTAAAATTAATCTTGTAATGTATTGGCTCTCCATCTCAGTCTGTCTGATAAGTTCCCCACACAGATCAACAGTCTAAGGTAATGGGTAGAGTAATGTTAAAGAGGAGTTCGGGCAAATAAAAAAAAGACCATACTCTTTGATTAAACTGTCCTTCACTGATAAGTGCAAATTGGCGCTTGGTGTAGATATGTAGTAGATATATTCTAAATAAAAGGCACTTTGACATTTTTCTTTGTAAAAAAATATAATTTTTGTTGTCTTCGGAATGAATAGAGAGGGAGCAGAGAATGCAGAGTAAACAGAAAAGACTAATAAGAAATTTACGTAACGACAATTTTATCAATACTAGCAAAAAATACGTTGAACAAAGATCTTCTTGTATAAAAACAAACCTTTTTACATTCATACTTATAGAAACGAAAAAAGATTTTTAGAATACAGGTTTGTGTCAAATTACTCGGTTTACTGCAAATTGAAATCTTTATCAGAGTTGTAAAGCACTGTCATCAACGTTTGCCGAAATGGCGGCAGCAATCACAAACAAGGCTAGAGATTTCGAATCTTATTAGTTTTGACTGCTCTTTCAAATCTTTTACAATGGGCCAATTAATAGAGGTAGTTGTTTACGAAAACAGATACAAAGAAAGTTAAGACACAAATATCAATAAGTAAAAATGGTACAAAAAAGTATTCCACAGTTGATTTGAAATTCAAACGCGAATTTTAAATAAAATTCTTGAAATTAATATAAAAATTCTCCTTAAACTACTCCGAACTAGGTTAGCAAATATACCAAGTTTCAAATTATTAGCTCAAACCATGTTTGAGATATAATTATTTTAATAAAAAACACACATAGACAGAAGACTTAACAAGATGAGATAGGCCACATGTTTACAGAAACTTTTTTGTTTATTTGTATGCCTTCTATCATATTCTGAAGGTATGGTGATATCATATTACAAATATTATGGTGATCGATTTCGGTGAACCACGCTCACCTTCCTCAGACCAGAGGGATTCACAAAAGAAAATCTTTTTGATCATTTTCTTTTGTGAATCCCTCTGGTCTGAGGAAGGTGAGCGTGGTTCACCGTAATCGATCACCATAATATTTATGCATTTTGTACTCGTATTAATATATTTGTGCATTTTGTGCTTATATTGTAATATATTTGTGTTGTGTGACGTTTACTTGTATTGTAAATATAATTTGTAACAAATTTATCTATTCCATGAAATTTAGTTTAATGTCAGATGGAGGCATTTATAATTAATATAAGGTAATATGTATAGTGTATATGCGTAATTATTTTATACTATTAAGATAAAACGAATTTTTAGATTTTACTTCTTTTGCAAAAAGAATTCGTTACTTTTTTATTATGACCCGCGCTTTTTTATTAAATTCTTAGTTCTTCGTTTAAGAAATGTTTGTGCTGAAGGGCAATTGAATACAAGTAACAATTTATCTTGTGATATGTACTGCATGAAATTCACTTTTAAACTTCAAAAATTAAAAGCAAAAACACACCAATTTATATGTAGAGGATATAAATAGTGTGAGGTTTGCTCCCGTGTAGACAAGGTGTAAAAGCAAGTTCATATTGTCAATTACTAAGGCAGTTTATGTAACCCTCAAATTGGATGTTTTTTCTTTCCCCTTTTGGATATTTTCCGCTGATTTACTACCACTTGATAAATATTCTATTGCTCTAAAAACTGTTTCCCAATCATTTTTAAGTCCACTGTGGTATTCCTTATCCGCTAGGAATCCGATATCGCTGGCCTTATCTTATCGTTTTCCTAGAACTTACACAAGGAGAGCGCATTCGGCGGTAAGTAAATCATTGGATTTACCATTTTGTCATCAACTTTAGTAGCCACCTAACCATTATTGCGATAAAAATAAACAGTGGTAGAGAAGTAAAGGAAAGATTAGTGGCAGTGAATTAAGGCAAAATGTCCTTTTTTTACTATAGTACTCCAATTAATTACATATCCAAAATAATTTGTATACTTTCCGTATATCAGGACATTTATTGTCATCTTACTTTATCCTCCTGCTGGCAGGATGCGAACATGCGTTGTCTATCATTAGCTCCTCTAAATACTTATGGCGGCTGCATCAATCATAATGTGCTATAAATAACATTTTTGACTGCACTAAATGTTATTTGATTAATTCATTCATTTTCCTATACACCTCCCAGATGACCATTCATAATACTTCTACTGGAGCGTCAGGTTTATACATTCTTACATCGGTGAAATACAGAAAATTGAAAATGGTAGTGACGAAAATGCTTTATACTTTTTGTAATCTCTCTGGATAATGTTATAAAATATTATCAACGCATCTATTGGCTATAAAATGTGTTGTGATAGGGCTTAATGAGTTATATGTTTTAAAAGAGCGGCTCAAATTAGAGATTGAGCCCTGAATAGGGATCCTAATGGTGAGTATTGGTACAGGGTTGAATACGCTCTAATGATAGGCAGGGCTGGGTGGTAGGTGGGAGTTGTTACCCTCTATTGTCGATAGATCTGAAAACCACCTCCGACACGTCACGAAATCAGAATTGTTATTTTATTCTATGTCCATAAGTTGTTAATATTATATGATTTGGAAAACAAATATGTCAGGAATAAATAAAAGTAATAGTTGTGCTTTAGAATGCTACGGCTTGGTGCTAAAAGGGTCATTGTCCAAAATTTCTTGTTTTTAGTTTAGATTCCCATTCAACATGTTGCATCGCAAATGAAATTCGAACAAAGTTTAATATTTACTAGGTACCTAAATTAACACATAAAATTTTCAAGACTTTAGGGCTTCAGAAGGCAGAGTCTGTATTGAGGTCCTACAAAAAAGGTAAATTATTCAGTGCAACAAACAAATTAAGGTCTTTGATTGGAAATATATAGTCATCTTAAGAGTCTGCAGAGGCTGACGGCCATGTTGGTTATAATCCCATAAGAACAATGTTATTTTCGACCCGGCATACGATCACGTTCCAAATTTAGGGTTATTTTTAAACGGATTTTTCCTAAACAAATTGTATCTGATCAAGAATGAAATTTCACGCTGGAATTGCTGTGCTGATTCCTAATTAGTTTGCAGAAAAAATATTTAGTTTGAAGTTTTTATTTTCACCTTTTTTTGAAAACTATGCGTATGTATTCAAAATATGATAATCAAACCCAATGCGCATTATGAATGTAATTATAATGAACGATTTGAAAAAAAGTTATATAAATGTTTATACTAACCTCATTTTTGTTAAATAATAATTTATAAATTACTGACAACGAAGCTTTCCATAATTTATGCGTATTTTGATATTGAATGGTGGCAACAACACAGAATACAATTTCCACAACACATTTTTTTTCAATACAGACCGTTATGTTTTCATTTTATCAAACAAACGTTTGATTATAGTCTATAAAAATAATAAAAAGTAGCTGTAATAAAATTAAATTATATTAAAGAATCAAAAGGAAAATTTTTTTCATTACTAAACAAGTTAACCAATATTAACTTTAAAATTTTGATTGCATCTTTCAAACTCGGTTACTTGCAGGAAATTGTGGATTCCGACGGAATGAACCCAAGAGCGATTATCCAGATCATAAAGTGTTTCTGGCAGGGGCCACCAGGCGGCACCACTGAGATCTCATTTAGATTGTAACCCGCTGTGACTGTTACTACTCGTATATTATTAACGCTGGTTAATTAATTTCTTTATGAGTCAAATTTGATTACGCCTCAGATAAAGCACTTCTGTTTATTTCCTGAATAAAAACCTAAACCTCTTCCTTTCCGAAAGATTAAACACCTCCACAACAGATTTTAAAATAACTATTTAAAATATTCTATTTAATAATAGAAGCAATGTGTTTTTGTGCTTACTAAAAATTATTTACAATTTGATTTTTACATTCGAAATTTAAGTAAGCGTTTAAAGCACATACATTTTAATATTAGAAATACAGTATAATGTTGCACTCAAAATAATGTGCACTGCACTCAAAAAAAACTTTAAAATGTGAGTTTAATTTCAATAAGATCATGTTTTTGTATGATTAGTAAACATTTCCAACAGAAAAAATACATTTAAATAAGGCAATAAAAAAAAGTAATTTGAGTTAATATTGGTAATACTTTAACAGGTATTTAATATTGGATATTTTGGGGGAAATATCAAAATGTTTAAATTAGTAAATGCGTAAATAAGATGTCGCTATCTCAACACTAACATGGTTGATAATAGTTTTTTTAGCTAACATTCTTGAAAAATCCCACATGTAAACTTGGTCTCTGTCTAGCTGGTTCATTAAGCAAGCGAAATCTTCAGGAAAAAGAAGAGACTCAACGTATTCCAAGCTATGGTTCTACTTCTTCGTGGATAAACCATGTCATAGATTTTTTGCAGCTGAGCTACCAGGTAAGTTTTGTCTCTATAACATAGAAGTCACATGGACCCATTTATATAAATGCTAATTTGTAGTCAAAATAAAAATCCAATATAATTCATGTGATCAACTTCATAGTTTTGAAACATTGTAGTTGTCACTGACTAAAGTAGAGAAGAGACTTTTTCTAAAATTAATTTCCTTGTTAATCCAATTCTTCCTCGAGTCCCCCAGGGGTTCATATTGGGACCAATTCTTTTTCTGTTTTTTATTAATGACATCCCCAGCAGTTTGAAAATGTCAATTTCGCCTATATGCGGGCGATCCCTCACCCCAATGGAGATCGACCTTCAGCAGAAATAGATGTTTTTTTGTAAACAGTAGCTCCTTGTTGCAGTGGTTTACAAGTTTTTGTTGACAACATTACAACTTACAACTTACAACATTACAACATTACAACTTGTTGACAATGTAACAGAGACTTAAGTACCATGTAGTATTACATTTATTATATAATCATAGTTGTATTCTGTGTAGCCTACTGGCTACACTGTGTGTATCATAATGTAACGCTCCCGCTAATGACCATTTATCTCTTATTAAATGAATGTCAAAAAAGATGGACGTTTTAACTTGTGCTCCTGACCATCACATTGTAACATTTGTCGTAAAATCATTATGAGTGACAGGGATTAAAACCTCCTCAGGCCCAATGTGTCAAATATGACACAAATATAAATTAAGTTATTCCTACCGTACTGCGTATAGGATTGAGTTGGTAGTAGTTCTCCAGGTTCCCGCTAGGTACCAGCACTGCCCAGTACTGCTCAGTTGCTCAGCTGAATTGTTTTTGCTACTGTCAGTGAACATCTAAGATGGCTGACAACCCATTTGGCAGACTACCACTAACCTCTCAAAGTAAGTAAATAATTAAAATATGAAAATGTAGATATTACGAGTTGCAAAAAAATGGGAGTACTCTTCAATTACTATACAATGACATGGTGTAAAAGATTTAGCATGGTTTCAGTTGCTTTTTGGTTATTTTAGCGTTTGAAATTTGATGTGTCAAATATGACACAGTGGGACCAAGGCTTTGGTATATCACAACATTGTATTTTGTTTACATTTTACCAATCTTTATTTTAGGTTTGTAAACACAAATACCACTAAAAATAATTATGTCTAACTTATTTTCAACTGTTTTAAATTGGATTCTAACCATAGTTTTATTTTTTATTTCAGATGTTCTACAAGAGTTTTGTGATCGAATAAATTTCGGTGACATCTCCGATGTAGACGACTTGTCAGATGATGAAGAGTCCAACTCCACATTCCTGTTGCCCCCACCCAGGATTGATGATGATCCAGAACAAGAATCAGAAGTGGAACCAGAGGCATTACTACAGCCGGAACCAGAACTAGGCCTACTGCCACTGCCAGAACCAGAGCTACTGCCGCTGCCAGAACCAGAGCTACTGCCACAGCCGGAACTAGAGCCACTGCCACAGCCGGAACAAGAGCCACTAACACAGCCAGAGCTTACTGCCCCAGGGCTTAGTAATGTTGTTCGTAAACGTCCTGTACGTAAGACTACTGTTGCTATGCTTGAAGTCTGTTCGCGCATGTGTGACACTTCTTTTAGTAACGTTTCTACGGGATCAGATGACGAAGAGAATGACCCGACCTTCCTTCTGCCTACAGCTGTGCGTGGACGTCATGCTGCTAGACCTACAGCTGCCCATGGACGCCGTGATGCTAGGCCTACAGTTTCCCGTGGACACTATGCTGCTAGGCCTAGTACTTCTACTCGAGGACGTTGTGCTGGTGGACCTAGCGGTGATGCTCCTACTCCCATGTTACCCTCAGATATTCAAGCTTGGTCTATTAGTAATCATTTTGAACCACTTCCTGCTGCTCCTCGACACGAGGATCCCGAGCCAAACATCGAGCTCGTAAGTACTCTTGACGATTTATCTAGATACATTCCGGACGAGGTATTGGAAGGCATAGCGAGAGCAACCTCAGCTCAGATACTAGCAACCAGAGGAACAGAGATGTTGCTAACTATTTCAGACATAAAAAAGTTTTTCGGGATGACCATAAAAATGGCATACCTAAAACTTCCAAGAATTAGGATTTATTGGGCGGCCCAAACTAAAATCCCTAGCATAGCAGATGCCATGCCACGTAACAAATTCTTTTTGATACGGGCTAATCTTCGTGTCAGAGATTATTCTGTAGTTTCAGACGATGAGAAAAGAACCAATAAGTATTGGAAATTAGCCCCATTGCTCAATGCTATTAATGCTGCATGCCTCCAAAATCCTAGGTCATCTGACGTATCGATGGATGAACAGGTGGTACCATTTTGGGGTAGTAAACAAATGAGGCAGCATATCAAAGGCAAACCAAACCCATGTGGCCTAAAGAATTTTGTTGCCTGTGCGCCTGATGGTTTACCTCTTGACTATTTCCTCTATGAAGGCAAAGGAGATAGCATTTTACCTGACTACTCTCAGTTGGACATAGGGGGGAAGGTAATCGTACGGTTGGCAAAACACTTGCCAAAAGGAGTGTCAATTTTTATGGACCGGTTTTTTAATTCTATTCCTTTGTTGGATGAGCTCCACATCCTCGGTTTCCAAGGTACAATGATTGTTGACCGGATTCCATGTGGAACTCCCCTTTACAGTGCTGCAGAGTTGCGAGGAGGAGGCAGAGGCTACATGAACCAAGTGGTAAGAAATTATGGAGTGGTAGCCATTGTGAAATGGTTAGACAATAAGCCTGTCGTATTAGCCTCAACAATTCATGGAGTGGAGCCTACAGATAAATGCAAGCGTTGGAGCAAGAAAGAACGCAGGTATATTGATGTAGCTAGGCCTCTTGTCGTAAAACTTTACAATGACAAGATGGGAGGGGTCGATTTGCTGGACCGAATGATTTCATACTATCGGACATCCGCTAGAACCAAAAAGTGGACCGTTAGGTTATTGTTTCATATGATTTATTTCGTAGTTGCAGCAGGTTGGATAGGCCGCAGAAGAGTTGAAGTAGTAGATGGTACACCAAAGAAAGATAGGACAGATCTTCTTTTGTACAAAATATATCTTGTCGATTGCCTTCTTCAAGGTCAAGTTGAAGTATTTCAAGATGATGACGAAGCCGATGATTCCGAACTCCTTCTTGAAACGACTCCCAAGAGAAGAAAGCCAACTCCACTACCTCACGACCTTCAAAGGACCTCCGGAGTCAGACATATGCCTGAACTTATATCTGCAAGTACCACCAGACATCGATGTCGAGTACCAGGCTGCACTTCCACCAACGCTCGGTGTTTGTACAACGTGCAAAGTCCATCTTTGTATTATTAATGCCAGAAACTGCTTCAAGTTGTTCCACGAACTATAAGTCAGGTTATCTACCATTTCCGATGTTTTACAACAGACTTTTTAAAATATTTTATTTTATGATGTTTTAGTTTTCAATCGCCTTAGTCCCAATGTGTCATATTTGACACATTGTTTTTTTGTATTTAGGGAAAAATAAAATTTTGAAAAAAAATCACAGCTCATATTTGATTTTTTAAAAACCTAAATCCACCAAAAAAATAAAAATTTTATTTTATTTATTTATTTTTTTTTTTTTTGGGCCTGAGGAGGATAAATACATGAGTGATGTAGTTACAAGTAATTACAATGATGGCTGGAGATAAAGATAAAGTTGCCAATGAAGAAGTAAAATCCACTAACAGTAACGCAGAATGTTTCTATACCGCCACATCTACAGTGAACAAGTAACATGTCTGAATCATGGAAGTTTACTAAACAAAAGTTTCAGTTATGTTCGATTTCCTCAAAAATTAATGTAGAAGATTCAAGCTATCAGACTGTTCTTCTTTTAAGTGTAGTTGGTGACCGTGCCTTAAAAATATGCAATAGCTTTGTTTTTGATAGAAGTGAGAATAAAGATGACATAAAAGTTGTTATGACTAAATTTGATAATTATTTCATGCCAAATAAAAATGTTACTTATGAAAGGCATAATTGTTTCTCCATGATCAGAAGCCAGGTAAAACAAATGATCAATATGTTACTGATCTTAGACACATTAGTTCCAACATGTGATTTTTGTGAGTTAACGGTTAGACTGCAACTATCAGAGGAGCTTATAAAAGTAGGCAAGTCTGTTATAAACAAAAAGAGGGATAGGCCATCTACATCAGAAAATAGCGATACTACTGACGAAGACACACCAAAAGAGAAGAGGTGTAAGCAAGAACAACGTCCTTTACAGAGTGTTCTGACAGACAAGGTGGATCATCTTGTAAGAAAATAATAATTAATTTTGTCATTTACGCTTCTGTATATATTTTACTATCTGTTGAAATCCTTCTTAGGAAAACGAGCAAATTTTTCTTAGCATATATTTTTTTCATGATGTTCATTGTAACCTACTTTAGTTCCGAATGGCCTAAAGTATGGCCTAAAGCCTGTTTAAAAACAAACGTATTTAATATATTTTAATTTGCTGCAAATTAGAATTTGATGTGTGTAAAGTAGCGTGTTTTCCATAATATAACAGATTTGTTGATCACTTTAACATTTACCTAAACATTAAAAAATTGATACATTTTTTAGACTACAGTACTTTTAAACAAATCCCACAAAATAGTATAGTGTACATCATAGAAGGGTGAACGAATGACCGAATTTTGATATTTTAGAAGAAAATCTAATTAAGAGGAGATCCACTTAACTTGATAAGAGAAATATAAAGGTGAGATGATTAGGTTTGTGGCAGATTACACACAAGGAGGTATCTGTTAAAAATTAATTACATGTTTTATATGTACACACTGGATTTATATAGATGTTGACTTTAATTGTAATTCGTCAAAAATACATATTCAGCAGAAAGTAAAAGTCACTTGAATCAATTCTAAGGTGTAAAGGATAGAGACGAGGAGATCTGATAAATCACACGAAAGGACAGTTCAATTTGCCGGTCTGAGTGGCCACTGGGGCCGTTCTCCCTCTTTCTAATGATCCACTCCATCTGTTAGAAAAGGATGTCATGCAACTCAAAATAATTTGATAAATATTACAGTACTTAATGTTATCTAGAGGCAAATATGTATTAACTAAAGTTCTTGCTGGTAACACACTTAAATATAAAACAAAAACTTAAAAGAGTATACTACATAAAAAATGTACGATCTGCAAGCGCTTCTTTTTAACCATGCAAACATTACTATGGGACACCCTTGCACGCTTCGCTTGCCAACCCCGCCACTTTCTGCGCTCATGACACCTCAGACCTCGGCATGTAATTGTTTACTAAAAATATTAATGGTTCAATTGTATTAAGACAAATCATATTATATGTAAATTTAATTACAGTAGCTCTTTCCAGTGAATATCCACTTGAGTTGCAATCTATATAGAGTCTAAATTTAACCAGTAAACACCCTATGTTAGTGCATACCCTATTTCAAAAGTGTTATTTTATTTTACAGCTGATGATTAATTTAATTATCTTTACTGTATCTTTAGTATTTTACTGATAAACAGTATTGTTATAGGCCTAACAGGAGTACATGTAATGCAGTAGTTAAGCTAGTTCATAATTAAGTGGTTAATGATCTAGAACAAGGGAATAATGTAGTTTTTAGGTCTTACGATATGTCTAAAGCATTTGATACTGTACAACATAGTATTTTAAGTAAAAAACTCTCTTTTTACGGATTTTATCCTTATTCTGTTGAGCTTGTACTATCTTATTTAACAAATAAAACACAATTTGTGTTTAAAGATGGGTCTTTTTCTAAAGGTAGGAAAGTTGAATATGGTGTGCCCCAAGGCTCAAATCTTGGCCCAATTATATTTAATATATATATATATATATATATATAAATGACTTACCAATTAGCATAGAGAGCGAGGTATTGATGGATATTTATTTGCAGATGACTTGGGTTTGAAGGTCAGTACCATTAGTAAATATTTAGTTAATGATAAATGAAATTCTAGTTTTACATTACTTCAGGACTTGTGTGCTGCTAATAACTTGTCGTTAAACACGGAAAAAAATCAGTGATTTGTCTTTTAGCTACAATAGAAGTGTTTCAGACTCTCCAGAGAACAGTAATTTAAAGTTTTTAGGGCTATTGTTAGATTATAGATTATCATGGAATTCTCATGTTGATTATGTATACAAAAAAATGGCTAAAGGTTTATATATGCTTAGAAGATTAAGAAACTCAGTTGATAATTATATTTTACTAACTGTATACTTTGCTCACATTAAAAGCATCTTGACATTTGGAATTGTTCTCTGGGAATCTAGTGGTAATTGTATGAAACTTTTTATACTCCAAAAAAGTACTATTAGATTATTATGCAATTTACCTGCATTGACATCTTGTAAACCTTGGTTTGTACAACTTCGAATTCTAACGTTTTACTCTCTTTATGTAATCCATTTGCTCAGTTTTGTTCATGGAAATTTAGATTTCTTTAATATCAATGTTGACTTTCATGCTTATAATAAAAGACATAAATGTTGTTTAAGAGTTCAACAGTTTAAATACAGTAGCTCACAGAAAAACTGGTTATATATTTCTACTAAACTGTATAATTCATTGCCAGATAGAATTAAATCACTGCCCCATGCTAAATTTAAAGAAAAAATCAACGATGTTCTGCTGGATGAATGTTTATATAAAATTGATAATTTTTTAACTGTAAATTTGGAAAGCCATAACTAGTTTTAGAATTATGACCTAGATTATATGTTAACATTATTCTATTTTGTAGTCTAACATTAATTTATCTTTAATTGTTTTTCGTATAATTTTATTGTTCTAGCCATTTTCTAAATTGAACTGTATTTTATGCCTATTTTAATTTTTTTGTACATAGTAATTTAGTTTAAAAAACTTGACTTCTGTCCATGCACTGTTATGTGTTTTATGACAATAAAAATCTTGAATCTTGAATCAAAAAATAACTAGATTAGATTTCCATTGAAACTAAGGTATGTGACAACTCCGCTGCACCGGTCCCAAGCCCGGGGTCTCATCTTTCCCATAACCGATGAGAAAGGAGGAGGGTACCTTCCCACAGCTCTCAGTGTGATCCCGATACTGAGAGCACTCCTATCCCATTAATTCCTTATCCTACCAAACATCCACTCTCCCGTGCCGTACCGTGTCCGGGGTAGGCTTTCAAGCCAATAAAGGCTTGCCTGCATGTGCATGACAGGGGCCTTTAGGCGACCCCTTCAATTGCACTGGAGGTTCTTCTTAACCTGCCGCCCCTTGATCTCTTCATTATTGGGGAGGCTCGGGCGGCGGCTTACAGGCTTCAACTGACTGAGCATTGGAGGGGGTCCCGTACAGGTCACTCCTCAGTGGTCAATTTAGTAAACGATGAGGTACTCTCAATGAAGTTTGACTTCATTGGGACTAAGTATCTTTTCACCAGACCCTATTCTGTGGATTTCAGGTCGAGGGAGTACTGGGACGCTATTAGTAGCCCGGTTTCTTCTCACGACCGAATTGTATGGTTCACAGACGGGTCAAGAATG
Source organism: Stictocephala bisonia (assembly GCA_035578905.1). Classification (NCBI taxonomy): domain Eukaryota; kingdom Metazoa; phylum Arthropoda; class Insecta; order Hemiptera; family Membracidae; genus Stictocephala; species Stictocephala bisonia. Next base: position 1,208,405 of record JAQJVL010000242.1, on the reverse strand, counting down.
GGCAACAGAGCTGGATTTGGTGTCTATACTGGCGACCCTAGGACCAACGCTAGCGTGAGCCTAGGAGCGTATGGCACCGTTTTCCAGGCTGAAGTCACCATACGTTCAGCGCAAATCATGAGAGGGGTTTGCGGGAAACATATCCACATCCTCTCAGACAGTCAGGCGGCCTTAGGGGCTCTTGACTCCTGGAAGGTTTCGTCTGGTCTAGTCTGGGAATGTGTGCAGTCCCTCAGCATCCTGGGCTCAAGAAATCAGATCTTGCTGAAATGGATCCCAGGACATAGGGGATTAGAAGGCAACGAGCAGGCCGATGCCTTGGCTAGGGAAGGTGCTATCAAGCCCTTCATCGGTCCTGAGCCGGCCTGCGGCGTTTCGGCTGCAGCTGTCAAAACAGCAATCAAAAACTGGGTCAGCGCCAGACATCTGGAAAGATGGCGGCGGTTCCCAGGGCAAAGACTCGGCAAGGTTCTTGTCAGAAATCCTTCCCAGAAGTTTACAAAGTCACTTCTTGGGTTGAGTAAATTGCACGTCAAGCTGGTGTTGGGACTCATCACCGGTCACGGCAAATTCCGGAGGCATCTAAGAACAGTGGGACTCTTTACGGAGGATCCCATCTGTCGCCTCTGTGGGGAGGACGAAGAGTCGGCAGAACACATTGTCCTGGAGTGTGAGGCTCTTGGTGCCAGGAGAAGAGTACTTTTTGAAGGCTCACCTCTGGGACAGTCGGAAATTACTAATCTAGTGAAGAAGCTCCTTGACCTGGTCAAGGATTGCCAGCTTTACGACGATTAGGCACCGGGATTGGCACAAAAAGCCTCAGGCTTCGTTGCAAGGGTAGGCTGGACCAACTGTACATCCCCTTTCAATCTAATCTAATCTAATCTAAGGTATGTGACGCAGAGCCCTAAGTCGAATAAAACCATGCTTAAAAATCATCTCTGGGGGAAAATACATTACTTTCCAAAGTCTCACGACGATCTGTGTAGTACTGTATAAGGGACAGGCAAAGACACAAACAGGCTTGCATTTATATATATATATATATATATATATATATATATATATATATATATATATATTTATAGACGAAACAATACTACCACTGACTCAATTAAATTTACTCTTTCTAACATTAAGAACGGTCTACAACGTTCTCAACTTTATACACATAATTATTTACATTCTAACATCTGTTACTAATTTTAATCTGTCTCCATCTTTTATTAAAACGAAAAAACGTACTTTGAGGTCTTCCCATGCCCTTTAGGGTAACAATATTTAACAATGGATACCTTATTGCACAAATACGAATATGGGCACACTTTTTAACACCTCATTCATTATAATTGATCCAGAAATAAGGGAGTAGTTAAATAATTCGCTTCACTATTATATACAAGGATTCTTTTCATGTAAATGATTTTATTACAAGACAAGAATAAAGTGCGGTCAGCTTGGAAAACCCCTAATTTTTGTATGTCGTTCAAATTATTAGTGTTCACATATTGAATATAAGATACATGTAATATCAAGTCTATATTCTCATAAATTAATTTGTATTAATAAGGGGCATGGCAGGCAGGCAGCAACGCATTCGATTTTTGTCTTAGTTTGATAAAGCCATCACGCCTTTTATGATGTGCAAAAATTAATTAGGCTGCCAAATTGAGATGCGTTTGACTCATTTCTCCCTGGAACTATCACAAAATATTTAAATTATATTACTGAGTTGTTATAAGGATTTTAATAGTATGACTTTAAAACGTCTTTATTGTATTTTAATAAATGTTTGGTTTCACCATGAAAACGTCAATATCTGCAGATCCTGAAAACAATTGTAACGCTGGTAAAGTAAGCTCATTGATATATTTATGACAGAATTCCTCTTAGACTAAGCACTAAATACTCTCAGACAAGTGTAAATTTAGTAAAATTGTTAGAAAAGTTAAAACTTCGAGTAGGACTTCAAACACTATTCTTAAAGTTTGTAAATCATCATAACAAGGGTCATACTGATACAGAAATATGTTATTCAACGATAGGCCTAATTAAAAACTATTTTAATAAAGTTCGAACATTTTCCGTTAATTCACTACCACTACCTTTTTATCGCAATTGCGGTTAGGTTACGTCAGGTTAGGTTAGGTTATGTGGCTACTGTAGTTGATCATAAACTGGTAAATCCAATGATTGATTTACCGCCGAATGCGCTCTTCGTGTAAGTTCTTGGAAAGCGAGAAGATAAGGCCAGTGATCCGCTAGTGGATAAGGAATACCACAGTGGACGTTAAAATGATTGGGGAACAGTTTTTAGAGCAATATAATATTTATCAAGCGTTAGTGAATATTAACGGAAACAAAAAGAAGTAGTGGTAGTGAATTAAAGGAAAATATCCTAAAGTTAACTATAATATTATAGTTAATAATAATAATATAGTTAACTATAATCCTTATTGCTTGCCATTTATATAAATTAATATGTGATCTTAAAAAGTCTGTAGTTTATAATTTGACTCAAATAAGAAAGGCAAGAGTAATGCTGCAATTTCGATCCCACAAGATGTTGGAATTGTGATTTGACATTCGACAGAGCAAATTTTCCAAACTTTGTAGCATGTCTCAAGAAATCATAGACACTACTCGACTATTCATTTAATACATTTTTACTAACAGTAAGTAAAGTTAATAACTTGACATTGTAAACAATACATTTGTACACATAACACATTCATTTCTCGCTTGAACATTCAATATCAATAATACAACTTCATCTCTCCACAGCTGGCAGTCGGCTTTTTAGACTGTACATATTCTTTAATGAGAGAATAAAAAACAAGCAGACAGGGAAAATCGTGAATCTTGTTGTATTTCAATTATAACGCATGGTATTAGAGATGTGTTAGCTATTTTCATAATTTATTTGATAGTCAAGATATACTAAGCATGGACAAATATTCAAATAAAATTTATATTAAAATGAGAATTGAAAACTAAAATTTGTACTTCATACATAAACTCTCGTGATAATGAAATTCGTATAATGACACATCATTAAAATATAACAATAAATATGAGGCAAAAACGTCGAATGGCTTCCGTAACTAATTTCAAAGTTACCTTAACGGCAGATTTTGTATGTTGGCGAATTGTCGGTGACTGATAAGAGGTTCTACACACGTGACTGATAAGAGCGATCGCAGACAGGGCGAAACTGTTGTACAATGCTCCAGCTCGGGTAGTCCGCGGCACACTGACACCCTTGGCAGCGGGCGGGAGGGTGACAGCTGGGGGCTGTGTTACTGCGACTGCGCGACTGTCGAGTAAATAAATCACCACTAACACCCTTATTTACGATTCAAACATTTTATGTCAAGAACAACCTTCTAATAAAAGCTTACTTAAAAAGTGTTACATTAAAAAAATTATCAACGTCACCCGTCTGTTTGATTTTATTCTCTCAATGACATATAGGTACATACAATAGAAAAAATCCGACTGCTAGCTGATAATTACATTTAGTATTAAAGTGTGAACTGTACAGGTTTATTTTTATATAGTTACAGCTATGGACATATAAAGTAGAAAGTACCTTATGATTTCATTACATGCGAAATAGCCTTTGCACATCATCACATCTAAGCAAACATTTATAAAGACGCATTTAGTAAATACCGTAACATGCTATAAACTAATTGAAGATGTTTTTTATTGACGCAACTCTTTCTTTACTTCTTGGTCAATTGATTATAACGATTGAGGTATCAAAATTCGCCCTGTTCGTACGTGTTCAATTGTAGTACGTATATTTTCATCCGGAAGGGCACATGAAGCCGTCAAAGTACTTTGTTTGTCATAACAATAACATGGAGAGAATCAAATTAATCGAAAAGTAACAACTGTTCAAATGCAAATAATGATCTTTATAAGATTTTTCAGCTGTTTGAATGTAAATAATGATGTTTACATTATTCAAGAGGTTATAGAGCTTTCGTAATGTTAGAAAGAGTTTAGTTTGTATTCAATATAAGTCTGATCTGTAGAGTATAAAAATGGGTGCATATTTGTCTCTCCGTGTTTCTGTTTGTCGATTATGTATTAATATAGTAACACCATTCATTCAATTGTCATGAAACTTTGGATAGTTGTGTATGTTTAAGCTTTTGATAAAGAGCAAATACTAATATTGGGTGTTTATATTATATAAACGGATATCAATAAATGTGCACTGAATGAACTAATGTAAATAAGTTTACAGTTAGAACATTTTACTATTTAAGAAATGTTTGCAATAAAAATTGCTTAAAATTCTTTATTTTGCCCTGATAAGATTCTAGATTGCAATTTTCAATACAATGTTATCTAAGTACTCTTAAAACTTACTTAGATAAAATAATGAAAACCAAAAATCACCTGATTCAAATAGTAACAAATACAACATTTAGAAATATCTCCTTTATATAATTTACGTATATGATTTTTTTTTCTTCCAATCCAGCACATTTTTGTGTACATAGTTTTAAGGACGTTTTATACAATAAATGTGAGAAAACAAGAACATCTAATCTACTACACAACACTTGAATCAATAAAAAAATCTAACATACGAAGGTTACAAAAGAAGTTTTTTAAGCAATCCTTACAACCAAAATACAACAGTAGATTGGACCAAAATATTTTAATCAGTTGCCACAATGTATAACATCTTGTGAAAATAATAGAAAGTTTTCACATAATTTAAAAGCATGGCTATTCAAACACTAAAACGTAGGTTTTTAAAATTTCTATTTCGTCTATTAATATATAATTGCAAAGAGTACCTATTAATTTTTTAATATTGAAATAGTTAACAAATAGGAGTAATTAAGAGTATAAATATAATTAAGAATCAAATAAGATGTTTTAAATACCAATGGTGTAAGAATTGTTTTTGTCATAAATGTAATGTTATTATCAGTTTTAAGAATAATTTAAATTTAAGTTAAATTGTAATTAATTTAAGTCTCTAAGCGCCGCAGGTTGGACTGTCTAAAGTGTAACGACTGGACTCACTAATATTTTGTTTTTCTAATGTGAAATAAACTTTTACTACAGTCCTCCAATACAGGTAACTTTGGTCATAAAATTCCTAATATTTGTTTAATATATTGTACACGTATTGAATAGGAAATAGTTCGGTAATCGTAGAGGAGTTATAAGTGAGACAATTTAAATAAATGAGGACATAAATAAAGACCACATACTCCTCACAACCGCCAAAGGTTCTTCCTCAATTAAAAACTATCCATCAGTTATCTTAATAGACCAGTCAATGAAGGGCTAAACGAAGTTATGTCGGAAGAAATTAGCAACGAGCTGAAATATGCACCAGTCGTTAATACCTATTTAGTGGTACGATTTAGTAAAAGCTCCCTTGCAAAAGTTGGTAACCTTTTTAGACAAAAAATGAATTTTGTGTTTTGAACTAAAATAACTCTACGTTTAATTCTGTTTTTTCTTTAAATATAACACTACGTGAGCAACATCTTTTTTCACTACTTAAAAAATAAAACTAAATACGTAATACCAGTTTTCAGCAACTATTTTCAAGGCTACTGCAGGCTATTCGGCAATCTTGGAATAACCCGATTAATGTAGTGTACCATATGTTGTGTTTTTGTTTTAAATATTTTGTGGTGACTCACTGACTATTCAGGATCCAGCTGTCATATCCAATATTATATCACCTTACACATGTTTTTTTTAATAAAATATGTTGTTATGAGAGAAAAAATTCTCCAAGCAGTTATCGTCCGATCAGTCTCCTATCATCATTATCAAAATTATTTAAATAAAATTATACAGAAAAGAATGCTAAAATACTTGGATTCATCTAATATTATTCCCTCTTATCAGTTTGGTTTTTGTACAGGGCATTCTACAAATCGTCAACTTCTACGGATTAGCGAAATCATCTGTGGAGGATTTGGGAGGAAGATCCATTCATCGGCAGCATTCTTGGACAAAGGCAAATACATTCGATAAGGTTTTGGCATGGTGACCTCTTATATAAATTTGTATCACTCTGGGCTTCCTTTGTATCTGAGAGCTTTATTGCAATCTTTTTTGTCTGATGGACTTATTGTGTCAAACTCAACTGCATACTTTCCTCAGTTGGTCTGGGTGTTCCTCAAGGCTCAATACTGGGACCTCTTCTTTTTAACATACATGTCCAATTCCTGAGCTCCCTTAGGCTCCTATCGGTCTTTATGCTGATGACACAGTCCTTATTATCCAGCATTCTGACGTCAACCAAGCCGTAACTTCATTACAATTTAGCGTTACAACTCTGACCGATTAGTTTAAAAGCTGGAGACTATATTTAAATCCTCAAATGTGAAACAAAGGTTTTCTCTTTGAGGAAATATATTTTTCTACCTGAAGTTGCTATTCAAAATACTTCAATTTCTTGGAACCCTGATTGTTCAAGGCATCAAATACTTCCTCTATCAAAAATAACCTGGAATCTTTATGTAAACAGCAAACTCAATCAAGCATATGCACGACTATCCATTTTATTTTCTACTGTAAACAGAAAGCCATATCTTGAACAATCCGGAATGAACAATTTTAGTAAATAAAAAAATCTTCAGCCCTTAATTGTGCATTTTGGGGAAAGTGCATTTCCTTCAGCAAACAGAAAAGATACAACATTTTAAAAACAAAGTTTTAAAATTTGCAGTTAGTTAAATACGTAACTCACATCTTCATGAAGAATTGGGACTCGATACCATCGATGCCTTTATTAAATGAGTTGTCTTAAACAATGAGTTCATGACCAACTTAGGCAATGTTCCAGGAGCTATTACCTTTCACATAAGAGAATTTACTTTACACAGGCGTTTTAAAGCCAGACTTCCTCAAGACGACATAGACGGATTTATGGCTATGTCTATGTAACATTTATTTTGTTTATTTAACTTAATTAAATATTTTTTATTTTTATTTAAAACATAAGTTTGTTATTTGTGTTACAGGGTGACTCATATATATGAGCGAATTTCTGTGTAAATATTGACCCAGAAATACAAATTTTCAAAAATTTAGTGTAACTCCACCTAAATACTGTGGTCCAATGATAATTGTTGCATATAAAACTCTCCTCGTCACTTATCACCCAACAATATTATCAGATATAAATTCATTAAAAATTAATAATAATCTGTGTAAACATCTGCTGCCGTAAACAAACATCGTCATTTGTTATTAAAAATAAATGTATAACTGTGCCCATGACCTTGACAAGTTGGATAATTGTGAGATGAGGAACGCTGGGTTCAAAGTATTGATATGATATTACTATGAACAAGGAGTTAGAATATTGTTTTTATTTTTTATTTCAATACCACTTGAATAAATTTTACTAGGTTAGACCCAACCTTCCCTTATTGTTTATATGTAATTTATCATCATAATGGTTTAAGACATACAAACACCATATCGATGGCTTAGTATGAAAACCTCGTATTTCCAAATTTTACCAAAAATGACATTTTGGTGGTTTTAGTTGGAAAACCTTGTATATTATACTAAACATATGTTAAAAAAAATCTTTCTGCATCGTGCTGCTCCCTACAAACAAACAAAAGAACCACGTATATCGACTGCTCCCAAGATTTAGTGTGAAGACCTTGTACATCCAGGGAATATTGATTGCATTTTTTAAGTGTCTATTTTGTATTCTGCGACTTCTAATCATGTTGTGTGTGTAACTCCGAATGTAGTGAGGCAAGTATTATGTTACACTATCAATTAAATACACTATTTTAGTCTGGTATTCCAGTATTGTGAAGTATAATCTACGCTATTAAAAGTGAAAAGCACGTAAAATCAAATGCACATAACCGTGAAAACCTCGTATGAAAGATATACGTGGTTTTCATATTTAGGCTACCATGTAATAGCTCAACTAACACTAGATTTACGAGTGTTTCAAAGCACGTAAGGTACAACAAATAAATCGTAGTGGCACTATGAAAATGACCACTGTCTTACGAAATACCCTAATAATCTAGACTAGTTACTGATTAATCAAATTATTGGCCCATTCTATTAATAACACAGAATAGGCTACCTATGAAAGTGCTCTTAACCATGGTTTTGGTTCCAGGAGATTCAATCTGAGATGTCAAGAGGAAACTTGTTAGTCAAGCTTGCCCTTAAAGGGGAAACGGACCACGTCTATGCACAGAATCGTGGAATTAGCCGTCAACAATCTCAAAATGGTCCTAAACTCATCCTTCCTGACACAGTTTCAGTGAAAGGTAATAACATTTTACTGGTTGTACTAGGCAGATGACCTGATGAAGTTTTCATGTAATGAAAGAACAAATAAAATTGTTGTAAGACTAGTATACAACTATAAATAACCTTGATTGTTTTATGGTATAAACATGTTCAATCGGAATGTTCATTTTTATCGATCAATATGGCTTTTTTCGCACACTGTTAATTTTTCTATTTTGTAGGAGATTGTTTGGTAAACCCGCAGGCTACCAAATTGGAATCTTCACCCACCACGACAGGCAGTATTTCAAATGAAGGTAGATAAACTGTTAATGAATTCCGATGAAATAGTCAGTTATTAACAATGACTGAAATTTTGTACCACAAAATTACTTTTTAACCAACTTGAAATGTTTACTTTTTTGATAGTGCTAGTAAAATTCGCAAGTTTCTCTGGCTTCCGTTTAATAAAATGTTTAACCCATTAAGTAATCACATTTTAGCCCAACTAACATAGAACACATTTCACTTTTTACAGGTGATCAAAGCGTATGGGCGCAATCAACAAATCCGCTGGCTACCAACATGGAACCAAATCTAAACCATGTGAGGGACGGTCACGGTTTAATATGTGAAGGTGGGTAGACTTATAAAAAACCACAGGGATTTTAAAATGTACTACAAACATTATTAAAATATAATGTCATGTACACTTTAAATTCAATCTTAATGGCGTATTACCAAACACATTTTGATGTTATACTTTACAGTAGCTTATAGGCACCTTAACAACTTAAAGTACCTACAAGTAATTAAATGCCTAATTATTTGAATTTTTCCAGGTGAAGATAAGTTTTTAAATGAAACCACTGAGATTGGGAATATAGCACCATACGACAATATCCTCATAGAGTTCATCGAATGCGAGGAAAAAGATGTACAGGCAATGGATAGGAGTTTTGATCTTGACGATTTGTTTAGTGAAACAAGTAACGACAATGTCTTAAACAGTCAACTAGGCCCTGAGGTTCAATTTGATAACATGATTGAGGAAAATGTACAGCAAAACAATATTGAAGTTGTTGCCATGGAGTTTGACATTGGAAATATTGGAGGCGAAGTTGAAATTGAGAATGACGCTGAGAACTTTCAGGTAGATAACAATTTTGAGAATGAGATTAAAGACAAAGAAAATGACATTGATTATCTCCCAGATAATGATGTAGAGGAAAGTAGTTCATCTGACAATGACGGAGAACATGAAGCTCAAACTCAGGCAAATGAAACTGTATTAACCCTAGATGGACCAAGGGAGGGTCATTTTGTGTCCACACTTTTTTAAAACTTCTTGCAACAATTAATTTTATTTCCAAAAATGTTGAAAAAATTATTTTGTGTTGGAAAACGATTACTTTAAATATTACAGTAACAATTAACCATCCAACGTATGTGTATATTTTTTAATAGGACAACATTTAGTAAGTGGACAATTTTTGACCCTCCCTCGGTCCAACTTGTAACCTCATCAGTTTAAGCTGTGGGATCTTATTAAATCAAAAATAAGTAATTTTTCTGTGATAAAACTGCATATTTACAAGTAATTTTATATAGTACACAGTATATCTTGTTGACTATTTTACTTTCGCAGTTGGTACCATTGAAACTTAGACTCAGACAACTGACATTTGTTGTGTTATTCATACTGTCAGTCAGTCACATGCTGGATTGTGTCTTATTAGAGGTTATGTGTGTTTTCTATTCCAAGTGTTGAGTTTCAAAATGAGTGATTACATATCACGAAGTGAAATTGACAGACTTTTATTAGACGCTGTTAGTGAAGATGATGGTGATGATGTGATTAGCAACGCATCCGAGGAAAGTTTGGTTAGTGAAACGGACGACTTGATCTACAATATAGATGACATAGACAATGGTGAGACGTTTATAGATGTGGATGAGTTATTTGAAAGTGGAAATGAAGGTGAAGAAGTAGTGAATAGCAATGACGAATTGAAGTACGTAGCAAAATCAGGTAAGGAAACGCGGGAATATCTTGTCCATAAACCTAGGCCTACACGTAGGACTAGGGCAAATATTTTCCGCCAAAACCCAGGCCTAAAAAGTACTGGAAAAGTAGGTACTGTTGTTGAATCCTTTCATAAAATGTTTCCAAAAGAAGCAATACAGCTTATAGTTACCCATACAAATGAAGAAGCACTTTTACGTAACATAGAACCAACAAACGAAACAGAACTTCTAGCGTTCATTGGTATATTGATATTACAAGGAGCAAATAACGATAGTAAATTAGACTATCATGGTTTATGGTCAACTGAGTTTGGAAGAGCGTCATACATCGCAGGAATGAGTCGGAAGAGGTATCGTGATTTACTCTCTATCTTGAGATTTGACGACAAGCAAACGAGGCAAAATAGGCGTGTACATGACAAATTTGCGCCGATTCGTGAGCTATTTGAAATGATAAACAACGGGCTGTGCTCGCACTTCACTCCCTCAGTGAATGTGGTTATTGATGAAATGTTGACCTTATTTAGGGGTAGATGCCCGTTCAAGGTATTTATGAAGGAAAAGCCTGGTAAATACGGTATCCTCATAAGAATACTGGCTGACTGCGAAAAACGAATGGTATTGAATATGGAAGTTTACGCGGGTAAAAGACCAGATGTTCCAACCGATACTGTTCAAGTTGTAAAACGATTGATTGCTCCCATTACAAATACAGGAAGAAATGTAACTACAGATCGTTTTTACACTTCAGTCCCACTAGCAGAGGCACTTTACGAAGAGCACGGACTAACTTTGGTAGGCACAATGCAAACCAATCGGAGGTTTATTCCGAAAGAAATGAAAGATGTCAAGGATAGACCCCTTCATTCTAGTTTTTTTGCCTTTACCGATCCTAAAAGTAAGAGGCCTCCTGTTACACTACAATCGTACATAACCAAGGAAAAGCCTAAGAGAAACCTAATTTTACTATCCACTCAACATAATGATGACAACGTGGCCATGGAAGGCAAAATGAAATCTGATATCAACCTATTCTACAATTCTACAAAAGGCGGGGTGGATTCAATTGACCAAATGGCGCGAAAATATTCGACAAAGAGATCTACCCGGAGATGGCCACTTTCAGTATTTTACACATTGATTGATGTAGTGTGTATAAATACATTTTCTCTGTACATTCTAAATTTTCCAGATTGGAATAAAGCTGACAAATCGTAGAAGGATTTACCTACAAGAGTTGGGACTACAACTTATCAGACCCCATGTAACCAATCGATCAAGAAATCTAGTTGGAGTTCAAACACGAGTTGTTATGGCCATGGAAAGTGTTTTAGGACGCAAAGTTACTGTACCAACTCCAGCCAAGCAACAGAGGGTTAGCGGGAAAGGCCGATGTTACATGTGCTGCTCTGCTGCTTCATCAAAGAAGGAGAAGCTCAATAAACTGTGCAAAACAACCATTGTGTGTTGCAACTGTGAAAAGTATGTTTGTGGTAGGCACAGTGAAAAGACCAATATTTGTCAGAGATGCAAAACAGAAGATTCTGAATCGTCAGATTAGGTTAGCAAATTAAAAGAACGGTGTCGAGAATGCCAGTTGTTTTTTGACGATGGTAAAATTTATCATAAATATATTTAAAATAAACTTTTTTCTCAATATTTTAATGTTTGACTATGTTTGATATGACATCTACCAAAACTATTGTAAACTGTACTAATAAACTGCATTTAAACATGTTTAACAAATGTGGACATTTTTTGACCCTCCCTTGGTCCTGCGCGTAACCAATTATATTTTGGTCCATCTAGGGTTAAATCAAAGTAAAGAAATAAAACCCAAAAGAAAAAGAAATCGACGAGGAAGGGCTATGAAAGATGGTTGGGAACAACGGAAGAACCAAATTAAAAGGACAAAGGGAGAAGAATATTTTGGTAGGAGGAAAAATGAAGAAGGGAAAACTGTTTTTGATGTTAAAAAAGGGGCAAAACGAATAAAAGCTCGTTGTTTATGCAAAAACACTCCTAAGACACAATTTAAGTGCAGTACGATTTCAGACAATGATAGAATAAAAATCTTTGAAAAGTTTTGGTCTTTGACTCGTGGAGAAAAGAAAATTTTTGTACAAGGTTTAGTTCAAAGAAAATCTGTATTAAGAAGGAAAGAAGAGAATACTACATCCAGGAGAAAGCAATCTTTGTTTTACTATCTTGACGTCGAAAATATGAAGGGTAAAGTAAGAGTTTGTAAAAAAATGTTCCTCCAGACTTTATCCATCGGGGAATGGGCAGTTTTAAACTGGGTAAGAAACAGCAATGCGCAATGTTCGGTTGATAATGAAGATGAAGTTATGACGAATGAAGAGCAAGACCAAGGAAAAACAATCAATACAAGGAAGATCGAAAATGAGAAAGCTAAAAAGATTTTAGTAAAATCATTTTTCGAGTCATTACCAAAACTTGAGTCCCACTATTGTCGACGAGATAGTTCCAAGTTATACTTGGAGCCTAAATGGCAATCAAAAGCGGAATTGTACCGTTTATATGAAAGTTTTTGCGACTCGCAAGATAAAGGAAACCTCAAAGCATCAATTTGTTTATTTTATGAAGTCTTTGAGGAGAGCAACTTGAGCTTGTTCCAACCAAAGAAAGATCAGTGTGATATTTGTTGTGCACATAATGTTGGCAATTTAAGTGAACAATCATACAAAGCTCATGTTGACCGCAAAGAGTCGGCAAGAAAAGAAAAATAAAAGGACAAAACCAGTGCTGACAAACCCGAAAGCAAAACCGCTGTATTTACTATGGATATGCAAGCTGTGTTACTTAGCCCAGACCTGAAAGCCTCAGCCTTGTACTACAGGACTAAGTTGAAGGTGCATAACTTCACAATACTCAATCTAAACACTTTGGATGGCTACTGCTACCTTTGGGACGAGTCAGAAGGTGGTCTGAATGCAGACGATTTCGCAAGCATTCTGTACGACTTTATTACAACACAAATTGACAAAAACGCCTACGATCATATCATATTTTACAGTGACGGTTGCACATACCAAAACCGAAACTCCATAATAGCTAATGCTCTCTTGTTGGCTTCGGAAGAAACGGGAATTCAAATTACCCAAAAGTTTCTTGAGAAGGGTCACACTCAAATAGAGTGTGACTCCATGCATGCTACCATAGAGAGAAAGTTGAGGAACAGGGAGGTTTACTCCCCTTCAGCCTATGAAGATGCTTGTCGAACAGCAAGACTGAATCCTAAACCATACAAGGTACAGTACCTATACCATGACTTCTTTAAAAAGTTTAGCGCCCTGGACTTTTTCAAATCCATCAGACCAGGAGTAAAGAAAGGAGATCCGGTAGTGACTGATTTGAGATGCATTCAGTACAAACCTGACTGGTCACTTCAGGTGAAACTGAAAATAGACTCTACAGACTTCATGGAGCTTCCCAGAGACGTTAAGAGGCCAAAGAGGGAGGTTCTGGTTCCACCTCTGCATAGTACAAGGATCCCGATAGATTCAACCAAATTTAGGCACCTGCAGGAATTGAAGTCAGTTCTACCAAGAGACGTGCATCCCTATTATGACAGGCTTCCACACTTCAAGTCAAAATCTGCGAGGAAACTTTGCTTACCGAACGAGTGCTCCTGCATTCTTAATACAATAAGGAACTAGGGCATAGGATAAGAACAGCAACCTTCATTTATGTTATATTTCAATAGCAATGGACTGTTTTGGTGTTTATATTGTAACTGTAATTGAAAATTAGTTTAACTTTAATTTTATAATAAACAGTAATCATTTATACTTCACCTAAACTCATTTATTACACCTACAATAAACCTCTTGGAGTATTGCAATATAAAATGTGTATCAACGATGTTTACGCCAGTTCTAGTCAAGTTATCACGGTAGAACAGGTAATTTTTGTGAAACCTAAAAAAAAATGAAAAAGAACTAGCCAATTCAAATTTTAATTAGCAAATACACCCTACTCTGGAATATTAAATTAAAATTTTATAGTGTAATGGCTAATAACCGCATATTAACCCTACGTTGCACAGTGGAGTATTTGACCTGAAATCCTGGCCAAAAAGCTTAAAATTATAATGTACTCAACAGTCATGTGTTTGGTATTGTAGGAAAGCTGATGAAATGGAGCATCTAATAGCGTCTGTCTCGGCGGCATGAGTCACATCCAGCGCTGGCGAAGGCCAGTTGAGTATACACTCTTCTCGTGTATGAACGTGATTTTGCTCTGCTTTTTTTCAGTTTATAGTTTTACATTTTATTTATTTACTGCCTTGGACACTATCGGAGAGATTTGAGCTTCGGTGGTCGTTTGATTGAAGGTAACTACCTCATATTTGTATATTTGTATGTGTTATATTATTATGAGAAGTCATGTATCAGGGTTTTTATTAATAAAATTAGTAAATAAAAAACATTTATTTTGTATTTAAAAAGCCGAAAGTACGTTTGTCGGGCCTTGTCGGCCCTTTTATAATATACGGTTTTGTTTATTATAATACACAGAGATTAGAATTTAAATAAAATGTCTCACATATTCGTTCCTTTTAAAATAAAAAAATTATGAAAGAGTTGATGAACTGTAGAAAAAATCACTTCTTCGCAACTTCATGTTGTTGATATCCTTTGTAACACATAACACATTTATTAAAAAGGCGATTTTCAACTGTTTATAATGATTACTTACGTTTGGGCTTGTTAAAAAGTGGTATTGTGTACTTCTAATGCTTGTGAACACTTGAAATATTGTTAGTTTAGCATATTTTATGATTTACCACACTAAAAAAAACCATAACATTTTTTAATTGATTAGTTTACGAAAAGTACTGTTTGTTCCTTCAAAACTGTAGTTGGATAATACAGCTGTGTAGTGTGAATTACATTGCTTAAAATGCAGGAGTTATTTTGATTTATAAGAATATATATTTTCAGATTTGAAGATGGAACATGAAATACTTCGCAGTTTTCTTTATGAGCTCGTCAAAGAATCTCAAAGCAAGTTAATAGAAGAAAAGCTTCAGTACATGGAGAACTGTATAGCTGACCGTTACAGGTGCCCTGAAGAGGAAAGAGGAAAGCTCAATAGATCATTAAGATATTTTAAGTCAGATTTTAAAAAAATGTGGCCTTTAAGCAATAATATAGAGAAGAGTAATTTTTTTTCAATAATAAAAAATTGAAAAAAAATGAGGAGTGGTTGAGGGGAACAGTGAAAATTCAAAACTTTGCTTCAGGTTCTTCCGGAAGGCCTGAGAAGGATTTTAAATCTAGTAGCGAGAGGACAAAATGTAGAAAAACCGAGGAGCTTAGGCAGCAATCAACTCCTGAAGAGCTGACCTATGCTGCTTGTATGAGTCAGAGGGCATCAGGTAACGCAAATGCTGCTGTTATGATAAAGAAAATTACTGAAACCCCAACTAAAGCCTCGAAATTTAAGAAATCTCTACAACTTTTAGAGAAAACCAAAAGCTTAAAAAACTCTCCATTGAAAGCTCTTTCCATGTTAGTTGATGCTGATCTCACCAAGAATCAGTACGAAACTACAAGATCTTATAATAAAAAGTTATACCCTTGCTACTCTATCGTTAAAAAAGCTAAACTAGATTGCTACCCCAGAGATGACTCAATTTGTATTTCAGAAACATTAGCAGAAGTCAAATTGCAGGCTTTGTTAGACCACACTGCTTTAAGATTGTGTCAGTATTTAGACGAAGTGTTAGATAATTTAACTTTAAATGAGCAAAGTGAGTTAGAACTTATATCTAAGTGGGGCTGTGATGGGTCCCAGCAGTTACAGTTTAAACAAAAATTCAGTAATGTTGGTAAAAGTGATGCCAACATATTCCAGAGTTCGCTAGTCCCTTTGCAGCTAATTTCTAACAAAGGCTCAACGTCAAAAGTTGTTTGGCAGAACCCAACCCCATCATCAACTAGGTTCTGCAGACCTATACGCATACGATTTGTTCACGAAACAGTTGATATCACTAAAGAAGAAATTGAGTATGTTGAACAACAAACAGAACATCTAACCAAAACCGAGGTTCCTACACAACTTGGAGTTGCTAAAATAAAACATAAGATGGTCTTTACCATGGTTGATGGTAAGGTTTGTAATGCTGCTATGGGGATAACATCTACCATGCGTTGCTACGTCTGCGGTCTTTATTAATAATTGTTTTAATCATTATCTTTACCTATGTATATGTGCATTATTTATTTCCTTTTGGGAAACGTTTTATTTATTTATTTTTATATGAACTAAAAGTAAAAATATTATATTTTCTTTTGTACCTTTTTCAATTACGTTTTAAAAGTATCAAAGTTAAGTACAGTAAGAGGTCTTTAGTAGAGTTAACTCGTACATGATGCTATGTACAAATAGTTACAATTATTGTAACAAAGTGTTCAATAATAAATTGTAAACTTATTAAAAAGTGTTTACAAAATAATGTCTTTTGATTTTCTTTCATGACACCATATTTAGAGATAAATAATTATATAAATTAAAAATAACTTGTTGATTTTTTAAATCTTGTTCATAATATATACTGTTATAAATAAACAAATATCGTAAGAAAAAAATAGAGTGATTTAAAATATATTTCGGCGACAACCTAATTTTGGCCATGAATGGGGGCCAAATACTCCACTGTGCGTTGGTCGAACCTCCCGGGCGGACGCCGTTGGTCGAAGGGTGAGCGCTGCGCTCACCCGCAAATTTGAGGTATTTATTCCATGAAAAAGTGTGTAATGTACCGGGTCTTGGACCGGTACAGTTTCGTTTTTTCCGTCGTGGTCTGCCCGGCTGCCTGAGATTCGCTTTTGCCTTGCGTTCCGCGTAGTTGGTGGCCGTTGGTTTCGATCCGTTTCGTTCCTGGTTCCAGCAGCTTCGGTCCGGTTGACCGGCTTCTAGATTGTTCGAGCTGTTCGGTGGTTCTGCGGCCGTTAGTCTTGTGCTGTCTGGAGAAATAGGCATGTCAGGCTAAAGACGCCAAAACTCCAGGGTCCTTGAGTGGGACGTTCAGCCCTCGGCCTGCCGTCCGGGGATTGTCTACCATCCACACTGCCAGCCTGGCCTGAGGACCATGTATAGAGGCCATTGGTGACCCTGCTGCCCCACCTACATCTTTGGGTATGAGTCTTCTGTCCTCAGGTCAGTGCTTTCCTTGTCGTTTTCCCGGCGGCTGAGCTGGGGGTGGTTACCTATTTTGAAGTAAATAAAAACCAGAGAAAAATAAAAAAAAGCCAAATACATCAAAGGGAAAGTGTAAAAAAAAAATGGTGATGAACAATGGATTATTAGGCCTAGGCCTAGGAACTGGCCATGAACTTGTACAGTGTTGGCAGGAAACACAGCCATGGGGTTTCAATTTTTTTTATTTTTTTTTTTAATCGAAAAGAAGGGTTTTTAAAATATAAAAAAATTTTGTGTTAATATTTATTATTGTTGTTAATCTTTAGTTTATTTTATTGTTATAGTTATTCAAATTTTTTATATTTTGTTAGGCCCTACTGTTAAACTATAGTATTATTTATTTATATGTTTAGGCCTAGTTATTGTTATTTATTTTGTTGGTTAAGTGTATTAGGGGTGCTTGGAAGTGAATTTTTACTCGAACGGTACCGTGTTATATTTTCTTTTAAATTGTTTAATTTTTCAACTCACCAAAAGGGGATTATGATGCTTTTGCTTAACTTAATTCGGAGCTGCCCCGGGATTCCGGCTTACTCCCGGGCCTCGGTGGAATCAAGGGATGTGGGCCAAATTGCCGGCTTAATTGATGATACCAAAATTTTTGTTTCCAGAAGTTTTCTAAATTTTCACTTTTATTTTGGGGTTATCTAAATTTGTTTCTTAATGGTCATTTTTAAATTGTTAATAATTTGTCTTACGTTTTGGGAGTCTCAGGCCAAACTGCAGATAGGCCAGGTAATTGTTCACTTTGGTATTCGTAGAGTTTGTTATTTTTGTAGCGTTAAGTGTTTTGGTAGCTTTTGTCGTTATATTGTTAAATTTTGTGTGTTTTGTTATTTATTTAACTGCAAATTTTTGTGTGGCCTTCTGCCAAGTTTGATTAATTGATATTTTCTGGTTCTCATGATAATAAACTTAGTTTTGCTCAGCTGCCGAGTGTTATTTTGACCCTCCAACTGCCACCCGTGATCCCATCGCTCGACTTGTTTTGAGCCATCCCCCGGTTGGCACGCTTCCCAGCTTTGGTGGGGGGGGGATGGGTCTCAATTGGTAGCAGAGCGTGGTTGCCTAAAAAAAAAAAAAAAAAAAAAAAAAAAAAAATCTCTCTTGGTTGTTGACGGTGGGGGTTTGCCAGTTAGTAGGCCATGGTTGGCCGACCTATCGTCAAGGTGTCTTGGTAATACGTAGAAAAAAAAAAAAAGAAACAAATAAATAATTATTTAAAAAGAAAAACAATTAAAAAACCAAATAAATAATTTTAATTTAAAAAA
Source organism: Stictocephala bisonia (assembly GCA_035578905.1). Classification (NCBI taxonomy): domain Eukaryota; kingdom Metazoa; phylum Arthropoda; class Insecta; order Hemiptera; family Membracidae; genus Stictocephala; species Stictocephala bisonia. The sequence continues at coordinate 1,189,611 of JAQJVL010000242.1, read as the reverse complement.
AAAAAAAAAAAAAAAAAAAAAAACCTAGGCAATCCGCTTGGTTACTTTGTTGAAGGGTTTCATGGGTGGATTGGAGTGGTCGGCAGTGGCTCGGTAGGCTGAGGGTTTAGTTCGTCTTGGACCCTGGAGTTGTCGTTTTTTGTGTACTGTTGAGAATTTTGTTTTGCGAGATGGCCTATCTGCAGAATGTTGCGCTCCTAGTCAAGGAGGAATTAATTTTTGAGTTGAGGTCGCGGGGTGTGACTCCGGAGGGTGATGTTCTGAATCTCCGGAGGTTGCTGCGGGAGCAGTTGTCCGCGGGTACGGCGGTGGATTGGTCTGACCTACTGGAGGTTGGGGAGGAGTTATTGGTTTGTAAACGTAAGGTGGAAGATTGGGAAGGGGTGTTAGAGGATTTGCAGTTTGAACCTCCAGTGGGTCGTGACCGGGCCTGCCGCCTTGCACGTTTGGGGCATCTGCTTGCCCGTTTAAGGCTGGTCAACCGGGCACCGGGGTTGGAACCATCGGATAGGGCGTGGATCTTGGAGAGTGTGTCTAGGCTGGAGGAGATTTTTCAGGCACTCTCCGGGTCCACGACTCCTACGGGGCTGGGTCAGCGGCCTACTTTTGCGCTTTCGCCTAACGTGTCGAGGCCGCAGGCTGAGACAACGGCTCTCACTGTGCCTGAGGTTCCTTCTGAGCCTGCAGGCGTTTCTGTTGAGGTTGCTTGTGGTTCGGCTCCAGCTGCCGTTCCGTCTGCTTCTTTGGGTTCACCTGCTCTTCTGCAGCTGAGCTACCACAAGCTACCTAACCCTCTCACGCCCATGATCCAGAATCTCCCTGTGATCGATGGGATGGATCCTGAGGAGCTTCTTAAGTTTCTGGTGGCCTTTCTCAGACTTAGTGAGATGCCCGGCATGCAGGCTGGGGACTTGCTTCGTCTGGTTTTCCCGTATTGTAGAGGTCCCGTTGGGGAGTTGCTGAGTTCTGTCTTGGCCAGTGATGCCTCGGTGGACTCGTTCCATCGAGAGTTACTTTCATCGTTTCTTCCCATTCGACTCAGGGAGAGGATGGTCATGGACAGATTTTATCGGTCGCAGGGTAGGGGCGAGTCTCTGGCAGCCTATGTCTCTTCAGTCAAGGAAGCTCGTCAAGCGTTGCGCCTCACCCTTTCTGAAGCTGACACCGTTCGTGTCATCCTGGATGGCATTTCTCCAGAAGAACGGTGCAGATTGGTTTTTGCTGGTGTTCCTTCGACTTTTCGGGAGCTGCATCAGCTGTGCATTGTTTCGCGCAGCGTGCAGTTCTCAGACCAGCAAGGGAGGGATTCTGAGAGTCATCGTGCTCTCCCCACCCGTCGACCGGCTATGTCTGTAGGTGTGAGTCAGCCAGTGGAGGGTCGTGGTTCTCGGCCTCCGGTTGTGTGCTTTGCTTGTGGCCAACCCTGGTCACATTCGACGTGACTGTCCACGTGCTCGAGGTCGTGGGGCGGGAAACGCTCAGCGCGGGGGGTTGCCTCCACAGTAGCTCCCCGCGTTGTTGCGACTGACCGTGGCCATTTGCCTCTGACGCGTGCCCATCGCAGGAGCGTCGGGGATGTTTCGGGCCTTGCTGGCATGGCTTCCCTGGGACTTAGTGCGGTCACCTCGGTGTGTCCTGGCGTTTTTGTATCTTTTGGTGGTACGGTGTGTCGAGCCCTTCTTGATTCTGGTTCGGCATGCAGTATCATCAGCCTTTCTCTTTTTGAGTCCCTTGACGCCTTAGGACTTGTCAGGCACACCGAGCCTTCTTCTATTACTTGCTGGACGGCATCCCAAACTCCTCTACCCATACTTCTAAAGGCGTCATTACATTTTAAAATTGAAGGATTTTCCTGGAGGTGGGGTTTTCTTGTTGCCAAGGACCTGGCGGTTTCCTGTATCCTAGGGGCAGACTTCATTTCTAAGAGTGGTATGGTGCTTGACCTCCAGAAGCGCCAGATATTTTTCAAGTTTAATCGGCGAGTTTTGGTGCCTCTAGTAGGTGATTCTGACTGCCCTCCTGCAGTCAGAGAGGTGGGTTGTGAGCCCGAACAACCCAAGGTGGATCCAGTTGGTCATCTCCCCCCTGAGCAGGCGGAGGCCATTAGGAGGCTGTGTTTGCGGTTTCCTGATGTGCTTACGCCGGAGCTTGGGGTGACTTCTCTTCTGGAGTATGAGATCCACCTCACCGATTCTCAGCCAGTTAGGAGTCATCCGTACAAACTTGCTCCCCCAAAGATGGAGGTTATGAGGGCTATGATTGAGGATCTTCTGAGCAAGGGTGTGATTGAACCGTCTCGTTCTGCTTATGCCAGTCCAGCTTTTCTTGTGCCCAAGCCTAATGGTAAGTCTAGGCTTGTGATGGATTATCGGAGGCTCAACGCTAAGGTCGCTATTGACTCGGTACCTCTGCCTGATTTGCATTCTGCGTTTGATTGGTTCGGTAAGGCCAAGTTTTTCAGTGTTTTCGATTTGAACCAGGCCTACCATCAGATTCCATTGAAGAAGGAATCACGGCCCATGACTAGCTTCTGTGTTCCCTGGAATCTCTATCAGTTCACTAGGGTTCCTATGGGTCTTGCTGTGGGTGCCCAGACTCTTACTCGTCTGCTTGATTCCATCTTCCATGATGTGAAGTTCAAGTTTGTCTTCAATTACCTGGACGATCTTCTTGTCTACAGTGAGACTTTCGGGGAACACATGCAACATCTGGAGGAAGTTCTTAGTCGCCTCAAATCAGCTGGCCTTACCGTCAATCCAGAGAAAGTCACTTTTGCTCGTCCTGAGATTTCTTTTCTGGGTCATCTTATCTCTTCTCGAGGCGTCTGCATAGATCCTGCGAGGACCCAGGGCATTCGGGATTTTCCTCCTCCCAGAGATGCCAAGGGGATTGCCCGTTTTGTGGGGATGGTGAATTTTTACCGTCGCTTCATCCCTAACGTGGCCGAGCTTGCTGCCCCGTTGAACGAGCTGCGAAAGAAAGGTGTCCCTTTTGTGTGGGGCCAAGCTCAGCAGACTGCCTTTGATGCTCTCAAGGAGGCTATCATGCAACCTCCTGTCCTGCGTATGCCTGATTTCAGCAGAGAATTCATTCTTCAGACTGATGCCTCCTCCTCCGCCATTGCTGCTGTTCTTTCTCAGGAGTTTGATGGGGTCAGGCAGCCCATCGCTTTTGCTTCGAGGACGTTGTCTCACCAGGAAAAGAAAGCTTCTTCCATCTATGAGTTAGAGTGTCTGGCTGTTGTCTTTGGTACGGACAAGTTTCGGCGTTTCTTGGAACACGCTGAGTTCTTGCTGGAGACGGACAATCAGGCACTGTCTTGGCTTCTAGCCCATCCCAGACAGCTTGGGAAAATTGGTCGCTGGGTGGTCAAAATTTCTGCCTTTAAGTTCCGAGTTCAACATCTTAGGGGTACCCAGAATGTCATCGCGGATGCTCTTTCCCGCATGTACCACGAACCCAGTGATCCACCGACTGAGGCTGTTGCTCAGTGTGGTGCTGTTCTTCTGGATTTTCCTCTGGCTTTTGACGACCTACTGTCCCATCAGCAGAAAGATCCTGAGCTGTCAGTCATCTTAGGTGAGCTTCAAGAGGGAGGTGCCCACCCTCCCTATTTTCTGTCCAAAGGGGTACTCTGTTGCCGTCCTCGACAGAGGGGTGAACCCCGTGTAGTGCTGCCTAGTCATCTAGTACCGATGGTCTTTCAGTATTATCACTCTTCTCTTGTGGGCGGTCATCTTGGCATTCATAAGACCATCGCTAAGATTCGTAGGTATTTCATCTGGAAGGGCATGGACCGGGAGGTTGCTGGCAGAGTGCGGGCTTGTCACCTGTGCTCTCTCAGCAAGCCTAGTCAGAATGCAAGGTTAGGGTTGTTATCTTCTGAGGTGGCCGAGCGTCCTTTTGAGAAGGTGTTCATCGACTACGTGGGTCCTTTTCCCCGTAGCAAGTCAGGTAGCTCCTACCTACTTGTTTGTGTGGATGCTTTCTCGAAGTTCGTTTGGCTTTTCCCACTTCGGAGTGCCACGGCTAAGCTCACCATCCGTGCTCTCCAGTCCCAACTCTTCCAGCACTTTGGTGTGCCTTCCACTCTTGTGTCCGACAACGGTAGCCAGTTTACCTCCCATGAGTTTCGTAGGTTCGGTTTTGGCAATGGTATCAGGCATGTGACTACCTCTCCTTATTACCCACAGCCTTCTCATGCAGAGCGGTTCAACCGCAATCTTCGGTCTGCCCTTATTACCTTCCATGCTGAGAAGCAGAACACCTGGGATGAGAGTCTCTCTTGGCTCCAGCTTGCTTTTAATTCTTCCAAGCATGAGAGTCACAATGCCACTCCCTTCGAGATTCTACATGGCTACCCTCCTAACAACCCTTTGTCCAACTTGTGGAGGTTAGAGGATCTTCTACCTACGCCAGGTGCCACTGACGTAGTGTCCACGTGGCGGGCTGCTCGGCGCAACCTGCTACGTGCTAGAGAGAGAGTGAGGAGGAGGTATGATAAGGGTCGTACTCCTAACCCTTTTCAGGTTGGAGATCTGGTTCTTTGTCAGGCTCACCCGGTCAGTTCGGCCGCGGAACGAAGAGCTGCAAAGTTGTGCTATCGGTGGTCTGGTCCCCACCGCATCGACAGGTTTTTGTCACCGGTGACTGCTCTGCTGGTTGATCCCCAGTCAGGCAGGGTGTTTAGGAAAGCCCATGTGTCCCAGCTTAAGGCTTTCCGGGGAACGGTTGGTCCAGGAGTTGGTGTTCCTGGGGGTTTCTTGGGGCAAAGAGATTGATCACCTCTGCGCCCTAGGTGGCTGTTCTGAGAGAGTCTTTTTCTCTCTCTTTTTTCTTGTCGGGCCCGACAGTCAGGGTAGTTTGCTCCCTGTTCGAGGGGTTTCCCCTCTTAGGTTCTCTTGGACGTCCTTGGAGCACCACTCTTCGGAGGTCTTCTTCGTCTTCTCTTGGTTCCCTGAGGTACCGAGTTTGCTCCCCTGCCTGGGTGTGTTGAGGTTTGCAGAGGGAGGTTGTACCGGGTCTTGGACCGGTACAGTTTCTTTTTTTGCGTTGTTGTCTGCCAGGCTGCCTGAGATTCGCTTTTGCCCGGCGATTTGCGTACTTTGGTAGCCGTTGGCCCAGTTCCGTTTCGTTCCGTGTTCCAGGAGCTTCAGTCCGGTTGGCCTGGCTGTTCAGTTGTCTTGTGCTGCCTGCAGAAATAGTCATGTTCAGATAGACACTCTAAAACTCCAGGGTCCTCGAGTAGGACGCTTCTACCCTCGGCCTGCCGTCCGGGGATTTTCTACCATCTGCGCTGCCAGCCTGGCCTGAGGACCATGTATAGAAGCCATTGGTGACCCTTCTGCCCCAGCTACATCTTTGGGTATGAGTCTTCTGTCCTCAGGTCAGTGCTTTCTTTCTTATTTTCCCGGCGGCTGAGCTGGGGGTTGCTGATAATAAAAGAAGAAGAAGAAAAAAAAAATGATTATGGAACTGTATGTGGCCTAGGCCTAAAACTTGAACTTGAACAGTGATTTATGGAACTCAGCCATGGGGACTTACTTATATTTATTTATTAAAGAAAACAAAAACTTAAAATCCAAAAAGAACCTGTGTTGTTAATATTCATTGTTATTTAGTTTAGTTAGTTTATTTCTTGTTACATTTGTTTAGATTTTTATATTTGTTAGGTCCCCATTATTCAATCCTGTTATTATTTATTTATATGCTTAGGCCTAGTTATTGTTATTTATTTTTTTGTTAAGTGTATTAGGGGGGGATTTTGAAGTGATTTTTTTACTCGAACGGTACCATGTTATATTTTCTTTTAAATTGTTTAATTTTTAAACTCACCAAAAGGGGATTATTGTGCTTTTAGTTAACTTTAATTCGGAGCTGCCCAGGGATTCCGGCTTACTCCCTGGCCCGGTGGAATCAAGGGATTCGGGCTAAATTGCCGGTTTAAATGTTGTGATCCAAAAGTTTTCTAAATTTTTCACTTTTATTTTGGGGTTATCTAAATTTGTTTCTTAATGGTCATTTTTAAATTGTTAATAATTTTCTTACGTTTTGGGGTGTCTCAGGCTAAACTGCAGATAGGCCATAGGCCATGTAATTGTTAACTTTGGTATTCGTAGAGTTTGTTGTTTTTGTAGCGTTAAGTGTTTTGGTAGCTTTTGTCGTTGTATTGTTAAATTTGGTGTGTTTTGTTATTTATTTAATTACGAATTATATTGTGGCCTTCTGCCTGTTTCTATTGTGGCCCTATGCCAGCCAGTTAATGTTTATTTGGCAAATAAAATCAGTTTTGCTCAGCTGCCGAGTGTTATTTTGACCCTCCAACTGCCACCCGTGATCCCATCGCTCGACTTGTTTTGAGCCATCCCCCCGGTTGGCACGCTTTCCAGCTTTGGTGGGGGGGATGGGTCTCAAAACAAAACTACTAGTAAATGATTATTATTAACAAATTTGAATTCAATGTGGCAATCACTTACATTAAAATATCAAACAAATACTTTGACTATAATGAACTACTTATAAAGACTCATTAATTGTTTATTAAGTGCAGCCATCAGTTTAAACTCTATGTAAAGAATACAATTGGATTGATACGGACTATGTGAACATTTGTTGCCTAGTTTCATTTATTCATAAAAGAAATTTAAATATATTTGTTGCAAAATAATTGTAAATAGCGGCAAAAATGAATTGTGAATTAGAAAAATGTGCATTTTATGTCTTTTATCGAAAAATATTACAACCTCACAGTTCATTGCTAGTTACGTACTCAACTTGGGCTTATCAATGAAAGTTAATTCAACTAAAAAATACTTTCTTAAAAATTACATTAAGTTTATTAGAAATACAATAAAATTAAACGTAACAAAACGTGACTATTTTGTTCGTTCCAGTGGTATGAGAATGGCAAGTGTGGTTTACCAAAATCGACCAACAAACTATCTGTTCATTTAGTAGACTACTTAATTACTTTTTTATTTCATTACGTTTATTTGTATTGTGACCAATAATTCAATACTTGTCACTGCACAAAAGATGAATTAGTGAACTTTTACTAAAATAGTAGTTATTCAACTGGATACTTTAGTATTAACCTTACAAGTATAAAATAAACAAAGACAAGAAAACGTTACTTCTATAATTATTAATAATTTAAAAATTATATCTGACCAGTTACTAATATTGAATTAACAAAGAAAAAGTAATATACCCACCCATCCAATCATGTACAGTGGTATTGAACCACCCACCCACCCAATCATGCACAGTGGTATAGAACCACCCACCCAATTATGTACAGTGGTATTGAACTACCCACCCACCCTATCATGTACAGTTGAATCGAACCACCCACCCACCCAATCATGTACAGTGGTATTGAACCACCCACCCACCCAATCATTTACAGTGGTATTAAATTACCCGCCCGCTCAAACGCGCATAGTGGTATTGTATTACTGTATATGTATTATAATATGAATAAAGTATATAATGTACGCAATACCTAATACATTATCATAAAGCCTTTAAAACATCATACACAGGCTAACATTTAAATGCTACCCATGTTATTAATCAATACATTTTTTATTTGCACAAACATTTAAAGTATTAAAAGAAAAACGTTGAGAAAAGAAATTATCCCATCTATGGAATACAATAGACTTTATATTTCCTGTAACGTTTTCAATAGATTATTTTAATGTTGAAATATTAATTGTTGTACTAATATACGTCTGATAAAGTTTAATAGTAGTAACTGAAACAAAGTCAGCAGAAGATAAAGTAACTGCATTTATTTGTAAAATGTGAAACTATTAAAATTAATTTTATTGTATTTAATAACGCAGTTATTATGAGAAATGTAAATTAATTATTTATCCTAATTCTGTATGTATAATTATTTATAAAATAATCCATTATAGAAGATTAATGTTTGCTTAGATCATTGTAAACCGTAATACTGGAAGTGTTTTCCACTTTGACCCAGTTTTAAAGTAGGGGAATCCAATAGGTTGTTTTGGCAGTTAACTGCTAACTGTCGGTCCTTGACCAGTCATATCCCATTACTGGAGATATCACGGCCAGGTGTCGCACAACACCATCGACATCTATTTATAATCTCACCCTTACCCAATAAAAATATTTGTACAAACTGATTACTCTAATTTTGTACTATTTATAGCAGACAAATGCACACTGAGACTAAAAATGCACACTGAGACTACAAATGCACTCACTATTAACGAATATACGTAATTTATTGAGCTATTTGAGATATTTTGTATATATAGAATAATTGACTTCAAACACATTAAATATAAAGTCTGAAAATCTATAACAAATATGATCAGTGGATATTGTACTTGATTCAAACATTAACATTCCTTGTTAAACTAAGTTTGAAGTGTTAGTGGACTAAGTTTGAAAATCAAATCAGACATCCTTCGCACATTATCTAGGCTTCTTTAAGAGTCTGAAGAGGCTGTCGGCCATGTTGATTTTAATCCCATAAGAGCAATATTATTTGCGAATCCATATTTTTTAGTTATTTATTGACTAAAATTTGTGTATGAGGTGTTATTTTAAACGTTATAATATTGCGCGTTGGGTTTATTTTTAATTTTTGAATACATACGCCTAGTTTTGCAAAATTGGTGAAAATAAAAGCTTCAAAATAAATATTTTTTTATTTTTATCTATAAAAATAATTAGGAATTCGCAAAGCAATTCCAACGTGCAATTTCATTCTTGATCAAATGCAATTAGTTTGGAAAGTATCCGTTTGAAAATAACACCTTAATTGGGATACGCCTGATCGTATGTCCGGGTCGAAAATAACATTGTCCTTATGGGATTAAAACTAGCATGACCGACAGCTTCCGGCAGCCTCTGCAGACGCTTTAGACGTTTCGTGGACCGTTGGTCTGTTATATTTTGAAACTTTTCTCACACTGTAAGAAAACATTTGTGATTTCTTTTGAAACAAAGAATATTAACTGATACATGGTACGTGTGTTTCAAAATGAACGTAAATTGTTACTGATCTCCAATATGCTTTCAGTTCTAGACCGTGGAGTTGCAAATACAGGGTTAGCTATAAAAGTCTGTCCAACTTTAATGATGGGTAGTTCAACGTGTTAGTAAGCAACTTTTAAAATGATTAATGTTGAGATTTAATATCCATACTTTGACCAGTTTAGTATTAATTAAGATTAAAGAATGAATTTTAACAAATTTGATTTATTTTCCCAATGTTTAATAAACATCTCTCAGCACCAACGTAATTAACAATATAAGAGACATAGGCAAATGGGTTTGTTTAATTACATACTTCTGTTTTTTTCGATATTAACGAAAGTAGAATTACAATGTAAAACGTATATGCGATATCAGCATTTATCCCACAGTTTGAGATTTCTACGAATCACCAATTATTTAGACTGACAACGTGTATAATTATTTTGAATTTAAAAATCCGTTTTCTGAAAAATGTGTTTCATACTAAATTTGGGATTTACAGTAATTTTTACTATAGTTATTTGAAAGGGTGCATAAATACGAGTACAACAACATTAGAATATATCTAAAATAACGTCTTCATCAATTAATTATAAGTAATTTGCATAAAATATTCTAACAAGAGCAAGAAACTAAATATCTAACTAAGTATATCTAAACAAGTAACTAATACTTGATTAGATATTTCCGGATATTTACTTAATATTTTTGTTTGTCAACTAAATATCACCTAAAGAACTACCTTAAAGAAGGTACCAATAATTATTTATTTATATATTTCTATACAGGAAATAATAATAAGTTGCCTACTATATATCTGGAAAACTATTGGGTCTGATTAAACGTACTTAGCTATAAACTGTTATTTTAAAATTGTAATAAATTTCAAGAGCTACATTGAAATTTACTATATGTAATATTTACATACTTGTCTTGCTATTAATAATATTTTACACTTTATAATATGTATCTAAACATTTTCGTGAATATTTAGTTTAGCAGTTCAGTTAAATTTTATTACAAATTGAAGAATGTTTCTAAATAAATTACATTTCATATTGTACTACAGCCAAACCTCTGGGACATTTTAACTGTTAAGAATGACCGTGAAGTGTTTACTAAACATTAGTTAAAGACAATGTCAAACTCACTTGTCAGACAAGTACGAGTACAGTAGTTGTGACAAGGTTGTGGCCACTGCGGTTGTCTCTAATAATAGCGAGGGAAACAACGGAGCTACATTAAGACGTATGGGCCATCTGCCACTCATTACACGAGTCATTAATACTGCTGACCTTACCAATGACATGGTCATTTCTAGGAGCTAATTCTAACTCTTAAAACACTCGGAACAATACAGTTTGGTCTAGAACCAGAGAATAGTAAAACTAATGTTATGCAGCCTATTTTCATAAACGTACAATTGATTTAGTTACAATATTCACATTAAACTGTAGATATCTAGAATATATGGACAAATTTTACATCATTAACCCCCTTAATAAGCCAATCAGAATGCACAAAAAACAACAGTAAAACTATTTTTATGAGCTGTCTTTCCTTATAGTCTAAACTAATTTCATTATTTCAAAATGAGCTGTCTCTCAGTCATGAAACCAGTTATTTGTTCTATCATCCGTTAACCAGCTTCTCAATAAAAAGTCTCTTCTCGAATCTGAACCTATTAAAGTTATAGTTTTTTATTAATAACTAATACTTTAAAGTTTTGTTTTATTGCATATATTTACTTAATTATTTAAGTTTCAGTCCTAATATAATTTTCATATTTATTTATTTATTTTTATTTATTTATTCATAAGACGCCGATCGTCAAGATATGGGCGAATATGGATTTCGATTGAGTGTGATGAGTGCAGATGAGCGAATGTAGTCATTGTTACAAACTAAGGCCGACTATTCCTTAGAAAGTGTCATTAATTAATAGCCCAATGACAAATGAACAGCCGGTGGTTATCAGCTGATCCTTCTCAAAATGTATTGACTCTGATTGGGATCGAACTGACAACCTTTAGCACATGAAGATGGGATTGAACCAACTACGGTACCGACCAATTTTAAATTTAAATTTAATCTTTTTGGTTAAATGTATTAATTTATTATTGTTTTATATATATATATATATATATATATATATATTGTTCAAGACGCCAATTGTTCAAGACGCCATATCAGTACATAATTGTAGTCTAATTTAATGTAAAGTTAAATAGAAAACTTTTCTCATTAAAAAGCTTGGAATAGATGAATTTATGTGGGTGAATAGATGAATTTATGAAGGTGTTATTTGGGGTTTCATGATATTCAACCCAATTAAATTATACATCTATTCCAAGCTTTTTAATGAGAAAAGTTTTCTATTAAACTTTACATTGAATTAGACTACAATTATGTACTAATATGGCGTCTTGAACAATTGGAGAAAAATACATGTTGCATATTTGTTTAATCAACTTCCTCTAGGAAATCTAGTTTTTATTTACGTTTGCTTGCAAAGTAATTGAAATTTATAGAAAATTTAACGATCGTTTCAAAGGTATTAATAATAATCTGGTAGGTGTTTTGTTTTTGTTTTAGTAGCTCAATCAGTGAGTTAATGTCAAGTAATTTTAAAAACACACAATATGAGCCCTTACTGCCAAACGGTTGAGAATCGGACACAGGTTAATATAAACTTTTTTGTTCCTTTTTGTGAGTAAAATATACAGGTAAATTTAATGGTGTCAGTAGAGACTCACCCTGTATATATAAAACGTAACCTCCTCAAATAAAAAAAGTGTAGTAATTACCAAATATTACTAGTTTGAAGTTAAAAAAGTACATATACTGTTATGGTATAACTTATTATTCCAAATTACAGTTGTCATGTGTAGTGGAAGTGTCTTAACTATTAAAAATAACCCACCCACCCTTATATGTACAGTGGTATTGACCCACTCACCCTCTATCCCATACATGTACAGTAGTTTTGGCCCACCCGCCAACTAATACGTGTGCAATGGTAAGAACACACCCGCCCACCTATACACTTACAAGGGTATTGACCCACTGGCCCAACCACATACATACCGTGGTATTTAAGCAATGGTAACAACCCACCTGCCCACCTATACACTTACAAGGGTATTGACCCACTGGCCCAACCTCATACATACCGTGGTATTTAAACGTTTGACTAGTTTTAACTAAGGACGATATTTTCAAATCAAATCAATTTAATCCTTGCAGTATAAAAATACATTGCAAACGTCATTTTTCTATGGTAAACGTAGTTCTATATCTATAAAATTTGGTCAGAAACGGTGTCATTCACCGGTTATATGGTCTCCCAATTATTTGCCAACAACTCGTCTACACTATAAAAAATGTGTGAGACTAAAACGCCTTTTGAGCTAGTTTTGAACGCCTTGGTCGTCGTGGCAAATTTTATTATGTTGGGCAGTTTGTTGATTAATCGCACATCTACCTCTGTAGACAAGTGTTCATTAGTTACTGTTCTATGCATCCCAGTCCTGTAGTTATCCCTGCTTCATGCACGTCTCTCTTCCAAACTAGTACTTTTGCGGTACTAAACAGTGAATTTTTAAAAATGTAGAGGCTAGGAATCTCTGTATCCAATTTTAGCAACATGGTGGATTGTTTTTTTCGAGTCTCAACACTCTAAACAATTGATTCGTTGATCCTGCTCCTCATAGGACAATTCCATAGACAAGGTGGGGATATATCAAGCCATAATTTACCATCATAGGTATCTGAGTAGGGTGGTATTCAGCTAGGGATCTCAGGACAAAAATGTCTGATAAAAATTTAGAACATACAGCATCAATATCCATGTGTAATGTAATAAATGTTTCAAATTGTACATGTCAACCCCCGATCAAGGTGTGTTCCAAGGAATTTTGTTGTGTACACTTCCTCTAGCATGGTTTCTTCTAGCATCGCATTAGGGTGCCAGTAGGTGTCAGAAGGACGTAATGTAAAAAATGTAAAATTTAAAAAACTCGATTTCAAAACGTTTGTTTTCAGATTGATGTTGGCAAAATGTTGGATGCATTGCAAGGATCAGGTAATTAATTGACATCCAATAGGACAACAATAGGGAAGATTTATTTGTAATTAAATTACGGGTACACTGTAATGAACATACTTACCACCCATACACTTAGGGAGGAAATGACTTTGCGTCAGTCAACTAGCCCTGTAGCTTGTAAGTGTGCGGGTGGGTGGAAGGACTAGAAGAACTATACGAATGTGGAGGGGCAATACAGTGTGGATGGATGGGGGAACTACTAACACTATATGAGTGCTCCAGTAACCCTGAACATGTGTGGGTGGGCCTATACCAAAGTACGGGAATGTTCAGGTAGGAGGGTAAATACCACCATACGTAGATGGACCAATGCCACTGTGCGCGTATTGGTGAGTGGGTGGTCTAAATCCACTGTACGAGGTTCGGGTTCCACATAAAGCTGTAGGTTAGTTACCTCTGTTGATGGGAATTATTCTCATTACAACTATACGTGTAAAAGTTGGTGGGTAGTTTAATACGGCCGTACGTGTTAAACAGGAGGTTGGGTTAACAATAACAAACTTTATATTATTTGTAGGAGAAATATGTTTTCAAACCATCTATTTTAACCCTATGTTTATCACATGTATTTTGTATGTGATACCATATTATTTCTCATTGAAGTAAATAAAATTATTCAAAGATTTAAATGCATGAACATGTATTCGGTACTGATAACATTTATCATATAAAACACATATCTTTGTTGCCCCTTTGCCATTTTTGGTTGCCGTACCCTTAGTACATTTATAAATTATTCATGTACAAAGAAATCTTACTTAGTCCTCAAAATTATTTTGAAAGATGTTAGAAACAACTGTCCAGTTTCCAAATAAAATAATAAAATGGTATTATTATTACATATTAAAGTGAAAATTATCCGATAAGATGCAATTAACTCACAATTGGTAACTATTTAAGAAGCTAGTAGGAAGGGTTATACAATTAATTAGTAACAACGAAATATCACATATTTAATTGTTAAACATGCTACTTAATTTTAAATGTTTATTAACACATGCTGAAGTAAAATTTTTTTATAAGAATTGAGTATATCTCCTAGTAATATCAAGCTCCATTCAAGGTTATCTAGTTACCAGGCAACCAATAGGTCTAGTTGTATCCAATTACCGGAGAGATCAGGACCAGATGTCACTCAGGATTAGGGGTGGATCACCAGTAAATGTTGTTAGTGAGGATTTGCGTAACATGAGTTAATAATACATTTCCTTCAGCAAGTTAGACATTCAAGTGAAATTCATAATTGATGTCCAAATATATAGTATATATTTAGTTGCTAGCTTTGCCTTCCATTCAATGTGCACTATTTGCAATAGTTGTATGTACTTTGGACTTCAGTTCTTTTGGCTACTTTATTAGCTGAAAATTCCTATTGTGCTAACCTTAGCTTGTGTGTTAACATTTTCTAACGATTAGATTAAATTCATATTTAGGCTTTGATAATTTTGATAATTTTTCCCAATGTAACATAACCTATGTAATATATAATTTTTTATTTCATATAATTTTTCAAATACTGTATTAATATTATTTTCATATATATTTAAAAAAAACAAATTATATTATTAACCAACATTTCATTAACGCCCAAAATAAAATCCCTTTTATTAAAAAAATAATCCTTTGACAGTTTTGTGATAGGGGCTACGTTTGGTAGGAGATACTGGTTTTGATCATAACATGTAGATGTACTAATAATATCGTGTTGTATTTCTTATATATCAACGGAAACTGTTATGTAGTCTTTTCAATTTCACGTAAATAACAACTTTAATTTTGCTATCTTCAACATTAGATTTACGTAATACTTTAATTGTTACTATTTATAATGATAACCTAGTAAACAAACACTGTTTAAGAAATGTTTGTGTTTATATAAGCAGAGTATTTTAAACATTTTTATTCACGAACTCAAAAAAAACCTATTTTAAATAGGTCTGAGGAAAGGACTATAGAGCAGAATGAAGCCAACGTTGTGGTAAAAAAGGGAAGCCCTCTGGGAAGGCAAATTGTCCCTTGCATATTGTACAAGCCAAGACACCAACTAGCCTCCTTCTGTTACAATCATATTTGTTATGCACGTTCTTTTCATTTGTACACTTGTTATATCACTGTAGTTGTTTTGAAAAATGTTTTTATATATATTTCAGTTTACAGTAAGCCCTAAATATATATGTAAATACGAATTTACAGTGAACTAAAATATTTCCTATAGAGATCCCCATATAGATTACCACTATTGATGTAAAATCCTTTGAGACACTTATAAGGTGTTGATGTTGACACCGTAATATCTGAACGTCTAACGCTGTTCCTTATTCTTATTCTTACATATGAGACGCCGACACAACTTTGCGAATATTTTAAGGTGAATATGAATGATTATATGAGTGTGTGAATGATTATATACCTGTAAAATCTGGTTTAAAATTTTTATTTACAATAATATCATTACTAGTATATAGTTTAGTACTTGGTACATATATTGGTATAGGTACTAAATTACTACAAGTAATTTAGTACCTATACCAATATATGTAAGTAATTTACTAATATGTCCCTCGTGTTGTTTGAGTAAAATCTTCAAACATATTCTTTGCATTCTTAAATGGTTAAACAATAGTCCTTAAATGCACGAAAGTCTTCCTACATGAAATAATGTTCACATATCTAGTTATATATTTAAAATTCAAACTCTAATATGACTAATTGGGTAATTTTCCATGAACATACAACAATGACAAAGTTGTTTAATATACACTGGCACTGCTAACTAAACAAATATTACTCGTAATTTTTGCTGAGTTGATTTTCATTTAAAATTCTACACATATACCCATGTTATTTGTCTATAAATATATGTACATCATCATATTAACTGTTTGTAGTAAATTATAATTTACAACTATCCTATGCAGGACCTACATATTATAAACCAAATGAAATCCATCATGCGCAAAGGAATAATTCTATAGTCAAAACTAATATTTTAGTAAAAAACCTTCCACTTATGAATAAAATAATATGTCAATTTAATGACCGATGTATGGGAAGACACATATGAGTTTACCATTTAGAAATCTAAACAGTCTCGTGGATAAATGTCCAAGTTGTACCTAAAGTTGTAAATCTTTAGGAAATTTAAAATAACGTGAAACTACTTTCTAAATTAATGTTTTAAATAACTTTTGGATCATACTTTGTTACTGTTATCTGATAAAAAAGGAAGGCAATCACTAACTCGAAACATTAGAGGTAGATATATAGCATAATAGTTTTAAAAACAAGTACATAATAAACTAGTTTATATCCTTAAAACATTATGTTTATATGAAAATAAAGTAGAATGAAGGATGGAATTTATTTTGTAATTATAATTTAATGAGTGATACAAAATTATATAAATAAATTTGTTGAATGTACATATGGTAAACATAAACTAATATAATGCATGAATAAAAATATCTTCTTTACTTCATATAAATATTGTAACTTGCGTGATGAAATTTTTTTTGCTCTTTATTACATATTTGTATGCATATTTTAGAACCATATTAGGAAACGTGCCACAAAACCTTTGTCAGCATTATTGCTTAGACACTGTAGGTATGATAGGTTGGATTGTTAGTAAATTTAAATAGACATATTTTAGAACATTAATATTTACTAAGCGATGACATGTTGTCCTTTAACTCTCATTTGCTAATAGTACGTCTTTTTGCTGGTACATTGTCTTTTACTTTTGTTAATAACTATTTGGCACTTAAAACTACACATGTCGATAGCACATTTCTACTTCACTAAGACTAAGACAGTAATATCTAAAACTAAAATAGATCTAATTGAATTTTTAGGTAAAGCTGCAATGTGTCCGGCAATACTACTTTATCCTCTATATTCTCGAGGGTCGGTTACACTCATGTGTAACTCTGTTAATAATGTACTCGCCAACCGCTACTTCATCTTCCTAACGACTTTGCCTTAAGTGCTGCCCGGGCACTTCCTGTTCCCTGCCATTTAGTATCCACCAACTTAGCTTTAAGATAGCTAAAGCTATACCCCTATTAAAACGATTTTGCTCAACATTATAGATTTATAGGTACCATCTAGTCACAATCCTTTATTTTTTAATTTAAAATATATATACTTGGGTTTGCCAGCAAGTAACGTAGAGGTTTTATATATATATATATATTGGTTTTCTAAAATGTAGTTAATTGTATATGTATAAGTTAAACAAATGTATTTAGAAGTTGAACACAACTTATTTTATAATACATGAAAGGAAATTTCACCAAGTTTAATATGCGTAAGTTTTATTAAAATAAAATAAAAATAAGATGAACATGTTTGCATTTTACAATGTGGTACATATATTTCGAAGTAAAAAAACAAAACAAAGAATATAACTTATATCTTTACAAGAAATTCAAACGATATACGTCCTTTGAAAATTATTTGCTGAAGTAATAAAAAAAAGCAGGATAAACAGTTTAAACAAGATCCAAAAGTCTTGATATTTATTATTAAAAATTTCAAAAGATAAATCCAATCCATCAAGCCATTAAGGATCTGCATCCCTGATTTTATTTATGTGAGGTACGCACTTTACATGTATGTGATCCATTAATCTGATGGATTGAACACAATCACATGACTCATGTAGTGAAAATCCCCGTTTAACTACTGAATAATTTGTTATTTTTTCCAGTAGTTAAATCTTCCTTCACTAGTTCGGAGTTGATTCAATAATGTTTATTCACTGTTCATCTCACCTACTACAGGTATCGACAGATCGTCAGTAAGGAACTTGCTCCATCCATCAAAACTGTTTCCCACTATGACCCAGCTAGTATTGGACAATACATTTAATCTGCTTATTTAGAATGTAATATGTAGATGTAGATTGTTATATAATAAGCGACCATTCTGACGTAGGAGATCTGTGTAACAAATAGGCGCGGTGTTCTCAAGATCCTATTTGACTCTTTAAGAAATGCCAACTGACGTATAATATATGGAGGAGCTATATTACACTGTACTAAAAGGAAAGGAAGTGAAGTTACCATAAGTGTGCTACTCGCAGCTTTCATGACCCTGTTAAGTTGAAAATCAATCGCTTTAGTATATGCGCTATTTAGCCGTAAGAGAGCGCTGTATTCAGCAGCTGAATAAACCAGTGAAAAGAAGTTGGACGCAGAACGTATTCATTGGCTCCCCAAGTTTTTCAGAGAAGTTATATGATGCAATACATTTGCCCTGGTTTTAATATTAGCTGCTGTTTTTGAAGATGAACTTTGAACGTCAGTGATCGATCTAAAGTTACTCACGGGTACTCTGGATTATCATTGTGATGGAGTTGTACACGATTCGGAGAAATGTAAAACTTTCGATTAACTTGTTAATTACTTTCGTTTTTAATGGGTTAGGATATAGCTTCCAGGTTATCAATTTTCTTTGAGGCTCCGTGGTTACATTTAACTGTTTCTTCAGTAGCTTTTACTTCCTTGTGTTGATAAGCTAAAGCATTTATTTCTGCAAATATAAATGTTATAGACTTTGTAGTAGATATGTCAACATTATACATATTATATAAAACTGAAGCAAGAACATCAATTTAAGTGAATACCTTTGAAGATATAGTGAAAAGTGTAAAAGAACTTTTGTTTTACAGTTATTTTTTTTATTAGGACAGTGTTCACAGAACCCAACTATAGCCTACAGCTTTTGTATTACTGATATAAGGGGCAATACATGTTCGGAAAAGTATGATCTACTTCCAGGCATTAAAACAGGTACATAGAGCACTACAATAATACAGAGATAAATATCATGGTAAAGGGTTTGACCTATAATAAACTAACAAGAAAATTGTGTTTGCTCTATGGGAATCAATGTTACTCTTTTTAATTAATAAAAGATACAACTGACACAAATGTGAACATTAAGAAACAGCTCAATAATCCCATAGATAAGCGTACATTTTTAGACACATTATCACTAAACATATGAACATTTTTGTAGCTATTAAATATTATTATTAATGTTGCTCTTATTATTATTATAGATACAAAGTTAAATATTGCCATATTTTAAATAAATAAAAATTCGTATTAATTCTACAAACATATTACATTTTTAAGTATTGAACTTTGAGCACAGCTTATTCAAATTAGAAATGAAATTACGCACTTTTTACCGTTTATTATTATATTTTATTTTAGTATTGTACTTTAAAGGGTCTAATTTTATTGGAACTGTTCACACAGAATTATAATTAGCATCAAGTCTTAAGTTCTTTGATCAGTGCGTGCACCCAAATAGTCAATGTTGGTTCGTTAGGGAAAGCTAAACAAAACTAATAAACCATGTAAATCAATACATGCATTGCTGTAAAGTTCTGTTTCAGGGAAGATAATCAATTGTGACAAAACATTTCAATCTTTACTGTAATCAAGGGATATGTTCAATATTTTCAGAAAATATTGTTTTATCTTGAAGCAATACAATTCATACTTATTATAGTGGTTATATTTCATTTCCAATGTTACCAGTATTTCGCTAAAACTCTTTGAGGATTCTTCCTATAAAAGATAAATTTGATCAAATTCAAAGATCAAGTGCACATTCTAGAACTTAATTAGAAGTGAATAACTATAAAACTTTGCCTTGTTGATGTCTTGGAAATATTCTTAATTAATTATCGTCTAATTCAAATTATTCCATTTGTGAATATCATGAAAAATCGATGCCCTGGCGAATGCAGCATAATTCCAGATTTGTGATTGGGTGGCTCTTATTACAACTCATAGACAGTATACATGCAATTCCAATTGTATCACTCAGATAACATAATGCATAAAAATAGATCAATGTACTGATTAAAAGAAGAATTGTTTTGATCATAATTTAAAGAGAATATGTTATTTAGAATGTGAGTATAATAGGTCATTCCACTTGATCCTAATTAATTTATTTTAAACTAAAAACATCTTACCTGAGTACTAATTTATAAATTCTTGTAACACTCTTATTTTTATATCACATTTTTTTTCAAACTTCAACAGAGAAAACTTAAGGGCAGATGAGTTGATAGTTTAAGGGCAAAGCCACCATAATTTTGAATGTTAGGATATCAAGACTTTGAAGTTGTCTAAGCGGGCAACTATCACACTATTCTGATATCAACTTTTAAGTGTTCAAACGTTAGGATACCATTCGTGCCGAAAAATACTACTAATAAATACTGCTTTGTACTGTAGAGGACCTAGAGGATTTTCTAAAGGATTCTTACTTTTTAAAATTCCCTGCAAGAAAATGTAACTTAAGAGTATAGTCACTAAATTCTCCCAACACCCATATTTACTAACGCATAAGATAAGCAAGGCAATGACTTCATTCGATTTTTTAAAATAAAACTTTGATAATATAAGTACATTTTATTGTTTAATTGTTATTGCATAAACTAGCATGGTTCGAGAAAAAAATACATCTATAAGTGTGATATTTGTTTGAGATGTGCTGGATATAAATAGTCTATTTACAATCAAGATGTAAAGAATATTTGTCAGTACTGACGTATTCTCATATAGAATGGTTGACAGCTATATTAGCGTGTTCAAGCTTAAAATACTCAAAACAAATTATTAATAGTAATCATCAGGATAAAAGAGGTTAGTCTTCCATAATATATACCAAATATGACGTATGGTACAGGTTTCCCTAAGGATGTCATTACTTCTAGATTAATATTCTTTAGGCATATAAATTTAGATATTATTTATAAGACATTTTATTACGTTAACTGTCCGATCCATGAAAAACTTCTTACAATTGGTATTTGGATAGTGCCTAGAAAACTTTTCTTAATACTTAGTGACATTATTTTAATAATAAATATAACATTTAACAAGACAACGATGATAACGGATCATAGAAAACAATGGTTATCATAATAGATGCCTAATTGGTCAAGAAATAATGAATAAGTCGCAATAGTGAAATATATTTAATGTTGGTTTTAGAATATTAGCAAATCACTGTAACATGTTTTGTAGATAAATAAGCACAAAAAAGACGAGGAATAGTTACGTTTCGGTCGGGTCTCCAATGTGCTGTTATGACTTTGATGTTCACCTCACCGGGACGGTCGTGTTAAGATAATTTAACAATTTGAGATAAACTTCGACGTTTAGAAAAGATTCTTCAAAGATTACCTTAACTTCTGTCTTTTTATTAAACGAATTTTAGAAATATTTCTTCAAAATTTTAACGAAAATATGGATCATGTTATGAAGTTGTAATTTCATGGTAATAAAAATAAAAACATATTTTGTTAGTAGAATTTATGCTGCTATTTCGAAACGACCAAAGAAAATTGGGGTGTTTTCTTTACCAAAGTTTTTGGGTCATTAATACCTTTAAAGTGATCCCATACTAATATTTGACATTTTTGGGATTCGAATGTAGGAACCACTATTTTGGATACACCGTGAAATTCCATGAAGTTGAAAATAATTTCGTTGAATTTTTTGAGGTCGATTTAGAGGGGTAAACGTTCAAACCATGCCTCTGTGTAGTAAGCCATTTGATCGCTAGACATTTGAGACGTGTGATCAGAAACACCCTGTATAATTATAATTTATGTTGTGGCATTTATTATTGAATGATTTAAAGGCATATTTTTATTTATTTATGCTAAATACTAATATTCCCGCCAACTGTTGTAAATTATAGATTATTTCAACGTTATATTTATGCAGTTGACGATAACCAGGACATATGAACATAGTGAAGTTACACTTCTGAACAGTTTTGAACACACCTTTTTTGGACTCTCCAATTTTATTTGGAGCTAGATTTGATTACTTTTCAGTCTAGCTGTTATAAAATAAAATAAAAAATAATAATCATAGTAATCATAAGCTTTACGATACATTTCATGTTGTTTTCCGTCTCCCACAGGCAGTACAATTCAAAACTGCCAGTAAATATAGTCAGCCTCTGCTAATATTGAAGATTCTATCGAATCAAATCGCTTATTTTTCCTCTTGGATCCGTACATTACTTGTTTTTAGTAATATGTGTATATCTCAAGAATACTTACGTACGAGTAAACTATATTATCTGAATCCATAACTCAACACTTAAAATTATTTATCAATTATTATTTCACTTATATAACTCTGTGAACAAAAGTCATCTAAAACGATATAAGCCTCTTTGTCAAGTAACATATCCTATTCTACAGAGATTTTAAGGAATTATGGCAAATAAAATCAAACTTATCTCAGAACAACGCGGCAAATCCTATTTTGACATTATTTTTCTTTGTTAAATATATATGATGTGTGATAACTTATTCGAATTGTTATTTTAAAGTTCTACCGATACAAATTAAGTCCTGTAACATAACTCATCTAAAAATATAATTATTGATGGATAAATACTTTTTTAATAACAAGACAAAACATGTTTTTACTATACTCTTTAGATAATAGTTGTCAATATAGGCATTACATTTTTATATTTGTAAAAGAAATAATTTGTCAATAAATTGTCAAACACTAACCTTTCGATGAAATTGTCAATAGTTACAATCCCAATGACAAACTATCGATAATGCCTACTATTGAGGAATTTTATGCCAGTTTAATGTCCTAAAATAAACTATTTGTACTTATTTACCTTATGATTATGTAATTTTATGTATTTTTTAGATATAAAAAAATATATAGTTACCTTTAATATTACATTTAATACTAAAACTTATGTTATTAAAAGTGTATTCAGTTAATGTGATAAAACTACAAAAATGATTATTATTTTTATACTAAGCTAAAAAATAAAAATACCTAAAAATTTAACGCTTTTGTCATCATAAAAACTTATGAATATAAATGCTTTCAGTACTTATAAAAATTAATTTAAATATAATTTAAATCAAATTTACTTTACAATTGTACGACTAATGGCATGTGAGTTACCTTAATGTTTGTTAATTGTAGAGATCTATGTCGTTGATTATAAAACTCATTCATTTAAGTTTAACATAAAATAATAATGGATATGAAATTAAATTGGTAGAGATCGAAAACAATTTAAGATATATAGGAGATATCTAGGGGAGACGTTAGGTTAGGCTGTTAACTGTAAAAAGAATAAAAACAAAAGTGGATATCATTCTTCAAACCTCTTTTCAATTGTTATAATCACTCAACTAACTAAGTTACTTATGTTAGTCATGTCCACCATTTCATTTGCTGTGTTGTGAAGTTTTTGGGTTCACTGAATTTTATTAGAGATATAAAAAAGTCACTGATTAGGACTCCATTACTCAGAAAGATGGTGAGCTCATAACCATCTGATAATTTTATTAAAAACCAATTTTAAATGTTTTATGTTAAAGTAGTTGCATCCTTGGAAGGTTATTTTCTAAACGATATAATGCTAATGCAATTAATAAAGCTGTAAAACATTAAATAAAATCAAATAAATGAAATTTTTAAATGATATTACTGTGATACAAACACCTAACTAAATCCAGTCTTCCTGGATAACATCATCTACAGTAAATAAATCTCCTCTATTGGGTCCAGCCTGATATGTTTACTTTACATTATCGGTTTCATGCTATCGGAATTAGCATTTATGGATGCTTTATTATATATTAATTGGTGTGCCCTGGACAGCACCGAATATATACGCAAGTACTATTAAATACCTTTTCGTAAGGTTACTGTATTTATTCATGCAATTTTAGTCCTTAAAGCCTATACTTGGCATTTTAGAACGGATATTTAAATCCGGTGGCATAGGGTATTTTATTTAATTTTAAATATATATTTACCATACTTTTAATTTTTTTTCTAATTAAATAGGGGAATGTTGTAGTACTTGAAACATTTTCTTTTAACACTTAGTGATTTAAAACTATTTTGACATGAATATATTGTGAAGAAGTAAGGTAAATCTCAGTAACAATGAATGGATAAATAAAAAACAAAGTCTTTATTAAAAAGACGGAGTTGGGACTATTAAGTCCTTTCATCCACCCAACGTTATATAAATCTGTACAAAAATAAAAAACACAATTCTTAAATAAACTTAATGAAAACTAAACTTACAAAACTAAGCAACTAATCAAAGAAAGTATAAAAATTAATTATAATTGTAATTACCATAAAAATAAAATCACTTCATTCATAAAAAACTAATAAACTTATAAATTAACTAGATACAATCAAATTAGATTCATACAGACTAATTCAATCAAATAATCCGCCTTAAAAACAGTGCCTCTAGACACCCCACAACTCTGCAAAAGCATGTTCTTCCAACCAGCGCTAAAACCAGTGCTATTGTTCATGTTTCTCAAGCTGCCAGGAAGGGAATTCCATAAACGGCAAACTGATACTGTGAATGAATTTTTAAGAAACATTGACTTATGATATACATTTGAGTCCCACATCAAGTGGAATGAGAATTGATCTGGGAAAAAAATTTAAAGCGATCAGATTTGTAACTAGGTGAACCAGTTTTTAGTACAGCGTGCAGGAAAGTAAAGACGTGCTATTAGTGGAGTTCGTAAAATTTATGGTGATATAGATGATTGAAGCAGGTTGTGACATAAATATCACGCTTTAAATTGGAGATGAAACGAATACAACAATCCTGTGCACGCAGTAATTTATCGGAGTTTTCAACAGTCATGTCATCCATCACAATGTCACAATAGTTACAGTATGGGAAATGTATTGTGCCAACAAAAATAACTTTCATATCGTTATGTAAATAAAGAGAAAAACGTTTAAGACTGTGGATCCTAGCAAACACTTTGCTACATGTCTTAGTGATTTGATCTTTCCACCCTAAACTTCTCTTAGTAATACGAAATTCTTCATTTTATCATTATAATAAATATAATGGCCCATTATTTCCAGATTAGGGGCAGTAATTAAGTCAATTTTAGGTATAAGTGTGGAAATTCCAATAACGTTATTTTGTGTCTTGCTTTCATTTAGTTTTAAACCATGTAAGTGAGCCTTAATAATAATATAAGTAATATTAATGTTAATATTTTTCACAATATTGTAAAAGTAGGTAAAGAGATATGGGACATTTTAGATCGTCAGGGTATAAGTGGCTAGTTAAGTTAGAAAAATAACATAATTTGTTTAGCACGCTAGCTTTGATATGTAATGACAGGAGTCCGCTTAATATTGCTGAATTGTCTACAATTGTACCATTGTTGTTATGAAATGTCACATGAAATATAAACATTTCATGACTGGTGCTTTAGATATATAGTTCCTATTTTTAATTTTATCACAACGAGTGAGATTTATCTATATTTAATATAAACACAGTTCCAATAACCCCAGGACTATAATCCATAACAACAATAAAGGATACTTCCATATGAATAGGAATTTGTAAATAAAACATTCTATATATTAGGAATACAAAGTTGTTTTAATATTTTAGTTTTAGATGATCACATAAAGTGCATGTTGTTTAAATTACAGTAATAGGTGATTATGGAGGTATACGAAAAGAAAAGACTATTTAAACAAGCATTGTGCTTGGACTCAACATTCTAATTATAAATTAGCAAAGAGCAGGCTGATCTTCGGGACTTAGTCAGATGGTGGTATTTCATTAACAAGGATCTAGAGAGATCCAACCCACGAAGGCAACACTACCTAAGACTAAAAGCTCAATATCGCAACACTATAAAATCTTCAAAGTCTCTCAAGGTGTCTAAACAAATTAATAACTCCTCAAACAAGTCAAAAACGATGTGGAACATCATAAATGAAAATAGGGTCACCTTAAAATCTAATCATGATTTTAATTTTGCTGTAAAAAATAGCAGAGTAAACCTGGTTTGTCATCCAAAGGATTTCCAACTTTTTAATAATTTTTTATAAATATAGGCCTATCACAGAGTTACACTTTGAATGGCAAGAATGCAGGTTTCTCTTCAAACAAATGTTCCACTTCAAATTCCTTATTTCTAAAACCCGTAAGCGCAGCGGCAGTCATTGATTTGATATTTAATTACAGCCCAAAATGGCATCTGGAATTGATAATGTGTCGTCTAAACTCTTGAAATCCTGCTCAAATTTAATGGAAAATCCTCTTATTAACATTATTAACAGTTCATTTGAAACTGGAGTTTTCCCCGATTTTCTAAAGCTCTCAGTTGTAAGTCTCCTTTTAAGAAAGGGAAAAAGGAAATGCTTGACAATTATAGACCTATTGCGATAACATCTTCATTCTCCAAAGTTTTTTAGAAAGCAGTTTTAAATATATTGACTTCTTTTGTGGATAAACATAATATTTTATTTTCTGATCAATTTGGCTTTTTAAAGGGCAATTCTACTGTTGATGCCATGTTTTCTCTTACTAACATCATAGTAAAATAGCTGGATCAAAGGAAATATGTTGCGGGTATCTTTCTTGATCTCCGTAAGGCCTCTGACATGGTAAATCATGTCTTACATCTAAAGAAACTTTAGATCATTGGAATAAGGGGCACTGCTCTAAAATGGTTCTCCTCCTTCCTCACTGGGCGTAGGCAAATAGTAAAGATACCTTTTGTAGATCAAGATTTTATGAAATACTCATACTCAGATGAGAAATTTGTCATCTGCGGAGTCCCTCAGGGTTCCATCCTGGGCCCGCTACTGTTCATTTTATATATATAAATGATGACTTAAAATCAAGTGTTTTAAGGGTAACCTTTGTCTTTTCGCAGATGACACTTCACTCGCTATATCACATCAAGCACGAAAAGATTTGGAAATGGACTGTTATGTTGAATCAAATAATATTATGCAGTGGTTCCAAGAACATTGTTTGTGTGTCAATTCTGATAAAACTGTTACTGCGGAACATGACGTAACATTTTTGGAACTTCACCTTGATGCGAATTTAAAATTTCATTCTCACATAGAACGTGTTGCTAGCCGTTTATCTTCGGGAGTTTTTGTATTAAGACGTCTGTCCACCTTCTCCAGTATTGAGATTCTTCAGCATATTATGCCTTCATCTATCCATTTCTTGCATATGCAGTGGTGGCTCAGTGGCTAAGGCTTCGGACTGCGGAGGGCATGGTCCAAGGTTCGAATCTTCACTGAGCCAACGGTCGGTACTTCACTCTTTGAATAAAGTTGACGCATAGGCCTGTAGGCCCATGTCAACTGGCAAGTGAAGTTAAAAAAAAAATAAAAATAAAAAAAAAGATTTGGGGATCTGAGAGCTCATATACGAAGACTCTTTTCATTCTTCAAAAACGTGCTGTGAGGATAATTGCAGGAATCAGAAAAACAGAATCATGTACACCCCACTTCAAGGCTTTTCATATACTCACCTTTCCATCTATTTACATTTTGGAGTCACCTGTTTTTCTGAAAAAGGACCAACACATTTTCTTAGAATTTCTACCACATTCAAACAGTATAACCAGGAATAAAACCAATTACAATATACCACCACACAAATCAAATTTTTTTAAAAAACCACACAATTATAATTGTATTAAAATATTCAATAACCTTCCAATTACTCTGAAACAAGAATGTAATGTGGTTACCTTCAAAACCAATGTAAAAAGATTTGTACTTAAAAACTGTTTTTATACCATTAAGGATTATTTTAATAAGAAATATGTTTAATTTTAATAATTGTAGACCTAATATTTGTATTATAGGTTTTATAATGTATTGAGCTATTTTTAATGGCGACTGCTAATGCAAGTAACTTTATTTGATGGCAATAAAGATATTTTGAATTTTAAATAAAAAATGAGAAATGATATTTTTATTTAGAACATGAAAAATTGATACTGTGGCAAAATAGAACGGAACAAAATGTATTCATTACAGGAACAAAATACTGACATTTCATCAAAGGTAATGCTAAAATAAACAAAACAGTGCTCATAGAATAAAATCATTCTAAATTTGCTTCTTTATCAATTTAATAAAACATAATTCAATTGATCCAAGTAAACTTTAGATGTAATAATTCATATAAACAGGAACTTGAAAGCCGGAACCTGCGAGATATATCTGCACTAAGCTTTGACCACTGTGGGACGTTATAATTCTCGACACAAGTGAGTCAGGTGAGGCATTGACCTATCAACTGAACAATGACCTCAGTCATTGTTACGAACTTGAGAGCCGGAACCCACGATATATATCTACACTAAGCTTTGACCACTATGGAACGGTATGATTCTCGACACAATTGAGTCAGGTGATTGCATTGACCTATCAACTGACCAATGACCTCAGTCAATGCTAGGCACTTGAGAGCCAAAGCCTGCGTGATATAACTATACTTATAGTCTTCAAAAGTTGGATAGCAAATGTCCCTTTAGCTTTATGTTTAAATACTTATTTGAAATTAACTGATTCCTTAAAGAAACTATATTAGTGACAATAAAATCATGTATTGAATTTAACTGTTTAAATGATAAAATTAAAAATATGTTCAGTAAATGTAGGTATATTCCAATAGTTATATTAGTTACAGTTAATGAGACTATCTTTTAAATGGTTACAAAAATGCTCAATAGCAAAAAAACTGTTGTTCAAAAATCACTGGAGACCTAATAATACTTAATTGATAATAAAGCATACATTTATGTTTTTATATTTCCAAAATAAATAATTGTTAAACTGAAAGACATATGTTTTGTACTAAATCAAATAAAATATGTAAATATAATTTTGATCGATGGGTTATTACAATTAATTTAATCCCCAAATATAATAAGATGGTGCAGTATTCATTCTTTAAATAAATATAACATAAAGCACATTTTATCTTAAAATATAGTGTATCATAAATATTTATTCTTACCTGAATACAAGTTCTGCCAACAGCACAGTGTAATCTAAATAGGAAAAAAAAAAGAATTATAATCTAACTTATTAAAATATATTACATGAAAATGTTTTCCAACAACACTCATAATACTATATGAAATAATACACTAACAATACAAACTATAAAATGCTTAGAACTAATTACTATATGGTTACTTAAACATAATGCAATGAACAGTTATAGGAACTTATAAATAACCAATCTTTAGTTTATTTTCAGACAGTTATTGGCTTGTATTATTATTTACATGAACAAGTTAAGTAATTTGAATTGAGGTCGTTTCGAATGACACTGATAAAGTGAACATCATACGTAATTTGTGTCGTCGTCTCGATGATTATAGTATTTCAATTTCGTATAGTATATACAAATTATATAAAACTAGTTTTCACATACTCTTCAATCGTTGGCTAAAAAGTGACGCAAATAGCTTCCACCCACAACTAAATAATACGACGTTTTTAGCAGGCTATATGATTATATTTTATATTAAATCTGTGCCATTTTCTGGCATAATTTAAATTAAAACAATTAATTAAAGCCTGGGGACACGTAAAAAGTACAGTTTTTCCAAATATATTTGATTAAGTTTAGTAAATTTACATTTCAGGCTATTTATAAAGAATGTATGATTGTCTACACTTATTGTTTCAAACGTTTACTTATATCACTAAAAATAAAAAGTTTAGAGAAATTGCACAATGTCTGTAACAATAAGAAAGTCAAATACAGATCTAGTTTTAGTAGAATATTATAAATAATATATATGCATTAGATAGATAGCTGGCATAAACGATGTCAAATTAGCATGAAATCATCACTGCATTATGAATGCTAGTTATACACTATTGGAATCCCAGGTTTTGTATTAATTAGTTAACTTTTAAAATGTGTTTTTATTAGAAAATTACTATAGTTAAAACATATTAAACAATAATGTTAAAAAACAGAACGTGTATTATATAAAGAGGAAATTATTAAATAAGGTACATTATCATTGTAGCCATATACATACTTTATCTTTAGTGTACCTTACGTTTAAAATTAATTTTCAAAATTGAGTACAGTAATTTTTTTCCAGTACATTAATTGGATGTAAACATTTCTTCAACTCCTTCAACATTTATACGTTTCTAAATAAATAGTTTGTTAGCTATCATAATACATGTTGGTACATAAACAGTACAAGTAAACGTTACACAACAAAAATGTATAACAATATAAGTACAAAATGCACAAATATTATGGTAATCGATTTCGGGGAACCACGCTTACCATATTATTTGTGCATTTTGTACTTGTATTGTAATATATTTGTGCATTTTGTGCTTATATTGTGATAAATTTGTGTTGTGTGACGTTTATTTGTACTGTTTCTAAATATTATTTTTATAAAACAATTTACGACTTGTTATTATTAGTGTATCAAATAATATATTGTAGCAATTATTGTCTTATGATAAAGTCTTCAAACTGAGATGGGTTGAAGAAGTAACAGACGTTATTTCCCCCAAGCTACTGTTCTGATTGCGCCATCTGACTCCGTAAAATCCTTGGAAGCTAATTTCTCAACCGACTAATTTTTAAAGTGTTTCACTACCTCTTGTCATTTAACAAGTAAAACTTCTTCTTTTATACATTTTGAAATATATATGATATATTCAGGATTTACATTGCAACATACTTTTGTAATATAAAGCTGACATATCGTAAACTTATATTTTATATATATAAAGGGTGTCCCAAAAGTAGACGTCCAAACTTCACAGTCTTGTTATATGGATCATTTCCAACAACAAATGTCCTTTATGGGTTTATCGTATTGTTAATAGTTACCAAGCTATTGACTTTTTTAATATTTTTAAAAATATGTGTATTGGAACAGAAAAAAATCATTTTTATGCAAGAATAATACACACAGAGCTCTACAACTTTTACATTACAATTTTAATCAGTATATTTGCATAATTATACTGTTTTAAGGCATTTTGAGACGTTAAAAACATAAATTAATAATGTTTAAACATTATTTTTTTTAACTAAACATAAAGTTACCACTACATTCAAACGGTGACTGCAAATGTATTTTTACCCTAAGATAATGCACAAATATCTTTAAAACTTTCCTAATTAATGCATATTTAAAAATACTAAGACATTAACGAATTCGTTAGTTTCTTTTGAGAGTTGGTGTATTTTTCTAAATAAGTACACGTTTTTGCGGGCTGGTCCACCCTCGCATTGCGGCACTTCTTCGTGGAAGTTTTACGCATGGACTGAAGGCATGGAAGTCATTTCAAAAAGGCTATTTAAACCCACCCACCCACCCATACACGTACAGTGGCATTGACCCACCCACCCATACACGTACAACGGTATTGACCCACCCACCCACCCATACACGTACAGTGGCATTGACCCACTCACCCACCCATACACGTACAGTGGCATTGACCCACCCACCCGCCTATACACGTACTGTGGCATTGACCCACCCACCCACCCATACACGTACAGTGGCATTGACCCACCCACCCGCCTATACACGTACAGTGGCATTGACCCACCACCTACCCATACACGCACTTTGGTATTGACCCACCACCTACCCATACACGTACAGTGGCATTGACCCACCACCTACCCATACACGTACAGTGGCATTGACCCACCACCTACCCATACACGTACAGTGGCATTGACCCACCACCTACCCATACACGTACTGTGGCATTGACCCACCCACCCACCCATACACGTACTGTGGCATTGACCCACCCACCCACCCATACACGTACAGTGGCATTGACCCACCCACCCACCCATACACGTACAGTGGCATTGACCCACTCACCCACCCATACACGTACAGTGGTATTGACCCACCCACCCGCCTATACACGTACTGTGGCATTGACCCAACCACCCACCCATACACGTACTGTGGCATTGACCCAACCACCCACCCATACACTACAGTGGCATTGACCCACCCACCCGCCTATACACGTACTGTGGCATTGACAGTATGTAACTGCTATTTAAACACACATTTTGTGTTGACGTTATAATTTTATTAGGTAAATAATGTTTAAACACTGTACACTAATTTATTAAACTAGTTTAGTCTCCTGCAGTACACCACAAACAGTCTCACTAATATCAGGGCCCTACAAACAAAATCAGCTGTTAATAACACACAAAACAAATCAGCTGTTGTTGTTGGAGTAGATGTTTGATTGTTGACCAGATGGATGTTAATAAACATTGAATATTTGATATCATTGCAATTTTGAAAATTGTCATTAACAGTATCTTGTGTGTTGTTTGCTGAAATAATATATTTTTTTATTTCGTGTTTGTTTTTTAAGTGTTTCAGTTTGTATTATGACATATCTTACACTAGTAAGGTATTCCCCTATGAGGAATATTTTTCAAAGACGTGCATTTTTTGTGTGGTCTTTGTAACGAAAATGACCGTGCTGTTGTAAGGGAATATAAAGTTAGGTATCTTAACAGAGAACGATTCCCTGATCATATAGTATTTGTGTATGTGCATAGGTCTTATCAGTAGGGTAACATTCCCGGACATTCTGAGAGGTTAGGCAGAACCCGTACTAACAATAATTATGATAAAATAACTGTAAATATAATAGAAGAAGATCCAACTACAAGTGTCCACCGTTTATCCAGACAGACTGTCATACCAAGTTTATCAGTTCACCGGAGCCTTAACAGTTATGAGTTATATCCTTATCATATGCAGCGAGTTCTATCTCTTCTACCCACAGATCATGCTAGAAGAGCGCGCTTTTGTAGAGAGATGCTTAGAAGAAATTAAGTTCATACTCGGGTTTTTAATAACATTATGTGGACTGACGAAAGTTTTGTCAAAAGAAAAAGAATTTACAATGATTACAACACACATTATTGATCATATGAAAACCCTAAAGTAATAAGAAATGATCACTTTCAGCAATAGTTTAGAATAAACATGTGGGCTGGTATCGTTAAAGGCAAATTAGTTGGCCCATTTGAGTTGTCAGGTAGACTGAATTTATTTTACCTTTCTGGTAGGAGCGAATTATTTTAACTTTCTGCAAAACAACCTTAGAGAAATCCTTGAAGATGTTACATTTGGCATATGTGAAAATAGTTTGTTTCAATGCGATGGCTCTCCAGCCCATTAATCTCATGAAGTTAGGCTCTATCTAAATGCCGAATTCCAAAATTTCTGGATTGGAAGACGAGAAACCATAGAATGGCCGCCCAGATCACCAGATCTAAACTCCAAGGATTTATTTTTGTAGGGATACTACAAGTAATTGGTGATTTCTTTTGATTCCCATACACAAGACGAAATAAGACAACGAATAACAGTTACCAACACAATTAAGAATAATGAAAAATCCTTTCATTATCTAAGGAGAAATTGTCGTCGTTGTCAGCTTTGTATCAGGAAAGAAGGTCGGAATTTAGAACTTTCATTGTAATGGGTATATTTCAAAAAATGGTACTGTAATTTATCTAATCTATTTCCTTATTGCTTCGTTTGCTTAAAAATTCATCAACTTTAATGTTACTGTATTACATCAAATATTTATAAAATTATTCACTTAATAAAATGATAACGTCAGCACAAAATGTGTGTTTAAATAGCAGTTACATTATTGCTCTAGCCTTTTTGAAATTACTTCCATGCCTTCAGTCCATGCGTAAAACTTCTGCGAAGAAGTGCCGCAACGCGAGGGTGGACAAGTGGCCAGCCCGCAAAAAAGGGGACTTATTATTTAAAAATACACCAATTCTCAAAAGAAGCTAACAAACTCGATAATGTGTTAGTACTTTTGAACTTTGCATTAATTAGGGAAGTTTTTAAGATATTTTTGCTTTAGCTTAGGTTAAAAATACTTTTGAAGTCACCATTTGAATGTAGTAGTAACTTTATGTTAAGTTAAAAAAATAAAGTTTAAACACTATTAATTAATTTTTTTAACGTCCCGAAATGCCTTAAAACAGTATAATTATGCAAATATACTGATTAAAATTATAATGTAAAAGTTGTAAGGCTCTGTGAGTATTATTTCTTGCATAAAAATGATTTTTTTATGTTGCAATACACATATTTAAAAAATATTAAAAAAGTCAATAGGTCGGTAACTATTAACAATAAGATAAAATCATAAAGGACATTTGTTGTTGCAAATGATTTAAATAACAAGCCTGTGACGTTTAGACGTCGACTTTTGGGACACCCTGTATATATGTAAAATGTTAAAGTATATATTCAAAAATAAATACGTATTTACTAAAATGCCATTAAGTATCTTCTAAATTATAAAGATTATTCTAGCTTGGATAGATACGCGTCTGTAATAATCAGTAAGTTTATACTGAATTCGACCAACTTACCATTTTTTTTAAAATTGTATTGCAATAAATTATTAATGTAAAGGACAAATTATGCCCCTTTTACAATCTGTCATGTTTCTATAGTACCATAACAGATTGTATACATTTTGTATGACAGTACAATTGTAATCTCTTATCCTTTACATATCAATAGGAGCTATGAGTAATTAAAGAGTGGCGTCAGGGGGTCAATCGATAGAGCTTCCCGGAGAGCAGCCTTACCTCTCCACTTACAAGCCGTTAGTGCAACGGTCCCGACCTTTCCCACAGAATAACAAAATCCATTTGATGTCTGTTCTGAGATAAATTGATACACGTTACACCAGTAATTTGTATTAATAAATTATAGTTATTCTTTGACTGAGGGTGTGGGGGAAGGTGGTTGTGTCAGTACCATCATACGGGAGTGGGTTAAGATAACAATTGTCATGTTATTTGTTTTTGGAAATTGGATTTATAAATTTGGACATAATTTAAAAATAGATATATGTCCAAATTTAAAAATTTGGACATATATATATTTTTCCTTAAACAAAAAAATATAGTTAAATGTACCAACTAGCTTTTAGTACAAACGAGATTTACCATGTAAGACATACTTTTTGGTTGCCGCTTTGGCATTTTGCTTACCTACACATTCCTCCTACATTTTAGATATCATGTACATGAACACCTTATTCAGTCCTCAAACTGATGTTTAATGACGGACAATGAAATAAAAACATACGAATTGGTATTATTACAAACTGAAGCGAAAATTAGCAGATGGAACGCAAAAACTAATTATAGGCAAATGTTCAAAGAAGCCAGAGGAATTTACTATAAAATTTATTATTATTGAATACATTTCACGTATTTAAACGTTAAAAATGCTACTTATTGTATGTACATCAACATTTATCTAACAGTGCTGAAGTGAGTTTTAAAGTTTATTCTTTATTAACAAACTTATTTTGGGTATGAATTGAGTACATCTGTTATTAATAGCAAGCATGTTTTTAGGTTACCATGCAACCAATATGTCTAGTTGTAACCAATTACTGAAGAGATGTCACTCAGGATTAGGGGCGAATCACCAGTAAATGTTGTTAGGGGGAACTTGCGTAAAACGAGTTAATATACACCCTTCAGCTAGTTAGACATTAATGTCATATTTAAGTATTGATAAATGTCCTTTGTGTCAGGTGAATAAAATGTGACAAGTGTTTTAATTGATGACGAAATATCTAAATTTAATTGTCAGCTATGCCTTTTACCTAATTAAACTAAGTACACTATTTGCAATAGTTTTATGTTTTTAAGATTCTTTGTAGGCTTTTGACTATTTAATTAGCTGAACGTTCTCATTGTGCTATTGTTAGCTAGCATTAACCCTCATACGGCCACGGGCTAGTTTCTCGGTTGTAGAAAATACTTCCCTAAACGACAAAGCACCAGTTTATTGGCTTTCGAATTTATAGTCAAAAACGTCCATGATCCGAAAAGTGGCTCTGTTTTAGTTGCTTATTTTTTCATATGATAAATCGGTTTTAACTCCAAATGAAAGGTAAATGTTTATTATATATAATCTTCGTACAGTATTTTTGTTCTTGTCTGAGAGTGTACAATACAATAACAATCAGCGCGGCTGTGGCGCCAGCTGATGACAGCAGACAACGCGGCTCGTCTATTCAGTAACCTATCAGCTCCAAGTTGTTTGTATTTATTCAACTGTTTAGCATGTTTCTTTACAGTTTTAGTGTATTTATATTGTTATAATGTAATATACTGTTGTGTTATCGTATAGTGATGAAATAGTGTCGAAATATGTGTGAACAGTAGGGCTACTCGAATATTTGTAAATTTGTATATAGTATTTATTTTTATTTCATAAACTGTGTGTTAATTAATTTTTTGTTAAGCCTGTATGTGTTTTAAAGAGTCCAAAACATTACTGCTATAATATTTTTCATACCATGTGACCAAAATTAATTAAGGTAAGCTGTTAAAAGTTTTTTTATATTTATCTAAAAACTAAGAAAAAAACAACATGTGCATGATTTTTAGATTAAGGTTATAAAATGGTTATTTTTCAACATACAAGTTTGAAATAAATTGTTTTATTATTAAGTGCAGTGTAAGGTTTCTAATGCATTTGACAACTAAATAATTTTGTTGTACCTTCCAGATAAAATATGAATGAAATGTGTTTTATTTTATGAATCTTTCTTATATAAAATAAAATACTAGTTTAGTTTTGGCATTTATTAACAACATTATATTGTAGAGTACATATTTAGGAAAAAACATAAAACTATAACAATAGATAGCTGTGTTAAAAAATATAATGTGATCCTGTGTAAAATGCGCTGTTTTGGGCCTGGCATTTAGGGTATGTAAAATTCATGTTTAGGCTCGGATATATTTTTCGAATTTAACCTATATAATGAGGCTTACTTTCTGACATTTTTATTTTAATAATGTACATCCAAAGAACTTACTCTTATATATTTTGGTAAATTACAATACCTAATAATATAAAAACAATCATTAACTGCCAAAATAACATCACCTAAAAAAAACATAATATCCTTGAAATGTTCATAATACAGGCTAAATTTGGTATGGTAGGCTGGTTTTGAACAAAATGTATAATGATATAATATATTATGTAATTTAATGATAAAATTCATTTAAAAGAATAATGTCGTTATATCTTTTAGGATAGCAACGTTTAAAATTATGTAGCCTGTTTTTTTCTTTTTTTTCTTAAATGATCAAATTTAATGTTTCTAGCCTCAGTAATTATATAGAACAGGGGCCTTGTCGAGTTTTTGGCTTACATTTTCTTTTATAGTGATACATAGCTAAGAAACAAGAATATAGTTGTTTTTAGCGAAAAATCCGGAAAAATTACAAAATTAAGGAAAACTAACCAATATATTTTTCCTTATGCTTAATTTTTTTCTGATCACGAATATCACAAACAACTACTAAGCACTTTAGCGCCGGAAATGTGCCGATTTCAGTAAAGTTACGTTCCGTAAGTATAGCGCTAGGTTGGGTATGGATAGGTTAGATTGTGTTAGTTTGTTTAGGTTATGTTAGGTTTGGTTAGCTTATGTTAGATTTGATTAGGTAATGTTAGGTTAGGATATTTTAGGTTTCACTAAGTTATGTTAGCTTTGTTAGGTTATGTTAGGTCATGTTGGGTTTGTATAAGTTAGGTTAGGATTGTTTAGGTTGTTAGATTTGGTAAGGTCATGTTGGGTTTTGTTAGGTTGTGTTAGGGTTGGATAGGTTATGTTAGGTTTAGTTGGTTATGTGTAGGTTGTGTTAGAATTAGTTATTATTAATTGATTTGTAGAATAGTTGGTTAAAACCCTTCAAAATTCCACCAAACCTAACATAACCTAACGAAACACAACCTAACTAATCCTAACATAACCTACCCAAATATAACATAATCCACCTAACATAAACTAACCTAATCAAACTTAACATATCCTCACAGAACATATAACCTTACTGAAATCGGCACATTTCCGCGCTTAAGTGCTTAGTAATGGTCCGATTGTAAAACTCTTGGGATATTCGTGATCAGAAGAAAAGTCCGTATAATTTGAGCAATTAAATACAGTATGTCGAGCAAAAATATAGTTTTCCGATTTTCCTTATTTTTGTAATTTTTCCGGCTTTTCCACTAAAAAATACTATGAAAACAAATTTTCAGGAAACATCAACAAGGACACTTTAACATTAATTTAACGTGAAACTTGAATTACTCTTTATAATGGTAACCTAGTAAATAATTACTACTGTATGTTAGAAGTGTTCTTTTTTTATACAAATAGAGCTTTAAAAAATATTTACGCGTTCGGAAAATGTTTTTAAATAAGCCTGTAAGATGGATTTTAGAGCAAAATGAAGCCAACGTTGTAGTAAAAAACGGAAGCCCTCAGGGAAGGGAAATTGTCCCTTACATATTGTACAAGCCAAGACACTAACTAGCCTCCTTCTGTTACTCATCTCATTTCTTATGTGCTATGTTTTTTTTTTATTTTAAACTTTTTAAATCACTATGGTTGTTTTAAACTTTTTTAAAACGCATATTTCAGTTTACAATAAGTCCCTAACATTTATGTATATATAATTTTATGCTAATCTAAAATATTTCGTAATATACCTTGACACATTTCATAAGGTTTTGATATTATGACTTTGTTAATATCGTTATTGTTTTCTAAAACTTACAATAACATATGTTACTGTAAATATTCATAATACATTTGTAATCCTTCCAACAAAGTTGCAGATTTAGTTTCTTTAGGTATATTATGCTTTTCATATCCTACATTTATTATTAAAATGTAAGATATACTTCAAATATATTTTCAAATATTTCTTGCCAAAGAACTATAGAATGTTTGTCTTATGATCCATTGGTAAACAACTGAGTCAAATCATTTTATTTTATTACTAGTATATATGAAAGGAAACAACGCTTGTTTTTCTAATTGCACGTCAAATACTTCTAAGTTGCAGGTAGTAACCCTCTGCATATGTTTATTCCCTATAAAAAATAATTCCACATAATACGTAGTTTGTGTAAAGACGCGCAGGAACCTACTAAATACTTATCAATTTTTTGTATAAGATATTTATAATTATTTCCTTAAACTAATTAACACAACGCTCTACTTATTTCTGATAAGGTAATTTGTGATTGTCAAACGCTAATTATCCTTCCTTATTTTTATGTACAGTCAGATTAAAATCAATACGTACTTTGTTAATTATATTCCATATTATCATGTAAGTAGTACACTAGAATGTCTTCTTGAATCACTTGAGTGCAATCTTCAGAGATGTCCTTTACCCTCTTAAAGTAATTTAAATGTGATTCTTGACAGGCAGTAAGCCATCCCACATACATCACTTTTCACTTATACTGTACATACGGATGTTTCAGATTCAACCTTTAATTGACTGATTGGGAAGGTCTACATGAACCTAAAACGCTGAAAAAGTTGTTTGATATACGCTGACATTGCTAACTGAACAAATAACTCGTACTTTTTGGTTGAGTCAAATATTACTTTTATCCTCTAAATAATAACCCACATTATTTGTTTATTCATACCTCTACATGATCATCGGCACTGTTTGTAACACATTATGACTTACAATTAGTCTATGCAAAACATTTGTAATGCCAAAAAGACCTGAAATAAAAAACATGTCATAATTAATAAACCTTTCACTTACAAATAAAATAAGTCGAGTAAATGACCGATGTCTGGGACGACACACATGACTGTACTACTAGCCTATTTAAGAACTTCTCTTGGATCACTGCCCAGTTATGAAACTTTTTATGAACAGTTATGAAAATTTAACACATACCCAAGCCAATCTTCTAGAATAATGTTTTAAACATCTTGTAGATCATACTTTGATGCTGTTATCTAGTACAAAACGAAGAAAATCACATGACTCAAAAGAGCTTTGACATAGCAAATAACTTGCTATATCCTTATGTGAATATTTTATTTTCAAGTAAACATAGACCTAAAAAAGAACCTAGTAATTAATAGTAAAGTATTATAATTATTTACTATTTGTTAAAAATTAAATATGAAATAACATTAATATCTCTATTTAAAGAATAAAATAATAAATAAAGAAATAAATAAAAATATGATGCAATCCTACATAAAAAATACGAGCTGTATGCAAGGTTGAAAAACTCATACCTCACCTGATACCCATTTAAGGAACAGCCACGCTGGTTGTTGCTTGACACAAATATCTTACGATAACGTCGGAACCTACCAGTCAATGACACAGGCCAAGGTAATTCAACAATGTATTAAAGGTATAAATATAATATAGTGATACCTGCTTTACAGTATAATATGTAAAAAGCGTTATGAAATTTTAATAAATAATATTTTGTATATGTTAGTATTATAGTAAGTAGTTTTTTAATTAGCATATTATAGAAAGTATAACAAAGTTTTAGAGTACTTTCTCAATATGATTGGTTACTTGCGAGTGTTATTGCAATTTAATCCAAGTAAATGTTTAGTAACATTTCTAAAACAATATTAGTTTAATAAATAATAACATTATGTTTCTTACATTTACTTAACTAGGAATAAGTATTTCAGCTGTACTGATATTACTTAGTCTTTGACAAATTATGACTAGTTAATAACAATCCTTCTGTATATAAAACTGCAACTATATATAGATATTATATAAAGTAATTTTTACCTCTCTATTACATATATATAAAAGAACATCTTAGGTAAAGCTGCAATGTGTCCGGCAATACTACTTTATCCTCTATACTCTCAAGGGTCGGTTACACTCATGTGTAACTCTGTTAATAATGTACTCGCCAACCGCTACTTCATCTTCCTAACGACTTTGCCTTAAGTGCTGCCCGGGCACTTCCTGTTCCCTGCCATTTAGTATCCTCTAACTTGGCTTTAGC
Source organism: Stictocephala bisonia (assembly GCA_035578905.1). Classification (NCBI taxonomy): domain Eukaryota; kingdom Metazoa; phylum Arthropoda; class Insecta; order Hemiptera; family Membracidae; genus Stictocephala; species Stictocephala bisonia. The sequence continues at coordinate 1,148,686 of JAQJVL010000242.1, read as the reverse complement.
ATAGCTAAAGCTATATCCAATTAAAATTATTTTTCTCTGCAGTATACATTTATAGGTACCAGGTAGTCACAAGCCTTAACATTTTGTATTTAAAATAAAAAATTTTTTTAAAAGAAGAAATTTAGTGATTGTTATATCATGTAGTAAAGAGAAAACTTTACATTACATTGTATTTGATCTTAGAACAATGTTAACATAGCCTAATTTTACATTAATACTTTTATATCACTAATTGAAATGGGCAGTATTTTTTGAAGAGTAAACTATTTCAGGCCATATTAATTTAATTTATAAGGAGGTAAATATTCTGGTAAATGTTTTGGCCTACTATAAACTATCAGGAGAAGTGTGTGTGCTCTAGGGGCTTCAATATTTTCTTTTTCAGTTAGTAAGGCATTATAGTGTTTTAAAGTCAGTGAGTAAGGGGCTATAAGTGACTGAAACACACTTGGAATCAAATGTAACATTACGTAACTGCACTTTAATCGTACCATTAATTGAAAGCTATTATCATTAAACGTATAGCTCTTTTTGTATCGCTATTATTTAATAAAAATATCTTCAAATATTTTAATTGCAGTTGCTATCATTATTATTATTGTTTTATATATATATATATATATATATATATATATATATATATATATATATATATATATATATATATATATATATAAAGTATTAATTTTTTAATTAATTAAACATCATCACTAATTCTCCAAAAATATAAATTCTAAACTGACCTGAGGTTAAAGAACTTTGAGCACATCTTAGTAAATATAATATATATTACCCAATTAACCGTATTTTACTAAAGTATCATAATTGGCTTCATTCGTAAGTACTCTGGGCAGTGCGTGCATCCAAATAGTCAAGTCGGTTCGCGTGGTACAACTACGTAAATCAAATAAACCATGTGACATCAATATCTGCATTGCTGTACAGTTATGTTTCACTGGGATTATTAGTTCAGGATTATCACTGGGAAAATTATTTCAATCTTTAGACGAACTAAGGTTTCCAGAAAAAACAATACTAAATCCTAGCATAATAATATTCATACATATTTCAGAACTTATTTACCTAAAAACCTTATATGATTCTTCCCATTAAATTCTAACATCAGGTGAAAACTTCAGAGAATAATTGTGAGTGATAACTAAAAAGTTATTCTTTGTTGATATCTCGACAATATTCACTGTAAAAAGTATTCGTATTTATCGACTCTTTCAAATCAATGAGTGCCATGAATAATCAATACACTCGTGAATGCAGCATTGATCCGTGTTTGTGACTTGATTGCTCTCATCACAAATCATAGACAGTGCGCATGCAAAGCTACTCGTATCGCTCTGGTAAAATAAGTTAATGACAAGATTTTCTTACATATAAAAAATTGAATTAATTTGATCAAAATATGAAGTGAGTATGTATTTTAGTACTGTAAGTATTAATAAAAAACGGTAAAAAATTACTGACAGTAAAACAAAGAGAACGGATCAAAAGAAAATATAGTAATTAAAATAAAAAACTACTTAATTTAGATATAACAAATAAGTCACTATAGTGAAATATATTTACAGTTGGTATTAGAATTATAGCTAACCACTCCAACAATGTATATGTGGTTACACAGACGAGGAATAGTTCCGTTTCAGTCGAGTCTCCAATGTTCTCTTATTACCCTGATGTGCATCTCATCGTGACGATCGTAATAAGATAATTGTTCAATTTGCGACAAACCTCAAAGTTTAGGTGTCCTTCTTCAAAAGAATACTCCAAACTCTTTCCTCTTACAAATACGCCTTCAACATTTTAACAAACACATGAAACACTTTATAAAGTTGCAATCCATATTTCAGACAATTTTAATTTTTTTAAACTATGAGTAATTTATATTAAACAAATATTAAGGTTTTTTTGGTAAAGATTAAGAAAGAATAGTATATTTTGAAAAGATAAATATAATTAATTGTTACTGCTATAAATATAAACTTTGTTTTGATAAATTGAATACTATGTTGAACAAAAGTAAGATAGTACTGAAGTACCAGACACAACATTGAGATCCTAACTGTGAACAAAGGTAAGATAGTACTGAAGTACCAGACACAACATTGAGATCCTAACTGTGAACAAAGGTAAGATAGTACTGAAGTACCAGACACAACATTGAGATCCTAACTGTGAACAAAAGTAAGATAGTACTGAAGTACCAGACACAACATTGAGATCCTAACTGTGAACCAAAGTAAGATAGTACTGAAGTACCAGACACAACATTGAGATCTTAACTGTGAACAAAAGTAAGATAGTACTGAAGTACCAGACACAACATTGAGATCTTAACTGTGAACAAAAGTAAGATAGTACTGAGGTACCAGACACAACATTGAGATCTTAACTGTGAACAAAAGTAAGATAGTACTGAAGTACCAGACACAACATTGAAATCCTAACTGTGAACAAAAGTAAGGTAGTACTGAAGTACCAGACACAACATTGAGATCCTAACTGTGAACAAAAGTAAGGTAGTACTGAAGTACCAGACACAACATTGAGATCCTAACTGTGAACAAAGGCATTAATGGATTTAAAGGTTTTGCAGGAGAAATAATTTGTTAACGAGAAACACTAACCTCTAATTGAAAATGTCTCCATTTACTATATAAATATGCAAACATTGATAATGCCTAAAATGAAAAAACTACCAGTTAAATATCCTTTAAATTGACTTTTGAAACTTATTATTTATGAACATGTAGATAGTCTGATTTGATATAGGTGTTAAAAAATTTTAATTTCATTTTTTAATTTCCAAAGTGATACTATTGCTAATTGCTAAATATAATAATTACTAAACAATTAATTATTATATTTAAATTTGATTAAACATAATTAATGTAGACCTACGGCAATTACTATAGTTATTTATTAGTTTGCAAAATTAAAAAAATACTTGTTAATATATATTTTGAAATTATTGCTTTGGTCAATCATAAAAATGTATGCTTATGTATCTCTATGAGTTTATTTACTTTCGATATGAATATAAGTAATTTAGATAAATTTTAATAATATCTTACTTTCTTATGACCTATATAGCATGTAAGTTAGGTGTTTACTGTAGATATCTATTTATATTATTCAATTTAGAAAAACATAAAATCACTTGATATCAAATTTTAGGAGATTGAAAATAGGAGGGTACATAAGATGTATATAGAGATGAAAAAGATTTTTCGAAAGAGTAGAAGCATAAGTAGGTTTCTGTTTGATCTTAAAACCTCTTTATAATTTTTATAAGTTATCAATTAACTATTCATTTTCATGTCAATCATTGCGTTTGCCAGCGATGTGATACTTTTTCCTTACTGAAATTGATTGTAACAAGAAAACCACTAATTAGGACTCAATTTTTCAAAAGATAGAAGCATCATACTCATATTCTAGTTTGATTAAAACCTACTTAAAATTTTGTATTTAAAATAATTTGCTATGTACAATCAGCTATTTGTATTACATGATTAAGTGCTATTAAAATCAATGAATCCATAAAAAATCAAGTTATGTACAGTACTAGAAGATCTTTACAAACGATAACATACTGAATAAACCATCGCATTAAATCCAGTTTATATTTGGTACAATAACTAAACCCCCCTTATGGGGTGTAGTCTGATGTACTTTATATTATCGGTTTCATGTAATCGGAGTTAGCTTTTATATATTCTTTATAAATATTTGTATGCCCTCGACAGCACAGAATATATACAAAACTGAAACTGTACAAAACTATAATTGCCTTATATTATAGTTTAGAAAGACAATATAACTCCATTGTCACATGGGATATTTTGTACCCAAGCTATTTTGTTTTTTAATAACATAAAAACGTCTTACAGATTATATATTTGCATCAGCATTTTCTGTTTTACTATCTCAGAAGATATGAGTGTTGTATCAGCTCGTTTGGCCTCATATTTGTTTGTCTTAGACTATTTGAAGAAATGAACTTGAAGTAGTTTATAAACCCCTTGACCAACCTTCAAAGTCTTGTCTATACTAACTAATGTTTTTTTCAGGTGTAGTTACAGTTTTAAAGTTGTTAGTTAAATGTCTGATGATGGATACTAGTAACTAACTATTGGGTAAAAAGTTTTAAGACTATACTACTTTCATACTTTAATAAATATTTGGTATAAAATCATATTTTAAGCCATTTTCATTTATTTTTTCTTATTAAAATCAGAAAATTGTATTATCAATTAGCACTTAAAATAGTTTCTTTTAAAAACCACACTTTATAACGAATAATTTGACTCCCTATATATATAGATAATAATATATATATTTATATATATATCGTACTATTTGTTGTCAGCTACCATTTACTAATTTAAAAAAGCTGTAATACATAGAGTGTTTTAAAAAACCCCTTCAAGACTTAGGGATATGATTACTTACATGACATTAAAAAAAGGTCCCTGTAAATATATCTACTATAACGCTTAGTTTTTCGTGTGGCTGTCTGAACGTTCTTTTTACATAATTTATCATATAATAATAATCCCCAAAGATGTCGTCAAACCCGGTACACATATGAGGAATAATAAGTCCTTGTTTAGTATTCAGTACCAAGTTCCTACGTTGTAAAATTTAAAAATGGTGGATGCTTTTAGATTGTAAAGTTTAATATCTTAAAAAGTGTAAATTAAAAAAAAACACTAGTGACACAAGAATAATTGCAACATTTTATTTCCTAAAAGATAGTAGAAAGACTGAATGTTTTGTTTTCGTATGGATAGTTAAAAATGGATTAGTTTCCATTCTTGTAGTACAGTACATAATAGTTGGATAAAATCCCCATAGCATTAGAATGTATTGTGTTACAAATATACAACAAGATATTAAGCTTTGAAAACTATAAATGGCCGCTATTTTACAATGGTACAAAGTAGGAACTTGATACTTTATACTAAATAAGGTCTTATTATTCCACATATAAAACCCACATTCAGACAGACGGACTAAAAAAATAGCATAATGTTATATATAAATGAAAATTAAAATTGCTGGAACTTCTGTAGTAATGCTAAATCCAATCCATCGAGCTATAAATCCTCCCCCTCCGTAAAAAAGTGCTGGGGACAATTTGTGACTAATAATAATAATCATTTTTATTTTCCAAAAACAATACATTACAATAAATTCAGTAGCATAATATCTAGAAATTAAATGTGATGTAAAAATTAAATATACCATGTCTAAAACTACATATGTAACTTAAAAGGTATCATGCTCAGGCTGGCCAGTAGTATGCTATATTTATTTATTTATTTATGTATAATAGTCAAAGACACCTTATACGCTAAAATATAGCTAGGCAGATGACTTGGCAAATTACAACAGTGATATAAAACAATATAAAACAACAATAAATATGTAACAAAGATGAGCAGTTAAAAATATATACACCAAATAAGAGTTTTCGCTACTGGTAAACCACCCGTCCCGACGTGGAATCCAGGTAGTCTGACACACTGTAAAAACAGTTTGAGATTAGATATTTAAAGAGTCTCTTTTTAAACATCTTATAATCATCCAGGCCTTTTAACTCAAGTGGTAGATGATTGTATAGTCTTACACAGGAGTAAAAAGGGGACTTTTCGAGAAAAGTTGTTCGATGAATAGTATACTGCAAAATGGAAATGTTTCTAGTATTATAGTAGTGTGTGTAATTCATGTTAGAAAATCTCTCATAATTTTGCCTTACAAAAAGCAAAGACTGGAACAAGTAAGCTGATGGTAGAGGAAGAATCCCTAAATTTTGGAAATGTTTCCTGCAAGAGTCATTGTGAAGAGAACCTGTCATAAGTCTAATTATTTTCTTTTGTTTTAGAAAAACCTTATATGATTCAGAAGAACTTCCCCAAAACAACAGTCCATATGTAATCAGGGAATGTACATATGCAAAATAAACTTGTTTTAGGGTGTTTAGATCTACAATAGTGGAGATAGTTAAAATAGCGTAAAAAGCTTTGCTAAGCCTTTGGTACAGCTTATTAAAGATTGGATAGTTAATAATAAAAGATAAATACAAATAAATTGCTTTTCACTATTACTTTAAATAATACTTAATACATAATAGTTAGATTTTTGGAAAATGAAGCCTCCAAGGCAAAACCTGATTGGAGGAAAAAATCAATAGGCTAACCAAATAAATACAACCAAGATAATACAGGGCTATAAATATAATCGTAATTTTAATAACTCCCAATAGACATATAAATAAAAATTAAATTTTAACTTCTAAATAAGGTATTTATTAGAAAGAACAAAAAACAGTATTTTTCAGGCCTAATTGAACAATTGTAAATTACAGTCTATATACAATATAAATAGTATCCGTGTTAGTCCCATGAAACTGTTCTGAAAAAAACATAAAAAAAAAAAATTCAGACAAAAACACAATTTCAAAATTACTCGTATATGTACATATTTCAAAATAAAATAAACTAGTTATTTACACATGAATTCATAACTACAAAAATTACATATTCACATACATATATACATTATAGATCAATTCCATTAATAAGTAAACCCTGATATTTATTTTTTTTTAAATATACGTATTAGCCTTGAATTTCAAATAACAAACTATTTAAACTTTTTACTGTAATTAACCAGTATCTGAGTTGTCTAACAAACGTTTGTGAAGAATCTGCAATTTTTATATCACTCGGTAATCTATCATAAGAAGCTATACGTTTTAGTGAAAAAAGTTTTTGTTGGTCGAGGTACTGCTACATTATCAAGATTTCGTAGTTTTATTTTATACATATTAAGTGTATAACTACTTCTGCTCCTGTTAAAAATACTTTCATAACTTTACATACATATTTCTTATTGGCAATATTTTTAAAGATTTAAATATTGGCCATGATGAGTCATATTTTCTACCTTTATATACTAATCTTATGAAATGTTTCTGTATTGTCATAAGTGATTTTAAATTACTTATATAAGTTCCACCCCAGCACTCTATTTCGTAATTTATTCCACTGTGAAATAAGGAAAAATAAAGTGTTATCATTATGAGGGAGACAGAGGTAGTTGGACATTTGCAATTATTACGTGAAAATTAACAATCACGACGTTTCAATTTGGTAAAACCCAAACCTATTTCAAGTGCTAAAAACTAAATTACATCTACACAAACATGTTATAAAACTACATTCTTAAACTAATAAACTTATCTACTTTAATAATTATCAACATTTTAACCTAGATCCTAGAATGGGGTACAACAAAATGAACTTGTACTAAATATAAAATAATATTAACAGGGTTAAATTAATATAACCAATTAGGCGCTGTCAAGGTCGCGATATCAACGAAAAATGTCAAAACACAATTAAAATTAATATTCAAATCAGACTGAAATAAGATTACATTAACTAATCATAAATATATGGTACCTGAAAAACACTATTAATTTAAAATAACATTCAACATGCACAAAAAATTATATATATGACTCGGAAGGACTGAGACTACTATTACTATTACATTTTAACCCGAAAAGACAATAATTATTAGGAATAAAACAATACAATAATCAAATATTACAAAAATGATAAAGTCTTACGACCCGCAGTGACGATGGCGTCTAGACGTCCCAGGCACGAAGTGAGGATGATACAATCCAAATGCAGTGTCTACGAAGTTCCCTCTAAGGTGATAAAACACGGGGACAAGACAAACATACACACTACACTTCACAACAACATCACAACCAAGGTTTTATCACCTTGGAGGGAACTTCGTAGACACTGCATTTGGATTGTATCATCCTCACTTCGTGCCTGGGACGTCTAGACGCCATCGTCACTGCGGGTCGTAAGACTTTATCATTTTTGTAATATTTGATTATTGTATTGTTTTATTCCTAATAATTGTTGTCTTTTCGGGTTAAAATGTAATAGTAATAGTAGTCTCAGTCCTTCCGAGTCATATATATAATTTTTTGTGCATGTTGAATGTTATTTTAAATTAATAGTGTTTTTCAGGTACCATATATTTATGATTAGTTAATGTAATCTTATTTCAGTCTGATTTGAATATTAATTTTAATTGTGTTTTGACATTTTTCGTTGATATCGCAACCTTGACAGCGCCTAATTGGTTATATTAATTTAACCCTGTTAGTATTTTTTATATTTTGTAGAAGTTCATTTTGTTGTACCCCATTCTAGGATCTAGGTTAAAATGTAGATAATTATTAAAGTAGATAAGTTTATTAGTTTAAGAACGTAGTTTTATAACATGTTTGTGAAGATGTAATTTAGTTTTTAGCACTTGAAAAAGGTTTGGGTTTTACCAAATCGAAACGTCGTGATTGTTAATTTTCACACAATGATGGCAAATGTCCAACTACCTTTGTCTCCCTCATTTGATACTCCATCATTCACAAATTTCAAAAACAATGTTATCATTAGTTCCTTTTCACACATTCTTCTTACAAAACAAAACAAATCCTAATAATATTAATAAATTTTTTCTTAACTGATGAAATGTGCATTTTATAATTTAAATCTGAATCTAATATCACGCCTAAATACCTAATACAGTTTTTTGTTCTATTTCAGCATAATAATCACTACATATCCCACCAATGCAGAGACAATCAACGCATTTATAAACAATTTTATCAGAAGAAACTACCTCTTCTCGGAGACTGAAGTTTATATAATTAGTTTTACTTACACTACAAAATAACAAGTAGATCAACTATGTGATCTATTTTTGTATAGACTCCGCACAATCACATGACTGATCTAGATCAATTCCCATTTGTATTTCCAGTAGTTACATCTGGCCACACCAGTTCGGACATCAACAATGTCCATTCCGTTCGAGGGAGGTTCATTACACCCGTTCGAGGGAGTTTCATTCCACCTACAGGTATTAAGTGATAAAAATACTTATTAAGTAAAGTAATTACTGAATCAGTCCAGTAAAAACTTATTTGTAGGCGAATAAACATCTACTTCAACTTATAAGTAATAACTTATTGCTGTCAGTAGATGTAAATGGTTGACTTAAGTATTTGTACTTATTTTACTTAAGCATAAGGTAATACTTGTACTAAATCATCTTTTTTTCCTATTGATGTACAAGGTGTATAAGTTAACCTGAAAAGTTGTTCCATTTTTCATTTCCGTCTTTTTTAGCAAGTTTTTATTAATTATTGAGTATGTAAAATGTCATAAAGTGATCATATTCACTTTTCTCTTAAAGAAAGTATTTCAAACTCTTCTAATAATACAAATAGAATAGATTTAAGTGAGACAGTGGTCCTTGAATTAAATCATTCTAAATTTGTCTCTTTATCAAGTTAATATTTATAAGACATATATTAATTGATCCAAGGCAGATGTGGATGTAATATTTCATACACACAGCTCGTAAGACGATAAGACCCTCGACACAAGTGAGTCAGGTGATGACCTTGCCCTCTTAATTGACTGCCGACCTCACTAAATGATAGGGACTTGAGAGCCAGACCTTGTGAGATATATCTGCACTACAGTGGGAATACAACTGGAATGGTTAGCTAGTAATGTGGCGCATTAATGAAACAACTAGTATATACTTTACTATACCAAAAGTTGGATGTAAAGATATTTTGTTCGGTAGATGTAACTCATATAACCGTTTGTAGTAATGATGAATTGGATTAACTTGAACGTCATGAAATTGCAGTTTGAAAGTTTTAAATAGTAACGTATTCAAACTGTAAACACTTACAGAAAAAGGTCAACGTAAATACAACCATACGTGAATGGGTCGTTGGGTTGGACAATACAAATGTAAGTCTATTACAATACTACTGTAAGTGTATGATTGAGTAGTTAAAGTGATGAACATTACTTCATGTAAGATACGTAAAACGGTTACTACTTAAACAACTTATACTAACCACTATGCATAGTACTAGTAATTATAGTCTTAGATAACAGTAGTCAGAACGTAAGTTAGATAACAGTAGTCAGAACGTAAGTTGGATAACAGTAGTCAGAACGTATGTTAGATAAAATTAGTCAGAAAGTAAGTTAGATAACAGTAGTCAGAACGTAAGTTAGATAACAGTAGTTAGAACGTAAGTTAGATAAAAGTAGTTAGAACGTAAGTTAGATAACAGTAGTCAGAATGTAAGTTAGATAACAGTAGTTAGAACGTAAGTTAGATAACAGTAGTTAGAACGTAAGTTAGATAACAATAGTCAGAATGTAAGTTAGATAACAGTAGTTAGAACGTAAGTTAGATAACAGTAGTTAGAACGTAGGTTAGATAACAGTAGTCAGAACGTATGTTAGATAACAGTAGTCAGAAAGTAAGTTTGATAACAGTAGTCAGAACGTAAATTAGATAACAGTAGTCAGAACGTAAGTTAGATAAAATTAGTCAGAAAGTAAGTTAGATAACAGTAGTCAGAACGTAAGTTAGATAACAGTAGTTAGAACGTAAGTTAGATAACAGTAGTCAGAATCTAAGTTAGATAACAGTAGTTAGAACGTAAGTTAGATAACAGTAGTTAGAACGTAAGTTAGATAACAATAGTCAGAATGTAAGTTAGATAAAAGTAGTCAGAACGTAAGTTAGATAACAGTAGTTAGAACGTAAGTTAGATAACAGTAGTCAGAACGTAAGTTTGATAACAGTAGTCAGAACGTAAATTAGATAACAGTAGTCAGAAAGTAAGTTAGATAACAATTAATATCTCACCACCCCTTAAGCTTTATGTTATAATGCTTAGTTACATTTTCCCGTATTCTTAAAGGAAGTTCAATAAAGATAACAACTCCTTTATATATATAAAATCTAAAAAGTAGGTATATTCCAAATATTAATATTACTTTGGCTGTAATAAGAGATGGAACTTTTCAGCGAAATAACACAAAATAAACAATAGCAAAAAATTTACATGTATCACAATAATAGATTTAAAAGCCTAACGTTTTATTTTAAAATTTCAATAATACAAAATGAATTTAAACCATTATATATGTTTTATTATATTTCAAACAACACATTAAAATAAATCATTTAGAACTCAGGGGGTTTTCTAAATTATTTAATTCACAAATTTTATCCGATAATGCAATGATGAATTCTTAAAAAAAATAATACTTCAGAACACATTCTAATATTATATCTTAGAACATAATACATACAACATTTAGTTGATACCTGAATATTAATTCTGCAAACTGCCCATAGCGTTAACCTGGAACAGAAATAAAACGCAATTAAATGTTGAAGGATAAAAATGTATTAATTAATACTTTTTATAACATGAAACCTAATAGTAGTTTGTAAAAACAATAAGATAATCATAATATTGGTAAATATTTCATTTACCAACCATATGAAATACTCTGCAGATATCAAACAATATATGAACAAGGTTAGTAAGAAATAACCTAGAATTCGTTTGTTTCGAGATAGTTATGGACCTTGCACCGTTACTTCCAAGGATCAGTTAAATCATTTGAATTGAGGTCATTTCTAAATGACACAGATACTAAGAATCTCAATACTCAACTACTTCAGGTTAAATTACGATTAAATTTTATTTTCATAATAATACTTTCTTCTATTATTATTATTATTTCATAAATAAATAATTATAGCCAGAGGGAAAGTACAAGGCACAGGCTTTCCTATTATTTGATTAGGATTAGTACATTTATAGTTAAGAGTATAGTAAAGTTATACTTCAATAAGTTTATTTCTTATAGTTGAACATTATTAATTAAAACATATTGATTTGAACAACTTAATTGAAAGTTTTGATAAATAGAATAATACGTTTCAATCAGTAACAATAAAAAAGTCCAAGGAAAATTGTATTTGGATTTAATATAATTATTAATCTCAATTAAATATTTAATTGAGATTAACGTAGTTAACCTCAAAATTCATAGGATACTATGATCTGACATACAATATAGTTTTTATGTGTCATACTTTTCGTAGGTTAGGTTATATTCAGTTATTAATTGAGTCTATTCATTCATTACTAGATGTTAGTAGGAATTTGATAAACAGTCTTTCTTTTAAAAAAATTACTATTCTACTAGTTTTAATATTAAGAGTTAAAAATGAGAAACAATAATATAGTAACCTTGTAAATACTATACCGTTTCATCGTTAGTGTAAAATAAATTAAAATAATTTATCAAATTTAGTACAGTAATATATTTTATCCTTAACTAAGTAAGAAAATAAGTTTTAAGATACTAGGGCCAGGCATATAACTAAATTTACGTTTAAATAACAAAAAGATTTAGGAATCTTTAGATAAACATTTTGGAAAGGGTTTTTTGCATAAAATAAATAATAGGATTTTACTCTAAATTTTACAAACCTTAATTCAAATGAAATATTGTAGGAGTTATCACTTCATGAAAAAGTCTTCAAATTCAAATGAGTTAGACAAATAAAATAAATCTTTCCCCCATGTTACTGTTCTGATTGCCCCATCTGACGCCCTTTAACTCTTGGGTGATAATTCTTCCTTTAACTCATCTTGAAAGCTTCTCTCCCTCTATAATAATCACGTAGTTTCACAAATATATCGTTTTATTTTTTTGTCTTTGGAATATATACTATCATTAAATCAAAGTAAAACTCCACTTTTATACTCTAACATTTAAATATTGTGAACTTACGTTGTAAATAAATATAAGTTTGTTTTATGTGAATGTACAAGTAGACATTTATTTGCTGAAATATCACTTCAAGATTAACTAACCTCTAATATATATAATTATTATTTGGAAATTAAATATACCATGTGGTTGGCTTAAAAGTGTTTCTGAATTAAACCCCAACTTAATGTTTAAAATTTACATTGCTTGGTTAAAATATAACTAATAATGTATGAGATAAATTATGCTCCATATTTTACACGAAAGGATTTCATATTAAGGAATATTACATTACATCATTGTTTAAATTATGCAGGCCCAAACATGTAAATCCTAATCAATAAAAAATTAAAAACTGTCGTCAGCAATGTCAATCGATAGAGCTTCCCGGAGAGCAGCCTTACCTGCACCCTCCCCACTTTACAAGCCGTTAGTTCAACGTTCTCGACCTTTCCCACGATTAACAAGATCTACTTTATATTTGATAGAAAATTAACTGACGTAAGTCATCTAAAATCTATATTACATGATGATGTTTATTATTTCGATGCCTAAACATTTAATGAATACACAGTAGTGGTTTCAATATTATAGCACACAAATACAGTATTGGCTTATTCACAAAAAAACAAATTTTTCCAAAGGACTAATTGAAAGCCCAAAAGAAATTATGTAATCAAATAGTCATGGAAAAAGTAATAACATTACAATTCTTAATAAACTTGATCGAACTTTGAGTAATAATGAACATGTGGAACATCGAATATATAGGTTTAGTTAAACTTAAAACCCCAAAAACTACTCTGAGTTATTTAAAAATATTTGGAACTTTCTGGGAAAGGTTGGCTCTACCTTTTTTGATACTTCGAAGTGAACATCCATTTACGTTAGTAAGTCAGTAAGTGTTCCCAATCCAGGTTGAAACGAGCTCGTATTGGTGTGATTATGGAAATTAAAAGTAAAAAGAAAAATATATGTACATATATAAGCATATGTACATCCTTATAAGCAATACTAAAATTACTATCTAAAGTAATACTCGTTAGTTTTATAGTCTTCACAGTTTTCCGGAGCACAACATCTTTGATATTGGAGTGATACGAAACTTTGTATCTTTGACAAAATGTTGGATTTACAACATATATTATCTATCTACAGCTGCTGTAGAACGGTAGGAGTACTTAGTGGGCTGTAAACGGTAGTAAATACTATTAGTTGTTTTGGCAGGAAGAGAGTCAGCCGGGTTATTTTTGGCTGAAGCAATTACTGCACGCCTACATTGTCACGCCTCACCACTTTATCTCCACGCTCATTGTCACATTCAGAGCAGTGGAGAGTTATGGTACACCAACATACACGTCCTTGTTTGCATAAAGTAATATTTTATATGTTTTTGCGTAATACTGATATATTATTTAAGAAGTACTTATTAAAAAGGAAGTGAAACCTTAATTCTCAGAATACTACAATTTTAAGTGAATTTACTACCTAATGATTGGGAACATTAAAAAATTGTCATCAAATTACGAACTCTATGGTTTGACCGATGTTTATTGCAGATGAATAACAATAAGGAAGAGTAAATACATTCACTAATTCATTGCGCTAATTATTAAGACCTCTTAGTCTACACTGCACGATATTTGTATTTCATGTACATATATTTCAATCTCAACCCCTACTTTGACTAATTGCGCATTTTATCACTAGACTAACAACGCTCTCAAAGTTTTATGTCAAGAGCTGGAAACTATAGTAGAAAATAAATTACTCTTCCTTATGTGTTGATCGGATTCATTGTTGAATATTCTATAAAATTAGCATCAATTTAGCTTATGCCTATCTATACACCACATTGCTTAATTGTATTAACCTATTTTACCATACGGTTGTCTGACATTGTGCAGCAACTTGTTGGATGATCGTGGGGAGCTAACGCCACAAGTGATGCGTACTACTGCTGAATATCATGCCCTCGTGTGTCTTAACAGTACATATGTACGAGAGGCTGATAAACAAATAAATAGTGCAATGAGGGATAGCAGTAGTTACCTGATTGCAACCCCTCTACCATGGCGTCCGGTGCTCTACAAAACAGGTATTCCTGATATTAGACGCTAAGGGGTACTTGCCAGATACTTTAAAAAGATCATATTTACTCCGAATCTTCCCATTTTGCAAGATATCCCACAACAATCTTCCCAGTTATTCTCAAACGAATTTCTGCCAAAAATCAACTGGGCGAAATATATCATGAATTAATTTAGTCTGAATTATTGTGATTGCTATATCAAGTTGTAATAATAAGTAGATGGTAGATAGTAACGCTAGAGGTAGTTACAGTTCTTTAAACTGTAACATATCGTTAGCAATATGTGTCTTCCCTCAATGAGAAGCATACATTTTGTTTCTTCCCTCAATGAGAAGCAGACATTTTATTTCTTCCCTCAATGAGAAGCAGACATTTTGTTTCTTCCCTCGCTCTTTGCTAGTAATAGATATTAAACTGAATTGCCGGTATATACTTTTTGACAGTAGATAAATTGATAATAGCCTGCTAATTTAGTATGCACCGAAACTTCTTTAGACAGATACTAAAAAATGAAATTGAGTCATAACCTAAAGTACGGAGATAAATCGGATGTATCCGGCATTGCTGCTTTATGCACTCTCTAGGATCCTTCACTATCGTGTAGACGACTACTCTGTCTGTTAACCCTTAGTTGGTAACGTGGACTTTTATTACATACTTGGTAACGTGGGGTGTAAATATACCCCCATTTTTTTATTATAATTATTTCCCTCTGGATAAATTTTTGTAACATTTTATGGGGTTTGTTATAGGTTTAACAATAAACAAACGTGTTAACACTGTTATACCATTATATTTAGAGAAAAAACATATTTATAAAAATTTTCCTAAAAATAGATTTTTTCAAAATCTTGAAAACAAGAAATGTAAGATTTTAAACTATTTACTATTAGTGACAGCACAACTAATTACTACTATTACAATAAAGGAAACTTAAAACATTTTGACTTCTCTTCATTTGTTTTAAGGGCCACAAACTCTGTTTTTTTGTAATAAAACTATGTCACTAGTCCGAATCCTCTGATGAGCTCTGCGTACCTTCCAGGCAAAGTTCGCACACAGTTTTCATATGTTTGTTACACATATGTTTGTTGCACTTGAAGCATGTTGACTTCACCTTCATATCTTCATAGGTTGAGTTAGGTCAGGATTTTTAGTTTAGTAAGGTTGAGTTCAAAACAATACAAAAGTAAAGAAGTATGCTAACAAGTGAACAATAAAACAAATATCAAAACTAATCAACTCAAACTAATCATTATAAGTTTTAGTACACTTAAATTAGGTTATTTTGTACTTTTACACATAAATAAAACAATCTATACTTACTTTGAAGAGAAATAAAGAAGACTTTAGTTGGTTAAAAAAAGAACATACTTAGTAACGTGGGGGTAAAATGACACCCCAAACACTTTGAGAGGTTATGACAGACAAACACGTTGAGGTTTCTGACTCCAATGAACTCTAGACTGCTTGAAGGTCAAATGAAGGTACCTGGAACTTCAGCATTGCTGACAACACCGGATAATATTCCCATTATAATAACAGTGGGGGTATTCCTAACCCCCACGTTACCAATTAAGGGTTAATAATGTACCTACAAACCACCACTTCGTCTTCCAAACGACTTTACCCTAAGTGTAAGTTGCCCAGGCTCTATTTACTATCCCTTATTTGGCATCACTTAACTTCACTCTACTTGATGACTTGTTCACTAGAAAAGCTTTATAGTCAATAAAAAGCTATCCACCCTCAAATTTAAATGTTGATCACGAAAAAAGTAACTTGTCATAACAGGATTGTATTTATAGTCTTTTTATATATTTTGTTCAATGCAACTTTACACTTCATTATAATTCATTTATAATTACATAAATACTTGCTGTACAATACAGGGAAATTGTTTGATTATAGTGAGATTAAACGTAATAAATAAATAAACATTTAAAAATAACTGACAGTTTTATATTTTAAAATACTTAGTAAACTTATATTTGAGATTAGTAAAAGCTGTTCTGTAAGTAAGTAACATTGGACATTTTTGGATACAATTCTTATGTTATAATCTAAAGACTTTTATAACAATTCGTGTCATTTAGAATAAACTTGGCATTACTTGTTTTGAGAACACTTAAACTATTATTTTGTATTTGGAAGAGTATATCATGAAATTTACCTATCTAATCTTTAATTTGAGGATACTACTGAAATATCATTGATCTCTGAACAAAATATCCAAATAATAAAAAGAAGGTATATAATGGACCCAAGTTTAACTTAAAGTTTTTACTAAAGGAAATTGGATGATAAACGTCTAAACCAAGGTGAACTGTGATCAAGGTTAAATTTTATTTGGAGATAGTTATGGTACTAAAGGATTTGTTGTAAAATAAACTACCAGGAAATATGAATGATGTTACCTGGCTCCATGACAAAGATTTATGAAATATTTAACTAAAAAATGCCTTTTTTTGATTTATTAATGTCAAAGTCCCATAACATTTCGGTGTCTCATAGTGAAAGTACCAGTATATTAGATTGAATGTTATTAAGTGTTTACCTCAAATTTATAAATATTTCACCCCCTATTGTAATTGATCAAATATATTTACAGTGTATGATTCCTTACCGAAATTATAATTTGCCTTCCTGTCAACTATCTATAAAATCGAAAACTACATACAATCAATAGTTTTTAGTTCATATTTCATTAAAAATGACGTATTATATTTTTAACATCACTAAATATCCAACCAACATGTCACGCGATACATTTTTTGAGGTTAAATATTAAAACTATTCTGCCGTTGACGTTTTTAATTTCATTTAAGTTTCAACATTCAATTTTTAATAATTCATCCTTAAGTATGAACAAAATTTAAAAACATAAATCTGTATAAATAAATAAAAAAATTAATTGTTAATTATCATCAGTGTAAAATCTGTACAATTTATGTTATATGCAGTATACGGTATATAATTATGTGCAATTAATGAACCTGTGCTAATTCAGCATTGATAACTAAGTACGTTTTTGGTATTTGTGTCTTAAAAATTAAACAAATATTTAATAACATATTCTATCGTGCAATTCTACAGAACTTTATTTCAAGATGTCATAATGTTGATATAAAATTATTAAATTTTTCATGGGATTGCAATGTAGACATTTGTATCAAAGTTTGTGTCCATAACTGTTAAGATTGTTAGCACATAGAATTTTCTAGTTTTTTTATTGCTAAACTATATTTTTTTAATCTTATCTTCAAAGAACAATTATTGGTTAAATACAGTGAATGGAATGTTGTTACAAACAATGCTCTTTTAAGAGCAGTTTTCTTTATATTTTGTTATTTATTATTTAAAGTGTATAGTTAGTTGTATAGTTTAATATAACTATATAGTTATATTAAACTATATAAACAAGGAAAACTAAAAGAATGAATTGTATTTTGCTCTAACACTGTGTCACAATAGTTTTGTTGTATACTCTGTAAGTGTATATTTTAGGCATCTATTTCTATAAAATAAAATCTTCAGAGCTAAACCGTATTTAAAAACTTTATGGGAGTCATAATAATTATGAAAAATTAATCTGTAGCAAGCTGTAAATTGAGATACTAAAAAGAGCAATTTCTAACAGAGACTTGATATCATGTAAATATGTTGGGAACGTATTTTTATACCTTCTATAAAAACAGTCTAATTATTAGAACTTTTTTTATCACTTTAGGTATTGTAAGTACTGTCCTTTATAGTTTCTTATATATATATATATATATATATATATGCATATGTATAGTAAATATGCCATTATGTATCCCTTTATTTACATTTCTTTCTTTAATTTAGGTGAAATAAAATTGTTTGAAACATATTATAAAACGGTAAATAATATAATGTTTTGACAATTCAGAAAATGTAACGTATAAAATACCACTACCAATCTCAACATGTTCACACACACACACACACACACACACACACACACACACACACACACACACACATATATATATATATATATATATATATATATATAAACAACATAAATGTTTGAATAATGTAAGCACGAGGAAGATGAATTCAAGATTTTATATTCATTTGTAAATCCAATAAAAGTCAATTAAATATAAATTTTTTATCAAAGTTGATAACAACAACAATGTTTGAAATAAATTATTACATAAATAAGAATTATAGCACTTCAGCTTATCGCTATAAATATTAAACTTATTATTTTAATAAAGACGAAACAAACTACTTGAAATTATTGAAATACATGATGATGCATTACACTTCATTTTATTGGTCTTCCTACTAAGGAAACTGAGTTCTCTTGAAATAGTCTCTGCACTCAAAGTACAGCTGGTCCTGATGCACTGTAGTGTACTTAGCCTTCAATGGCCTTAGACGAGCAGGTAACACGGACTTAATATTTAATTCCTAGTGAATAGAGACAGGTGCTCAGCCTTACTCTGTAGGATTTAGGGATATATAGATCTTGTCAAATAATGTAAACATTATATAGATTCACCAACTATTAACCGTACTTGTTATAAGGTATCATACATTAAATCAATTTTAGTTTATCATTGGACTTGGAGGTTTATAATATTTTATTGCATTAGAACCATTGTGTACTACAGGGTATCCTAATAGCCTCAGATCACCAATGGTATAAGTATTCTACAGTTATGTCATTGTGGATGAGTGTAGTCTGAACTTGAAAATACTTAAGTTATTAACTATCGGGTGCAAATCTAACAGTGCACATTTTACCGCTGGTCCTTTTTATACAATCCTAGCTTTCGAAATCAAGATTCATTAAATCAATGTTTGTAGCTTCTTTGTTTAGTCGCTTTTTTTATCATAAAACGTAACACGAAGATTTATCTGTCTAAAGAGAGCATTGAAAAGAAACAAATTAAAATAAACAATTAGTTATTTGAATAGTAAAAAAATCGTAAGTCCTAATAAAGGAATACATTTGCAGCTGATTTTAGAACAATAACTGACCACTCAAACAAGTAATGTGGTTATATAAGCATAAAAACAGACGAGAAGTATATCTGCGCTAATCGGGTATCCAATGTGCTGTAATGACCTTGATGTCCACCTCACCATGATAATTGTACTATTTGTGATAAACTCGATGTTCAACTTATTTTATTTTCATTATACATTTTAATAAGAACATAGATAAACATAATTTTATTCATTGATTAGTTTGATTCTAGTATTTTCTGCCAAAATTAATACTCATAAATAAACAAGTTGTCTTTCTCCTCGACTGGTTTAAAGACAACTACACGTTTGTATATTTATTTATAACATATCTTAAAATATCCAAATATTAAAACATATAACCTAATATGTGACTTTATATTTTTATCTTTCAATTCACTTGTTATTACATTACACACTTGGTAATTTCTGCCATTTGACTCATTTTCAAAAGACGCTAATCAGTACAATGTTAGTTAATTGGTTTGAAATGCATACTAGATGAAGGCCAACTTAGTTTCACTTAATTGGCGGTGGTCTTGATACATTGGCCACTGATGCATATTTTCTTCACACATATGTACTTGTGTACTTGAATTTTCATCCATTTACTAGTGAAGGGTCACAGGTGTAGATAAAGATATCTAATATACCAAAGTGAGAGATCACTTAATTATTTTATTTCATCGAAGATTGTGTTGTATTTTGTAAACTCATTTTATCCACTTTATTTCCTAGTTAAATTAATCAACCTTGAAGAATACCACCCTAAATTCACTAATATAATTTATATGAAAATTGGCTTGATTATATACATAGTGGTGGAAGTTTGGAACTTATTTTGTGTTCTGAAAAATATATTGTTACATTTTTTCCTAGAAAATATCAGATCATTTGAAGGCATTATTAAGTGAACCTACTGTATGTAACATATAAATTATTGGGAGTATTAATATCGTATGCAAATGAGAATCTAATGGGGCCTATTTAATCAATTTTAATACTACACATTTGAAATACGTATTAGTCTAAAAATTAAGCCTTATGATTATATAGGAATACAATTGTAAAACATTCCTTTTTACATTTAAATTAATTAAAACTTGGAGTCAGATTTAACTATTATTAAGTCTATGCTATATGCTAATTTCATGAACTGAACTACAAATCTCAATTTTGAATTTTCCCAGACGCTATCAATACGTCTTGCAGTGTATTTCAGACTCTATTGCAGCAAGGAAGCTGTTTACAAAATATATCAATTCTTATATTGCTGATTATACCTACAAGATCCAAGGAAACGTTTAACTCTCAACAAATATGTAATATATTAACGCTATTTTTATTTATTTATTTTTTTTTTGTAAAATCTATATATGTTCATTGGATCCATGTTTAAACTTATCAAAACTAACGTTCATGTTCAATTACCGTTTATGCTATAAAGAAATAAACAATAAACATTGTTTGTAATATAGTAATACGATGCAATCTAAAACAATATGAATATATTTGCAATGTAGAAACCGCCATTCAGAGATTGCAAGGAGTTGTGACAAAATAAAATATCAAACCTATCTGGGTACAACAACATCTTTTACATCAGCATTTTGTCTTTCTGCAATATTGTTATTTTTGCAAATAATCTATTTCAGTAGACAAAGAAAATTGTTCCTACAAATACAACCTATTGGTTTTGAAATGAAAAATATAAACATAAACTAAATTAAAAATTGTCTTGAATAACGGGATGCAATATTTTATTTTTACTCTTTTCTTCAGATAAAAATCATCAATATAAAAGTTATTGGACTTTTAAATCTTTGTAGATGAAGTAATTATTTAAAATTTAACATGAAACTTTCATTAAACATTTTATCAAATACCAGCCCAACGAATGATGTTTGATAGTTCTTGCTTTGAATTTGGTTAAGGGACTTGTTTTGGCACAAGGATATTTGTTTTTTATTGTTATAGGTAATCTTCATGCATAATCTAATTTGGTTTTTTACATAAACTTAGTATATTTGATGTTTTTGTTACGACGAATAGCTTAGTACGTATATATTGACGATATGGCCCTATTACATCAATACTGGTTACTGTAAAGATAAGTATTTTATTACAAATTAATTAACTGCAAAACATAAAAATCACTTTGAAAATCACTAATAGAACAGGTTTCACAAAATATTTAACGCTTAGTGACAATTTTTTTAATTGTTTTCAGGTTAGGCTAATAAAATATATTGTAAACAATAAACCTGACAGCTGTTAGACAATATTGCTCCCCACTTTCATGGTAATCACAAACCACTGTAATTGGGAGTATAATAAAAAGTGTACATGAAACTTGTATTAGAACAGTCTTCAATACAATTTTCATGTTGCAAAAAAAAATAAAAATAAAGGCACTAATAGAAATAAAATTATGAATGTTGTATAGCAGTGTTCAGAAAATTACAAATAATTAATAAGTGAAATAAAAAAAAGTGTTTGAAAAACTTTTTTTTGCTGGCCGGAGCAGTTTAGCTCTTTTAATAATATTAAGACTTTTTCTTGATGTTTAATAGTTTAACGGCAGAATTAGAACATTTTTATTATTCCCGCTACTACTAGGACTTGTATTAAGTGTTTTCTTGTTTCTATTGGACTGATACTAGTGTATATCTCAAGAAAAAAAGAAAACCTAATATAACCATATATTTGTTGTATAATTTTACGATTTAGTTCAATAATCAAACTTTGTTTTGAATATAATTTTAATATTTAATAAATTGGAAATGTAATATACATATTTTACTTTATGATTTACAATAAACCATTTATATGTAGACTTATAATTATTTTGGTAAAAACTTTGTGATATGTTTTGTGATAAGTTTAATAGAGGTATTATTTTTAACAAGCCATTTTTTAAAGTAATTTTTGTGCGTACCATTTTCCTACTCTAAGAATCCACTTATGTACGTTTATTACATACCAATTGTAATTTTGCTGAATAATCCACGTGCCGTTTTAAACTAACGATCTATTTAAATAGGCAATTTTAGACTATGGCTGGAGAATCAATCACGTTAGAGGCCAGAAGTAGAGTGCGCCTTCGTCGTGCGTGCTTGCGTGAAGCAACCAGCATTCTTGAATGAATGAGGGAAACATGTAAATGAGAATTTCCAGTTGTAATGTAGGTTGCCATTGTATGTCCTGAGGCACGCTCCTTCCTCAGATGATGTACATCTGATTTGATTTCAACAATGACTATCTATGTAATATTACTATTAATAATTTTCATGTAAAGTTAAATAAATGTTTACATAAGACTATAAGAGTAACAATAAATATAATAATTATAAATTACAGTAATTTTAATAATGCATAATGTTTTTTCTATTTAGCATTAACATAATATCATAATATATCCGATTAAAACCCTACAAAATAAAAGTGTTAGTAGCAACAATACGAAAAATTAAAATTTTGTTTTAAATTGGTTAAGTTTTTGTATTGTGTTAAGTATTATGAAACCCAAAACTTTTATCCGATCGGTGAGGTTATGAAATGTCTAGGTTTAGTTTGAATCTCCTATTAAGTATTGAATATTTGTAGAAATAAATTGAATTCATTTGGAAAAATTAAATGAATATATAGTTTAAAGTATCCATAAAAAATTTGGCTCCCACTTCTATGAGATAATGAAATATAACTGAACAAATGTTTACGGTAGAATACGTCTATTACTACAAGATGTATACGGTACATTTACTTCGTTTTTGTGACATAGAGAAATAATTTGTCATATTTAGAGTATCAATATTTCCTTTACGAGTCAAACTGGTTCACGTATTATGCTTATACAGTATATTAAAAGTTAAACCAAAAACTAATAATTTGTTCTACCATTATTAGTTCTTGTACATTATTACATGTATAGTAATAATGTAAAACATTAAATTAATCTTGTATTTCAATACTTTATAAAAGTGGATTAGTAAGTAAAAGTAAACTGTAATATTGGAATATTGTTAAAATACTCTGATAGTGGAGCACATTTTATACATTTTATCGTTATAACTGTATATAGTTTCAGAGCAGTATTGCTGTTAAATGCAGAACTACGTTATTCTTCAAAACTATTTTGTTCTAGCAGAAAAAAATAATTAAATAAATACAAAATAATAGTAGCCTACTTAATTGAGGAATAATATCCATTCTGTAATATGACAACATGACTATGACTATTATTGAATCTTTAGTAAATAAAACCTATTAGTTGCTCATTTGGAAAAAACATGTGTTCTAATTTACTTAAATATCTTATAAAACAAAACTAATAATATCAAGTAATATAATATGCACTATACAGTTTTGATAAAATTTCATAACAAAACACATTTAATTATTCTAAGTGACAAAACTATGTTACCTCTCTGGCCAAAATGCAGAGTTATAACAAAACTTACCAATCAACGGATGCTCCAATATGAAAGGATAGCTTAGTGGCCATCTAATGGTAGTAAATATTGATGTAGGGAAAAGCTGTTTGGACAGGAAGGGAGTCATACGGGCTATTTTTAACTGGAGCTATTAATGTGCTACTTCGTTGTCACGCCTCGCCACTTCACCTCTACGCTCCTGGTCACGCCTCGCCACTCCACCTCTACGCTCCTTGTCACGCCTCGCCACTTCACCTCTACGCTCCTTGTCACGCCTCACCACTTCGCTCTACGTTCCTTGTCACGCCTCGCCGCTTCACCTCTACGCTCCTTGTCACGCCTCACCACTTCGCTCTACGCTCCTTGTCACGCCTCGCCACTTCACCTCTACGCTCCTTGTCACGGCTCGCCACTTCACCTCCACGCTCCTTGTCACGCCTCGCCACTTCACCTCCACGCTCCTTGTCATGCTCAGAGCATAGAATAGTAAAGCCAGGATAGCTTGACATACTGACGGAATAGGAAAATATCCTAAAGGGCAAAAGTCGTAGAAGGTACTGTGATATAGGTTATACATGAAACTTTCATAATCTTTAGAAATTTGCTTTATTATTACTTTAATATAAACTTTGGCATATCGTTGGTTAAAAAAATAACTGTACAAAATTCAGTTTTATACCACAACTTAAATTATTCCTTCACCGTCAAAGGATTTAAGACGCTTTTAACATGGCCTGGTTTCAAATGTATATCTACATATCATTATGTCTTGCATCAGTTAAATCTAGAATTTCATGCCCTTTGTGGATTACTAATGTAATTATTTAGTTACTTAATTTATTGATAATTAACGATTACTGTATATTTATTAGCATGTACTAGCACAGATGATTGAATGGGTTAAGACAGTTTAATTAAGGTAATTTCAAATTACAGAACACATTTTAGCTTAATTTCTACTGTTCTATTTTACTTTATAATCTTGATCATCTGTTACTAATTGACATAACCTGCGCTTAAAACAACCCGCCCGCCCCTACTTGTACAGTGGTACTAACCCACCCACCCGCCCCTAAACGTACAATGGTACTAACCCACCCACCCGCCCCTAAACGTACAATGGTACTAACCCACCCGCCTGCCCCTAAACGTACAATGGTACAAACCCACCCGCCCGCCCCTACACGTACAGTGGTACTACGTGTTGCCCGGGTGGGCAAACATCGTATCACAGCTTAAGTATTTAAAATAAACGATAACTTCATATGGAATGTTATAGTATTTTTGTACAGTTAAAGCTTCTTAATTTATCAAATTCAATCCCTCTGCTACTTTATGCTATTTACTATTTTTAGAATAAAAATATCAATTACAATTCTGGAGGAAAGTACAAAGTACCATTTGTCTTTTTATATATTCTCCAGGTAAATAAACTAAAATCTAAGACTATCGTTTTGAGGGTTCATTTGTGTTCACTATGCATACTTTAACAATTCATATTATATTTTAAGTATAAATTCAGTTGAAAATATAATAGAGCACATTCAGCGAATCTGCGACAATAAACGTATTCAAGTAAATAAATGTTGTATACAACCTTAATAATATTATATACAGATACTATTATTTTTAGAACTCTTTAATTCTTTAATGACGTAAAAGTAGTTTAATACACTTCTAGATATTAATTGATATCTGTATGTATTCCTTATTCCATATTGAAGAAACTCACAGTATATTAAGAAATCCATGGCTTGCCTGAAGTATACCTTTTTCATCGTAATTAACCAAAATAACTACTTTTAAACAATTATATTAAAAATATTGAGTAACATTTGAGGTTGAACTTAGCTTTTGAAATCAGCTAATAATTAATCTACATAGTATAAGAGTATCTGTATCTACAAGAGTAACACATAAAGTAAAAACATAATCAGACACATAAATAAAAACGCTAAAATATTTATTATTAAAAATAAGAGGATTATTGCATTCTTGCAAAGGATGTAAATAATGCGAAACGGTATTGATGTAGTGAAATGAAAATATTGTTTTTAGATCAGGTCAGTACTTTTTACTTGCTAAAAAACTAGGGCAATCAGTTTAAGTAAAAATGTCGAGCAGTAAATCATATATTAGTTTAAGATTGTCACACTAATTTTAGTTTACTTAATTATAGATCTAAAACCTTTTTAGTTGTATTGAACCTAACTTTAAGTTTAAGTCAAACATATTTTTATAAATAACAAACGAATAAAATAATTTCTGTAATTCCTAAAACATATAGGAGAATCCTTATTGCACCAGACAATTTATGAATATAATATACAAGTATGCAATGCAAATTTGTTCAAATACTATCTTGTAGGGTTTATTGCTGCATAATAAAGTCCTCAAACTCGGGTGAGTTTGAGTGATAAAAAGGAATCTTCCTCCATCATGTTACTGTCCTGATTGCCCCATCTGACTCCGTATAATCCCTGGAGAGATGATTCATCTTCCGACTTATCTTTCAAATATTTCTCTCTTTCCTATATAAATCACATCGTTCTACCATTTAAACCTCTAGTTTTAAACTATAAATGTTTAAATAGTTATCAGTAAGAAGTCATGGTAAATCTTAGTTTTACAATGTAAAACTAACAAATAATTGAAAAATGTATTTAAACTTAAAATCAAATATTCATTAAACTTGATGTATTCCAGAAATAAATAAGAAAACGTTTGTGAGATTTAAACTAGTAATTAGTAATGTGTAAGGCATACTGTTCTCCTTATCAAATAATGTCATGTCAATGCTATGAATTGTCAAATTAAAAACAACTGTAATAATATTGGTTGGTTCTGAAATGTCGATATTTCAATAGGATCTAAGAATAATTAGAAAGTGGCGTCAGGGGTGTCAATCGATAGAGCTTCCCGGAGAGCAAGAAGCCTTACCTGCACCCTCCCCACTTACAAGTCGTTAGTGCAACGTTCCCGACCGTAATCACGGAATACCAACACATCTTAATCACTTCTCTAAATTGTTTTTCAAATTTGTAAACACTCTTTTTTACTATCTCTTTTTAATTTTAATTATAGCTTGGATGGTAAGCAGATTAATGTTTAATCCACTGTATAAATTTATTCCTGAATTGTATAAATCCTTATGGATCCTTAATTGTTTCAAACTTCTTACCAAAAATGTGAGTGAGTGACATTTACTTTATACATTTATTATTGAACAGATTGATATTTTTTCGTTACTAGATCATCATGTTTTAATTTACTGATCATTTTAATGAATTGATAAAACTGATACATATTAAGAAACCAGTACATAAACTGCTTGGAATCCATTAAGCACTTACAGAACAAATAAAACCAGCAGTAACAATGGAACATTAAACATTGAAGGCCTAATAGGACTACTATTCTTGCAAGTTTTTAAAAAGCAACGTGTTCAAATTATAAATATTCAATATTTAAATTAAATATTCAAATAAAATTATAACTACTAATTTTGTCTCCTGGCTGTTATTACAAACAGAACAGTCTAGATGGTTTGAAAAAATACACAAAGGAATTTGATTGGAATAATTTATTTTATTTTCAAACTGAATTGTGTAACATTTAAAAGACAAACTATATTTAATTTTGATAAAACATAAAAAATTTTAAAGAGGGTTGGTGACAGATGATTTTAGTTGTGTATATAGAAAACATCTGTGTAACATGTAAGACCGTTGCTAATGTTATAGTGATGTGAATTAATAATTTATTAATACGATTATGATAAGTATTGTGTAATTTTGATAGTATACGTATGACATTTTTCTATCACATAGAGTAGAATGTTTCTAAATTAAAAAGTTAATAAAATTAATGTTATTTGTATTAAATAAGACAATTTGTAAAATAAATGACGACATTATTATGCTACATATTTTTTATTTTAACTGTAATCCAATTTAGTAGGACTCATTACATCACGTAAATTAGTCAATAATTTGATGACTTTGAGTCATAAAAGGAATTTATCTTCACTATGCCACTATTCTGATTTCCCCATCTGACTGTTATGTCCCTACGGGTAAGATTTGTACTCATACCTATTTTAGAAATGTTTTTTTCTCTTTTGCTTAAATAATAATAATACATCAATCAAGATATAAGGGTATTAAGTCTACATTGTTGAATATATATACACATTTCCATTCAAATACTGTTAGCTGTTGATTTCCATTTTAAATTTAACATGTTAAGGCTTGTAGTTTAAATGAGGGGGATGTGACATTTGATAACCCTTCATATATCAAGATTATGTTAACTTAAATACATAAATCATTTCGTAGGTCAACTTTAAATGTATTCTGGATTCAGTCATTAAAGAAGTACACATTGGAAAATAATGAAGTAATTCATAACTCATAAGGCACCATATAATTCATGTTACGGTTGAAGGATATAGGACTATATTTAGGCCCTGATTTATTATATCATAACTGTTTGTATAAGACTTAGTCACCCAAAAAACGTTAATCCCATTCGCATCATAGTAGTTGTACGTTCAATAAGCTAGGAATAATTAAAAAGTGGCGTCAGGGGTGTCAATCGATAGAGCTTCCCGGAGAGCAGCCTTACCTGCACCCTCCCCACTTATAAGTCGTTAGTGCAACGTTCCCGACCTTTCCCACGGAATACCATCATGTATGTACTTAAAAACAGCTCTAAAATCTTTATACGATACATCAATAGTAGAAATTAATGATTACATTCTAATAACCCTTAAGATGTCTCAACGAAATATAGTTTTTATTAAAATTGCGTGTTTTTTATTTCAATTGAAAATTTTTGCAATCAAATAAAAACTACTTTTAACGCAGATAAAAAGATTAAATTAAGTATTTATGCATATTATTCAAATTGCCTTTTAAAACTACAAATAATGTTGGACTTAAATATGTAGCTAATAAAATCTTAGGTTATCTAGTGAGGATACAATTTTGTATGCGAGATAAAATAATTTGATTTATAGTTTTCACTACATAGCTTAATAAAACACATCCGATAATAGGTAACAATAAATACTATCTATTTGACAAACTGTTACAGCTACAATAAATCTCGTAAAACAACATATGCTGTAAAAATCTAGGTGCGTTCAGTGGACTGTAAAGGCTTTAAATATTATTGTAGGAAAGCTGTTTTGCCAGAAAGCCAGTCAGTCCGGCTATTTTGGGCTGGAGCAATTACTGTGCTCCTCCGTTGTCACGCCTCGCTATTTTTCCTCCATGCTTCTTGTCACCCCTAAGGCATCAGATAATTATGGAACATGCTAGATGCTAAAACCTTGACAGACTGTACGAAAAAAACGTGATGTGATGTTAACTCAGAACAGAAAAGCTGTATATGGATGTAATTCTGGTATTTATACATGGTCAATATGATATATTTATCTATTACATGATTTGAAAAGTGTTAAAATACCAAAAATAAGCTGTACCGGTACTCTAGATTAATGACATTTTTTTATTCAAAAAGGAAAAAAAGTAAACGTACAAAATGTTCAACTACACAACAATACTTGACATCCTTAATTAAATTTAGTATTTTTTATTATTTTCCTGCACAGTACAAGTAAACGTCACACAACACAAATTTATTACAATATAAGCACAAAATGCACAAATATATTACAATACAAGTACAAAATGCATAAATATTATGGTGATCGATTTCGGTGAACCACGCTCACCATAATATTTATGCATTTTGTACTTGTATTGTAATATATTTGTGCTTATATTGTAATAAATTTGTGTTGTGTGACGTTTACTTGTACTGATATGTACAAACACGTATTATGCTAATTAAAAAACTATTATTTTCCTCAAATGTATGAGAATCAACACTTTGTTATTGTGGCCTGATAATAAACTCAAATATACACGTTATTATTCTTACATTACTTTTTTTTTAATATAAAGCTCGGATTTACTGAGTAATAATGTTCTAATAAATTAAAAAAAAGAAATTGGCATATTGCATATGTTAACAATATAATACTGTAACGATGGGGCCCATTCCCTTCGTCTGCTGACCAGTAAGCCAGTGGAGGGGGCAGTTGCTGATGTTGCTTGACGCTTCAGCTAAAGGAGGGTCTATATGTGGACAGTGAGAAGAGCAGAGGTGTAAGCGAGCTGTGGAGGTGCGGATCGCAGAGGGTTGGAGAGAGGTCGCAGAGGTAGTAGGTGCCGGAAGGATCCGTCAGCCAGAGTTTTACTAGAAGAGAGTTCTTTTTAATAGAAGAACGTGTTAGACTATCAGGTTATGTGTTCAAATCGAAGGTAAAGCATTCGCAAATCATCTTCCTTGGAAGTCACCCGTGGACATCTGGGGCCATTTTTCTTTGAGATAGGGTGAAGTGTGAAAATGAAAATTCCTAATTTCTTGCTAGATAAGGTGGTTTTCTTAAACTGTTTCTCGGTGGTTACTGTTTTATGTTACTGAGAAAAGTTTACCATTAAGTTTTGTCTTGAATGTTATGTAAGAAGTGGTAATTATTTTAAATTTAAACTTGTTTCAGTTTTGTGTTTTCTGACATATAAATCAACTAGTTTCATTTTTTTACGATTTGCTATTCCTTGCTAGCAGAATTCGATGGAATTATAACATGTCCTAAATTTGTATTCATAAATTTTTTTTATAAATCTTATTTCTTTTTATTAGTAGCAATATTCATTTAATGTTTTTGAAACTTTTTTTAGATTATGACTGCCTCTTCTATTTGGTTAGATTAAAACATAGATTAAAACTAATAAGAGAGTGAATTTTGTTTTGTTAATACTTTCCAAATCATATGTTAGATATGGACCTTTAATTACCAAGCCATAAATTTAATTGTCACTTAATTTTACTTGATTCGCTTTTTCAAATACATTGAATTATGTTTTTAATTTTCTCCGGTCTGAGAAGCCTTAGGGTGTGGGAAGTTTCATAATCTTCATATGCTCTGGGAGTGACAAGGAGCATCGTGGTGAAGTGGCGAGGCGTGACAACGGAAGAGAACCTTAATAGCTCCAGTCAAAAATAGCCCATATGACTCCCTTACAGTCAAAACAACTTTCCTACAATAATATTTACTTCAATATAATGTCCTTTACACACTTCTACCTGATGATTGATGAGATATGTTATGGTACTAACGGTTTGTGACAGAGAAAATATCACCGTAATATCAGGTGAGTAATAAACTAATCCTGTAAAATCTTTGAATCAAAATATTTTATCTCACATTATTAATGAGTCACGATTATATTGTTCTTTATGTGAAATACACATGCTCTCTCCTCACTAACCAACCGAAGTCTGATTGACTACATTATCAAATTTTATTGATGATAATTTAGTTATTTTTTATTTTAACAATCACACTAACTGTATTGTGATATTCTTATTGTCTTTATGATGATGGTTTTATTGGGTCTAGTGGTGTTTTTTTAAGACCGATATAATTAAAAAAAATATATATACATATATATATATATATATATATATATATATATATATATATATATATATACATATATATTTCTGCTGTATATGTTTTGTTTAAAAAAATCATGAGGGTTGGTTAAACGAATTATGTTGTTAGATTTGGAAATATAGTTTGGTACATAATTTTCCTCTTCTACGTAAAAAATATTACTTTAAACGTAGTAGAGTGGCTGGGTTGAATGTTTTTCTTGAGTGACTATTGACAGAAAAAGACGAGCGATCTCTTAGCCCGTGGTCAAACTTCCACAATAATTTGGCAAGAGAGTTTGATCCTCCATAATTTACTGAACAATGGTTAATTAATCCAGAAACAACCATTGTTGTAACTATTGTTAAATCAAACACATAAAATTATATAAAGGCCAAATTGGCACTTATAATCAAGCTTACTTGGTTTAGTAGTAATTATCAATAGTGATATTTCTTTTTAATGTTAATAAAATAAATAATGAAATTAATGACCTATAATCAATGATTTTATTTAAACTACTGCAAGAAAGAGAAATTCCTCTAAAAGGTTAGTTTGAAAGCACATTACTGTATATGATTAGTCCTGCGTCCTACAATTGTTATGAATGTTTATTCAGTGTGTTATGAGAACATCGTGAAGTGGTTAAGATGTACTTAAGATGTATTTAAGTAGCCATGATGTGTTCTCTTATATAATACAAACTAATATGTCAAAACAAGCCCAAGTGCCCAAATGAAATGTAAGTTCTATGTAACTGGTTGCAAATCGCTATGTTCATAGTGTACTGTACTTTAATCATTAGGGTTTTTATCATTAAAGTATGCAGTTTCTGTTTTGTTGCTATGGTGCTTAAATATCCAACAGGATATTCACTGAAAAGTACGTAATTTAACATTTTCAATTAGTAAATGTTGAAAATTTGTTGGTACCAGAGGTGCAGCTCTAATAAACCAACTAATTTAGAAGAATGTTTATGCAGATTATAGGCGATACGTTCTAAATTGGGCGATACTTTCTTGAAATTTCAACAGCGTCGGCTCAATGGTTGTCATGGATGTGGTTGTCCGTATTGGATGTGGTAGGGAGAAGAACTAAGTACCATTCTTGTCAATTAGCTGACAATCAGAACAATACTACGTGATTTGCATTCCACTTAATATATTGGGTTCCTTACATTCCCTGGTTATTGGGATTTTGAGAAATAGCTCTTTCTTAAGATCAGTACATTTTAATTATTAACAATGATTACATTCATTCATCTAAAATCATAACACGTATTCATATTTGATATTCTCCCATATTTGTAGGGTTTTTTCATATTTTTATTGAAGAATAATGTATAACAATAATTTAAACTATCTTCTCCTATTATTTTAACGCGTTTAGTTAACATTTTTAAGTGAAAAAGAAGTGTTAAAATGAAATTGCTTTATCTTAGAAGCCACTTCACTGTTAAGGATACATTTTAAATTGTATCCATAAAAGATGTTCGTTTATACGTATTAAATATGGTTTTAACATAATCTTATGCAAAGTATTCTCTGATTCAAAATCGTCCTTGCTAGAAAGAAATAGATTGTAAAAAAAAAAAAAATACGTTCAACAATGAAAAAGATTGAAAGGAGAACTTAAAGGTAAAAAAGAGAATTGAAAATAAAACTAAAAAGTTGATAAAATAAAAGGTAAAAGGTATTTATTAATCAAAAAAACATTATAAAATCAGTAATCCAAAGAACAGGATTTGAGAAAACAACTAAGTGCCGTTTCTGCTATTTCAATTATTGTATTATATTTAATTTGTCTTCACTGTAACGTGTGTTTTTTTCCAGTTGAGTGTTAAATTTAAGAAGTCGTTATGAATTTAAAAATAAAAACCAAAACTGCAATAAATAATGAAAGTTGATTATTTTGACAAATCCATAACAATGTAGGTTTATGGGAGGCGGGTGGTTCAATATCATTGTAGAACCTATGTTTATGTGTGGGCTTGTTGGCCACTACCATTTTACGTATATGGGTGGGCGGGAAGGTCACTACCACTGTATGTGTAAGGGCATGAGGGGAGGTCACTATGTGCGAGTGCGGGCGTGGGGCTAGATAACCCGTGAAGTGATTCCTCCTGGCCCACTCCACTTCCCCTGAGCCCTCTATACTGACGGGATCCCTCAGACGGTCATTCTTCAAGGTACAGCCACGCACGATGTTGGACGTCCATATATTGCGATAGCGTTGGAACCCTCCGGACAATTCAATTGGCACCCTCTGGACAATGACATTGGCACCCTGTGACCCACCAACTTACTCGTGAGTACAGTGGAACTTACCCCCCTCTACTCCCATAAAACCACACACGTCCAGTGGTACTGTAAAAGTCCATACTAATTTATTATACTTTTTTTTTAGTATACATTAATTAAGATTTATGAATTTGGTATTAATTTTTATTTTTGATATATAACAGTAACATTTGAAAAATACATAATCTCATGTGTGAGTAAATGAAATAAAAACCTGAAAATATGTAAAAAATGCAAAAATTTTTGTCTACGTTCCATGCATTTGTTTTATTCGTAGAGTGAGGAAATGATGTTTTAGTATGAATTCTGTGGTTAAATCCTAATAAATGTACTACGTTAATATTTGAGATTATTATATTAAATAGTTATTTTGATGGAAAATGAACGCCATTTACTTTTGTAATAAAAAGAATGAAAATTTTTATATTTCTAGAACTTTAACATTTAAAGTTCTTGCCATTAAAACAATGTGTTTCAGAATAATTTTTATACAAAAAATGATGATCTAACTACTGACAAGGACTCCTTAATATTTTATCTATATAAAGTTATTTTTTAACTCCTCATACTTATAGTTTTTGTTTCTCAAAATGTTTACTTTCATATAAAATCGTTGATACACAAATATATATAATTTTTGTAATATTGTCAGAAACTGGCATAAATTAGCATAAGTGGGCAGTGCTGCATTGCATTAAATAGTAATACTAAATAAATACAGACAGAATTATTTTTTTACTATACAGAATTTCTAGGGAACGTGTCGGAAAAGATAATCCTTGTTAAGCTTCTTTAACGAGGCCACTAAAATTCCAATATCGGAGTTACTGACTCCACAAGTCTGTCATCACAATATATATCACGAGGTAATAAACACTTAATATCTATTTTATTGGGAGCTTACTATTCATAATATATCTTATTTTACAAAAGTTTTAACCTATGAAGATTTGTTTTTTAGTTATTATAAGCTTTTAAAGGACCACTAATTAATTTGTATCTCATATTTGACGCTGTATGTAAAAGCAGTATTAAATAATTTGATATATCCTTTTATGATTGAGGTGCTGATATACAATTGTCATGGCATAACTAAGTCATCTTTGAAAATGGTAGAGTATTATTCTCCAACATTTTAGTCATACCAGTTGCTGAGTCCTAATTAATGTTACTAATATTTTTCATAGAACACCCCGAGAAGCTGTCATTAATTATCCTAGCACATTTCCTCTAATTTCTGTAAATCATATAATATGGAAAGAAACGTTTCATTAATGTTCCTATTAAATTGTTATTAACTCTTTTAGTTCATATTATATAGTACAAAAATCGTTCATTCATATCCTCATCCTATCCTCATCATCCTCATCCTCATCATCCTAGTACATGTAATATGGTAAACAAAACATTTGCTATTCTTTTAACCCATTGTATCCTTACAATTGTCTTCATCAGGTCACGTTAGGGGTAAAGCGTGTGGATTGGCACAGTTTTCAGCAGCAGCCAAATGCCTTCCCACACAGTTATTTTTGAAGGAATCAATCCCATTTTTAACTTTTTAGTAGGTGGAACTGTTCACTGACTCTGTCATATTATACTGCGAAAACGCTATTCAATCCACTTCCATAACTCAAGAATATAAAAAGATGTCTGAATTTGATGCACCCTAATTAATTTTGTTTTAAAGTAACCACAGTTAGCTTGCACAATGAAGTACTATAGATACTTCATATTAGCCAATGATGTTATATTAACTAGATAGAAATGTTTTAAGCAATGTCCCATATTAATACGATATTTTCAAATACAATAGTAAGAGAGAAAAAAACTATCCAATCCATGTTTTTGAGCGTAGCTAAACATTACCCTTGTACGAACCAATATTATAGTACAATTTTGCGAGACTATGGAAGAGAGTCTTAGCCATCTTTGGTTCCTAGCACTATCTGACCTAAAAATGAAAGCTAGAAAACTTCCCAGTTCATTTAACTCCCGATATCTTTGATTGATTCGTTTATTTCATGTGTTTCATCTAATATTGTTTGAATAAACATATTTTTTCAAATAAGAAATCATTTTGTTTTGTTACATATTTGGAGTCAAGAGATATAACAATAATCAGTTCAGCAGAGCGTTTAGATTGCAAAAACAAGTGATTCGTATAATTGCACAGTTAACATTCAGAGAATCTTGTAGAGAAGCGTTCATAAACCTGAAACTATTGACATTGCCGTGCCTTTACATATTGGAAACAACAATGTTTTGCATAAGTAAAAGTGCCATGTTAAGTGGGTGGGATATACACGCGCACGAAACCAGACACAGAGATGACTACCGAACTGGAAGCCACAGGACGGTAGTCTACGAACGCTTGCCCTCACACACGGGCGTCCGTTTTGTCAACAAATTACCGGACTCAATTAAAAATGCACCAACGCCCAAGGCGTTAAAAACTCGTCTTAAACGCTTTTTAGCGTCTCATACATTTTATAGTGCTGACGAGTATATAGCATGTAACTGGGAGACCACATAATCGGATGACTGACAACCGGTGCCGGAAGTGGGAATTAGGCATGAATGAATGTGTGACTGAAAATGATGTATGTTTGAATGAGGTTTTGATGTGGTATGAATGTATTAATTTGAATATTTTTAATATGACGATTGCTATACATTTTATCATGTCTTGGCAAAATAAACTTGATTTGATTTGATTTGAACAACTTTCCTTTTAAATAGTTCGAAAAAGTTTCTTTGACAAAATGTATAGAGGGAAAAGCTGCCAATATCAGTATACTGTCTTACAAATAAGTTTGTTTATTTGGATACAAGTACTAAGAAAAAGCAAACTTGGCAGGTTTTTTTTTAATAAGTTGGTATTAAGTGAAGTACAGAGAAGAGCTTATTTGAATATCGTGTTCGTGATGAGTTATCATAGTCTAAGCTGATGTGTAAAAAAGAAACAAGCATAGACAGATATTAATTATTTTTAACTGCCTCGTTGGGATGTAATTTTGGGATCCAGTTACAGTTACTATAAAAACGTTGATTATTGTTCGTATTTTTTACATATGTTTTTTAACAATATTCATTCATATGGCTGGTAGGATTTCAAGCTGGACAAAACTTTAATTTATATAATTATTCTACAAAACAAAAGTAATAATGCAGGAGGGTGTAATGGATAAATTATACTACTTATTGCAGCATGTAACATTTATATGGGTTATTGTTTTAATATTTCAGGCTTTTAATTCAATTTTTCTGAGAACAAAGTGTAATTATTTCAGGCTGATAAAAACTACATCACATTTTAATAGGAAAACTTATGCTGCAGATTATAAGAGGATACATTTTAAATTAAAACCTATAATATATGTTACATAGAATAATAAATATTAAATGAAAATCAAATACGCAAGTAGATACTGAGTAGAAAACATTTATCTAACAAAATAAATACTTCAATCTTATTAATAAATTTTGAAAACGTTTATATAAAATTGAGGTATATACATTGATTGTAAATGAAAATGGCTTAAAGTACTAACATTGTACATGATATGGAAATGGTTTGTATCAAATTAAAGTAAAATGATGTTAACAAGGGACATAAATGGGGCCGGCCGTTAACAGTAGCCGGGGTAGACAAGCTGCATCGATTGCCAAGCGTCCTGCAGCAGCCCTGCACCTATACCTCACTCTACACATGAAACGGTGCCATTCCCGTCATCTGTAACTGTAGCCGGAGTATACAAGCTGCATCGATTGCCAAGCGTCCTGCAGCAGCCCTGCAACTCTACCTTACACTACTCATAACTGTGTCTTTCCCGGCATCTGCAAATGTAGACAAGTTGCATCGATTGTTAAAAGTCCTGCAGCCAAGTACTCCAAGTATACTCCAAGTATGTATACTCCATACAAGCTGCATCGATCACCAGGTGACCTGCAGCCCTGGACCTATACATCACCTTACACATGAAACTGTGTCTTTATTGTCGTCTGTAGCCGTAGCCGGAGTATACAAGCTGCATCGATTGCCAGGCATACTGCAGCCCTGCACTTTTTATCACCCTAAACATGAAAATGTGTCTTTCCTGACATCTAAAACTCTATTACGGGATTGATAAGCTGAATTTATTGACAGGCAGCCTTGCACCTCTAACTCACCCTACACAGAGACTGTAGTTTTCCTATTATTTACATTCAGTAGTCAGATGGGAAGGTAAGGATACTACTAGTTGTAAGATTAAAAACCCGGCATTAAAATGTACCTTAAATTCTCATTGAATATTATTTGTATAAAAACAGGTATAATTCCTATGATTCGTAATTTCTGTTCCCCACGTTTATCTTAAGTAGTCACAAAGACGCAGACATTTCTTAAGCCTATATTTTGTAGTATTGTATGATGTGTACTTTCTATTGTTATATGTTAACAAATAATAAATGTATATTATTTTTTGTAGTTGGTTTGTGTGGAAATAGTAGAATCAATAAAGTGCATTAAGGTAATGATTGAATTAAAAGCACTGTCCTAATAACTGTCAGATATTTTCATTTTCTTACCTATGATATTTGGCTTAAATAATAAAAACAGTAACTTATTTTATACATTTGCTGAGTATCACGTTATTATAACAATATGAGCTAGTTGAATATGAAAAAATCATGTGGAATATTGTACTCAGCCAGTCCGAACAATATAATACTAATAGAATTATTGATTCTCATAATATTTTAACAAAATAATCCCTTTTAAAAAACTGCACACGACGGTCATTATATGCATGTTAGTACCTCTGACTCATTGTTCCATTGTTACGTTGTGCATGTCAAATCATCTCTCTGATAGCCGTGGTATCTCATTTATAACCTTGCATAACTGCTAGTCGTGTCAGAAGTACATACAACATGATCCACGTTTCACATTACGGTTGCAATGTTAATTAATCCAAAGTGCTGGTTGCATTATCGTACTGAATGAAAGAGTTTCTTAGTTGCGTTGATCAAAACTACATTAGTTTTTAACAGTTATTAAAAGTGTTTAAAAACTCTTTGTTTTATACTTCTTTCAAACTAGCCAGGCCAAAAAGGTAAATTTCATAAAAAAGAACAATGAAAAAATAGGTCCAAGGAATTTCAAAAAGTAAACCAATTAAAATATTATATAAGATTTCTTTAAAACAGATTTATATGTTGGAAGGACAGGAGTTTGAATCTATATTAATTACGTCTCGATAAAGTGTATCTAGAGAAACCCTGCATGAAGGTACAGCAGGCTTTCACTTAATTAAGTTTATATTGATTCCAACAATGTTGATTATTGAAAACGAAATTAATTTGAAGAAACTGTTTTTTTTTTCCAATATATATATTGGAAAAAATATGTATTGTTTATATATATATATAAACATATATATTGTTTTATATATATATATATATATATATATATATATATAACGATACAACGAAGTTCTCGGTAAAAGATAATATTCTGAATGTGATTTAATTTAAAAATGACACACAATATAATCTTTGTTCTGGAACTGAAAACTTCCAGGTTCATTCAATTTCAATTCTCAATAAAAAGAAATACTAGGAGCTCCTGAAAATTCCAATTTAAAAATCTTATCTTTCTGACAACGCATTTCCTTTTCAACAATCATAAATACATAATGCGTACAAACAAACACCTGATATTTTGGGATAATTCAATAAAACGACATTAGTTAATTGTATATATACATAATTTATATAAATAATGAGATGAAGACGGACATTTTGGAGCAAATGTTCTCTATTTCAAAAGTTTTGTTCTAATTTTCAAAATATATGTCTATTTTACAGTTACCGATGCTTGTTTTGTTTTTACCAGGAACTTTTAGAATGTGATTTTATTCAAGGAATTACAAGAGCCCCATGTCCATAATAGTAAATATAATGTTCTAAATAAAAAGAAGTTTTTAATTTGAATAAATTAAAATTGTTAATTGAATAAATTGAAATTATTTAAATTGAATAAATAAACAGTTTTAATTTGAAAAATAGATAACATTGTTGTCCATCATGAAACAATTGGAACGTTCATTGGAAGCCCAATCCATTAACAATTTACGTGTTTCTATGTCGATGTATAAAGTGTTTTACCTTCCAGCACAAACCTGATACATCAGCCTAGCAGCTAAGCGGCTCGTACCTGTAGATGGCGTATTGATTCGGAAAAGCACCTCGTTTATATCTCTGGTTCTAAGCGAAAAGTTACACCTCATGTAAGACGTCTTTTTACATCTGCCGGTACGTTGCTTTTAGCAAATTATCTGGAGTGTCGTTGCCTGATATTGCTATTTTATGGGTGGTTATGCTATCAGTTTTATTACGATAAAAAAATAATTACATATATATACGCTATGTGTGTTGAAACATTGTTTGTGTATGGGTGTTGGTGATTGGTCTGGTTACATGTATGTTTTTAGTCATATGGAAACAGTTTTTTTTTAGCAGAACGGTTATCGAATCGGAAGAATAAACTCACATTGCAATATATTTTTCATTTGAGAACTAAACTAAATTAATAATAGTTTATTGAACATGTTCTGCTTAATAATGTTTTTTATTTATTGCCAGTTTGATGCTCTGATTGCAAGTGCACTCTATATTTAAATGTGTTGAGGGATGAAACGAAACGAACATATTATTGTTGTGTTTGATTACAAATGAACTTTCTGTGCACTGTACGTTACCGTATAGAGACATTATGAAACACTAATGACTTTCCTTTAAAGACTTATAGAGAAGTTGTGGAAGACCTGGTTAGAACCCCCTTCCTAGTAAGACTGTTGGTGTAATCTGCCTGGAAGCTTCATCACCCCTCGTGTAGGTTTCCGTACGCGGCTGACAAGTCCACAAGTGGAGAGAAGTGTGAAACTGTATTATGTTCGTACACTGTTCAGCACTTATATTTGCGTTGTTCGATAATGGCAAGACCAGTGGTAGCAGACTGGGCATTAACTGATAACGTTGTGTGGTAACGGCAAGACTGGTGGGAGCAGACTGGGCATTGGCTGATAACGTTGTTTAGTAACGGCAAGACCGGTGGGAGCAGACTGGGCATTAGCTGAAGGCGTTGTTCAGTAACGGCAGGACCGTTGGGAGCAGACTGGGCATTAGCTGATAACGTTGTTCGGTAACAGCAAAACCGTTGGGAGCAGACTGGGCAGTAGCTGATAACGTTGTTCGGTGACGGTAAAACCAGTGGGTGCACACTGGGCATTAGCTGATAACGTTGTTCGTTAACGGCAATACCGGTGGGAGCAGACTGGGCATTAGCTGAAAGCGTTGTTCGGTAAAGGCAAGACCGGTGGGAGCAGACTGGGCATTATTTGATAACGTTGTTCGGTAACGGTAAAACCGGTGGGAGCAGACTTGGCATTATCTGATAACGTTGTTCGGTAACGGTAAAACTGGTGGGAGCAGACTGGGCATTAGCTGAAAGCGTTGTTCGGTAAAGGCAAGACCGGTGGGAGCAGACTGGGCATTATTTGATAACGTTGTTCGGTAACGGTAAAACCGGTGGGAGCAGACTTAGCATTAGCTGATAACGTTGTTCGGTAACGGTAAAACTGGTGGGAGCAGACTGGGCATTATCTGATAACGTTGTTTGGTAACAGTAAAACCGGTGGGAGCAGCCTGGGCATTATCTGATAATCTTGTTCGGTAACGGTAAGAACGGTCGGAGCAGGCTGGGCATTAGCTGATAACGCGTTGACTAATGAAGCTTGAACTGGTTAGCTGACCTCAGTATGACCAACAATGGGGAATGTAAAGGCCATTTTTTTAAAACTGGAAAGTCATATTGGGCACAAAGAATAAATGGCTTTTAATCATTTTGTTATTTAACCTAAAAATAACATTATTTTTAATAATTTACTAAACAGTTTGTATTTACTCAACTAAACATATCATTAGCAAATGGCATAAATATTAAACAAAATCACTTTTTAAATATTTTCTCTACCGTTGCTCCTTTTCAAACCATAATACGCTTAAAATGAGGTTAAAATCATAGTATGTAGACGTTCTCTATTACCTGGTCAAACTAGGGTTATCCATTATCTATAAGTTTATATTTCAATCGAAAACAATTTACATCGTAATTGAAAAAGAATACTTATCATAAGCACCAAACAGGTTATATATTGTTATGGTTAAGAAATTTATCGCTTTATTGTTAAACTAATCTTACATCATATATGTTTTTTTTAAGGTTATATATTAAAATAACTCCATTATATTCTTGTACAAAATTAATTACTTGATGTACAAAATGTTATAGGAGCTTACTGAAATGCTTATTGTACATAATTATTTTAAACTATCAAACACGTTAATGCATCTACTAATGTAATTTTATTTACAATAGTTGTATAGTAAGTTTAGGAGAAGTCAAGATACTAATTAAATGTTCCTTCAAACTCAAGCTGAAAGGAATGCCACTACTACATTTTGAACTGTATAAATTTAAATTTTGGATTTTTTCAAGTACTTTTTATCATCTTGCGATCCATTCTAAGTAATGTTAAATTAAGTGTTTTTAAGTATAACATGTTCACACTATTTTGTTCAAACCCAACGTCAGTTATTGAACTGAAGTAGTGAGAATAACAATTCTTAATGACAATGTAAATATGGTAAGAGCAATGTTACTCAAAGGGTTAAGAATAAAATCATACCTTAACGCACCTTATTTTAAGTAAATCGTTATTACATTTCAGCAGAAGTTATAACAAACCATGTCATTTTACAAGTTTTAATGCAAAGGAATAATTAATTGGCTTTAATTATGATCAACAGGCACTTAATTACACAAACAATTAATCGTGTTTAAATGTTAGTTATACAAAATTAGTATAGTGTTTCTCTGGGAACAATGTAGTTAGTAAACGGTAGAACTTAACTATTGCAGACATTCGCAATATAATGTTCCTCTTAAACTTTGCTCGAAACAATGTTTGTCGCCAATGTATTACCAGTATTTGAAAGGCATTAGATGAAAAAATAAAAAATAAACAGTATATAAATCGTTTCTTGCTGTATTTTAAAAACTCATTACAAATAAATTAAGTACCTTAACAAAATTAGTTATCAATATAATTGACAAAAATTCCACTAAATTAGTAGTTGCTTTATACTAATGATCTCAAACCACAAAATCAGTTTTTTTCTCAATGTTCAGCTTATATATGGGACACTAGTAAGAACTCTTATTTACAAAATGTATTGAATTCTTTTTTAACCACAATTTTACAAACGTTTAATACTTGAGTAAGTTACAGTCCATGCTCTACAATGTGTAATATAAAAACCAGTTTTAATGTGTTTGGTTGGTATTTCTTCATATAATTAAACAAACACTATGACTCTCAATTCATTAAATATTTAATGGATTTTGAAGATTTAACGTACACTAAAGCTATTTATTAAGTTTATTTTTGGGTAAATATGGTTTCAAAATGTGTATGTATGAGCAAAATGTAGTGTTGTGTCTTCAGTTTTTAGCCAATGGACTATTATTGTCAGTGGTTAGAAAAAAAAAGTCTGTTAACTTTGTTTAGGCTCTGATTTGAACTAGGAAGTTTTAGCTTACTGAACCACCTCTGCTTACCAATATAATCTAAATATAGCCACAAATATGCACTATTTCTTTGTTCAACCATAAAATACCGTATATATAATAGTGCAAAAACCGATGAAGACCATTTTTGTGATATCAATAGTTTGAACTTGAAGTTCAGGAACAGGTTAATTGTAATGTAAATACCTTTAATATATTACAGTTTCTTCCACATTCTTTATATTATAAGATACAATTTAAAAAAGTACACATCTTATGTATGAGATACTCGTACATGGAGGTATTTCAATATTCAAACAAATTAGTAATACATTTGGCTGTCAATCAT
The DNA here is from genome assembly GCA_035578905.1 of Stictocephala bisonia. Taxonomy (NCBI): domain Eukaryota; kingdom Metazoa; phylum Arthropoda; class Insecta; order Hemiptera; family Membracidae; genus Stictocephala; species Stictocephala bisonia. Next base: position 1,104,663 of record JAQJVL010000242.1, on the reverse strand, counting down.
TATTACGAACATAGAACAATTAGTGAAACATAATTGGGCATTTAGTGTATTTCCTTAAGGTAATAATACCATGTGATTATGAGTATAAATAATAGTTCATTATCATTCCAACAAGGATTGCAAAATAAATGTTTCATTTAATATATATATTCGTTGTATATTTTATCATTAATACTCAGTATTTATGTTTAAAATATGCCTCCTACTCATAACAGGTGGCTGGGCTGGAAATAACATCAAGACGGTTATAAATCATTTAATATAATAATATCACAGTTTAGAGGTAGTTGTAAATATTAGTGGAGTCAGCTGCCAGTGACAGTTTTGGCGTAAGCTCGGAGATTATTTTTGGCAGGAGCAATTACACCTCACATCAGCTGTTGTATCCTTGGAGAGCTAACTTTCTTCACTCATTTATACAGAAATTAGATTTGTAGTATTAGCATTGATAGATAATTAGTTATTTTTAACTTTAAACACTATACAGTATTTTAAATGAAAAATGGTAAGTCTTAAGTTACATACAGATGGCATCGAGTAAAGTACATTGGCAGAATGAGTCGGTCTTAAGGCTTGAATATAATGGGGGCTACGTAGGTGATCATGTTAAGTACTTCAGGAGAGTATATCTGCCATTTTGGGATTATGGATACCATTAGTCCATAAGGGTGGTGGTGAGTGTGTCTTTAACGTTAGATTGGGTCTAAAGACTTAAAGATGGGAAGTAAGTAGTCTTTCCGTACTTTAAAGGAGTTGATGGGCTTCAATCGTAGCATCTGCTGGGGAGGAAATATATGGTGAAGAGGGTGAGTTGGTTAAAAGGAGTTCAATATTCTCTAAAATCATGCGTGGGCTGTATGAAATCGTCGAGTAGAGTGTTGTTTTGCTGTTAAAAGTAATTTACGTCAATGGAGTGAGTGACTTGCCAAGACTAATTTATGACGGAAAACCAGATGGGCTTTCATACATTTACGACAAAGGGAAGGGTGAATTACCGAATCTGTTTTAAAGTACTTAATTGTAATTGATAGTATATGTAGGGAGTGTGGGTTGGCTATGGAGATTCGCGTAGTTCATACAAGTGGACGTATCTGATATAAGTCAAACGAGTTAAAGGGTTGTTTGAGTTACTTGATTGAAATATCTGGGCATACAATGTTCTTTGCATCGTAGAATTAAGTGCTAAAAATTGCCAGTACTTCAAACGGCTGCATTGAAATTCAAGTTCATATAATAATAGAGTATCAACAAGTGAATGTGATGTAACACTTTTAAAAAAAGTATTACCATACACCCTACTAAAATATTACCATGGGCCCTACTACTGGAGTAATTTAATAATAAATAATAATAATAATTACAGCTATTAATAATAAATAAAAATAACTGTAGTTTTTTGTCATTACTACAAGTTCCATTGGTCATAACAAACGATTACATTACTAATTCTACTAGGACGTCGACCAGCGAAACTTAACAGCCATCTAATCATTCGTCAGAAACCATGTATCGATGGGAGGGTTGGTGGGTTCGTCAGAAACCATGCATAATGGAAGGGCGGGTGGGTTCGTCAGAAACCATGTATCGATGGGAGGGTGGGTGGGTTTGTTAGAAACTGTGTTTCAAAGGAAGGGTGGATGGGTTCATCAGAAACCAGGTATTGATGGGAGGGTGGGCGGGTTCGTTAGAAATCCTGTATCTATGGGAGGGCAGGTGGGCTCGTCAGAAACTATGTATCGATGGGAGGTCGGGTGGGTTCGTCAGAAACCATGTATCGATGGGATGGTGGGTGGGTTCATTAGAAACCGTGTATTGATGGGAGGGTGGATGGGGTCGTTAGAAACCATGTATCGATGGGAGGTCCGGTGGGTTCGTCAGAAACCATGTATCGATGGGATGGTGGGTGGGTTTGTCAGTAACCATGTATCGATAGGAGGTCATGGAGGGTGGGTTCGTCAGTAACCATGTATCGATGGGATGGTGGGTGGGTTCGTCAGTAACCATGTATCGATGGGATGGAGGGTGGGTTCGTCAGTAACCATGTATCGATGGGATGGAGGGTGGGTTCGTCAGTAACCATGTATCGATGGGATGGAGGGTGGGTCCGTCAGTAACCATGTATCGATGGGATGGAGGGTGGGTTCGTCAGTAACCATGTATCGATGGGATGGTGGGTGGGTTCGTCAGAAACCATGTATCGATGGGAGGTTGGGTGGGTTCGTCAGAAACCATGTATCGATGGGATGGTGGGTGGGTTCGTCAGTAACCATGTATCGATGGGATGGTGGGTGGGTTCGTCAGTAACCATGTATCGATGGGATGGTGGATGGGTTCGTCAGAAACCATGTATCGATGGGAGGTCGGGTGGGTTCGTCAGAAACCATGTATCGATGGGATGGTGGGTGGGTTCGTCAGTAACCATGTATCGATGGGATGGAGGGTGGGTTCGTCAGTAACCATGTATCGATGGGATGGTGGGTGGGTTCGTCAGTAACCATGTATCGATGGGATGGAGGGTGGGTTCGTCAGTAACCATGTATCGATGGGATGGAGGGTGGGTTCGTCAGTAACCATGTATCGATGGGATGGTGGGTGGGTTCGTCAGTAACCATGTATCGATGGGATGGAGGGTGGGTTCGTCAGTAACCATGTATCGATGGGATGGAGGGTGGGTTCGTCAGTAACCATGTATCGATGGGATGGTGGGTGGGTTCGTCAGTAACCATGTATCGATGGGATGGAGGGTGGGTTCGTCAGTAACCATGTATCGATGGGATGGTGGGTGGGTTCGTCAGTAACCATGTATCGATGGGATGGAGGGTGGGTTCGTCAGTAACCATGTATCGATGGGATGGTGGTTGGGTTCGTCAGTAACCATGTATCGATGGGATGGTGGGTGGGTTCGTCAGTAACCATGTATCGATGGGATGGTGGGTGGGTTCGTCAGTAACCATGTATCGATGGGATGGTGGGTGGGTTCGTCAGTAACCATGTATCGATGGGAGGTCGGGTGGGTTCGTCAGTAACCATGTATCGATGGGATGGTGGGTGGGTTCGTCAGTAACCATGTATCGATGGGATGGTGGGTGGGTTCGTCAGTAACCATGTATCGATGGGATGGAGGGTGGGTTCGTCAGTAACCATGTATCGATGGGATGGTGGGTGGGTTCGTCAGTAACCATGTATCGATGGGATGGTGGGTGGGTTTGTCAGAAACCATGTATCGATGGGAAGGTGGGTGGGTTCACCGTAATCCTAATACTCACTAAAGCCTCGACCAGTGAAAACTAACATAGCTCTCACTAGCGTTTCTAGAACCTTGATTGGTAAAAATTACCTAGAATCAAACTAATATCAACATGACAACAATCAATAAAAGTTAACCATATAATACAAAATTGATAAAAATTCAACTGCCTAAAAATAAATTTTTATTAATAATATTACAACCGCAGTATAAAGAACGTCAATATGCTTACGTCGTATTGCCAGCTGTCCGTATTACATAATTATATTTACTGACTTTTTTTATTAATGAAGGTTTAAATTATTTTTTAATTAAAATACACAATATTTAAAAAGCAATTGAACTTTCATAGTTGAAAGCTAAACCTTTAGTAAGGGCCCGGTTTATTTCCATTTGATAAAATGTGTATCCAATATCGACGTCATCACTGAAAGCTGCGGTTTAAGGGATAAAGCAGACTCCCGCCAAAACCAACAAAGATTGGCCTACGATAGCTGCGTCTGCTTCAATTTCACTTGAGATAAATATAGACAATAACTGATGCTCCACCTTCTATCAAAAGCCTTTCACTTTCTATAAAAACTCACGTACCAAGAAACGCGTAATAAATTCCATACACCTATTTTTTCCGTCTGTTATCAAATATTTTTAATTTTTAATGTTTTTAAATTACTAGCATAGATTCATTGAGTACAATATTTGTTAATATATTTCAATAAAACAGTTCTCCTATTAATTTGAATATGTTGCATAACATTATCTAAAATAGTCTAACAGAATTAAAATGAAATTTTATTTTCATAAAATAACGTCATTGTGTAGTTTACTTACTTATAAATGGAAACACATCGGATGCTGTGAATACCTGAAAATAAAAATACTATTTACTAACTAATTAAGGCAGAGTAAATTCCTATAAATACTCTTAATATACCACCAACGTTCTTGTATGATGGGTGAGTGGGTGGGCCACTAACTAAATCTTAGGGCACGGGCGGTTGAGCTAATTTTTACATAAAGATCTTAGTAGTCTTAGACATACATACATGATGCATTTCAATAGTGTATTGCTTGTTACATATACCTTGTTTTCTACATTGTAAGTTGTTCTTAGGTGGCATTCATACCAATAAAAGAACTACGATAGAACACTTAAGTTTATTGTACGCTTACTTATAATGAAAAATTGTCTAAACGTATATTTAGTGTAGTATTTTTTTAATTTTCAATCGATATTAAAAAAAGCACACAGTAAATATTTGTGAATGCTTCAATTTAAAAACGTTTATTACTAATAATTATATCATGAACATTGCAATCGTTTCAGTTATGAAAAATAAGTTTACGATATGGCAAATGCTATTTGTACCTAGTAGATGAAAGTTCAACTGTTTTTGGACCCACTATGAATCCTCCTTGAACTGAAACATATTAGGAGTTAGATTACTTCCGTAAGGTCCATTGAGTTGGGACGCATGAACAAAACAGGGGAAATATTACCTAGCAATCCCTTATTTCAAAAAGAGATACGCACTATGGTAAGTATGTGGGTGGATTGATGATAGTAGTAGGGGGGGGGGGGAGGCATGACATTTACCTAAAACACTGCCAGAGCTTAACCTGCCATAGAATAAAACAAGAGTCTATATCTTTGTCTGTGCTTCCAACTTAGCAAAGCCTATTACACAGGATAACTTTCGAATGTAAATTAAAAGTGTCAAAATGAATCTTATCTTCTATAACGATCTTACTAGTGATCCATTATCAAACATCCGCATTCATGGTCTCATATTACAGTATACCAGCATGTATCAATCATCCATCATACATTGTTTGTAAATGGAAGATATTTTCTCAATAAACACAACGTATGATTTATAATTTAAATGATTTTTATCTTCTGATAGAACTTCCAGAAAACGAATTTAATCTTATATGAACTTTAAATATAAAATAGCAATTATATAATATATATGATATTTGTTATAAATACTACTCTTGAATTTCGTTCGATAATAACTTGAATCACAGCTGGTAGGATGTCCAGTTATATACGGTTAAAGAAGGCCACAGGTCAAATACGTGACCTCTTTCTTTCATTTGGAGTTCCACTTAACAAAGGTCTGTGTGATAACTACGCCTCTTAATAATTACAGTTCTAAAAAACAAATGACGCCTTCATTTGCTTGTTTGGATCAAATTATATTATAATTTACAGAGATAGAAGCATATTTATGAATCACAAGTTAATGGTTTGATTATTTGGCAGGGTGGTGGCTGAAAAACTAGTAAATTACCAACATTCGAATAAATGTAAGAAAATACAAAAATAAATAGCATTAATTAACAATGAATAACTGTTGAATGAAACAAATAAATAAATGAATTGAAATGTTCATTATACTAAACTTTCGTTTAAGTAATTAACTAAGAAGACACTATATACTATAATAAAACTGTAGTAATAATTAATTGTAACCTTAATAGGATTTTATAACACTCTAATGAACACTACTTACGCTATAAAATATGCATATTGTTTAAATAGTAACATTCATTACATTGTGAAGCAGTAATAATAATTGTTACACAACATTTCATAGATTGCATTATAAACAGTTTAATATATTGTTAAAACTATATTCATAATAATACATGAATGATGAGAATTCATTAAATTTACAACTTTAGAAATATTCTATTCCAAAAAGAAAATTACTATTTTACTAAAAGGTAACACTTTATCGTAAAGTCTAGTTTCCAAGTTCCAGGCTAAGGAAAGGCTGTATTGATTCTTCTTGGAATCCCAACATCTCCATTCTACACCACTCTCTTCAGCATCAATTCTTCAGACGCTAACACTAAGGTAGTTTAGTTACCATGTTCCAGGGTAAGGAAGGCCTTATCTATTCCCAAGAGATCAACGTCCCCATTCCATTTTTTACACGAATCTGTGCTGCCTAAAACATTGTGGATAAGCTTTAAGGCAGTTTAGTTACCGTGTTCCAGGGCAAGGAAGGGCTTTATCGATTCCCGGGAGCCCGACATCCCCATTCCCCGTTTTCCACCAATCTGTGCTGCCTCAACTATTGGCCTCATGAATTAAGCAATTACTTTTAGACATTTCTTTATACATAAACATACTGAAAATAAAACTAATGTTTAAATAAAATAAAATAAATACTTATTTAATGTATATTAGATATGCCCAGTTGAAAGGAAACGTATCACAATAATCTAGCATCATAAGTCTATTGTTGGTCTCCTATCTATCTTTATGCTTTTGCACACGAACAGGAAAATATTGTATACCATAATTTTAATTTAACATACTACATTTAACCTTGTAGTTAACATAATATATTAAAATATTATTTAATGAATTTACATAATTTAATTTTTAACATTTTGATCTTGATTTATATACATTTAAATTTAGTTTAAGTACATACACATTTAATTGTTCTTTTATTTATATTGGAAATATAGGTACTGATTATCTAATAAATAATAATAGTTACATATTGTAGATGAAATATTCTGTCTATTTACCTGTTTTGTAGTTATGTCATTGTTTTCCAGATTAATTAAGCGCAGGTGCTCTACATGTGAATTTAGTTTTAAAATTATCAATTTGCAGGAGCACTGAACTACATACATTTATATTAAATCATACTCTGCTTATCTATTTCCATGTATTTTGATTATATGGGTATCACGTTGTACTGAATAGGTAAAAAAATGTATAGTGTTAATGTATAAACTAGTTCACGTTAGGGCTACTATTTTAATAAATAGTATTTATATTTATCATTAATTTAATTTATAGTGCTGTTAAATTATTATAAGTTGTACTTTTTAAATAACTTATAACTTCAAGTAAAATATTTAATATCTGATATATATTATGAATATATATTTATTCTGTTATATCAACATAAACATCAATACAAATATAAATGTATATGCTTTCTTTTATGTAATGATGTTCAGAAGTTAAAATCCATTCCATTTTACGTACATTACAGTCATATCTTGTACATTTCGTGTATGTATTAAGAATGTTAATCAATCTATATATTAAAATAATTGGAAAAATCTATTCCGAATTCGTCGGGACGATCTATCTAGCCGATTATCTTCAAATTATTTTTTTATGAAAGGTATTAGTTTTTTTATGATAAGGCATCAGGCAATGGATTTAAATTATGTCTGACTTTATTCAAGTTGTACTCAAACGCGACATAGTTTAAGATTTTTCAAGGTTTATTTTTTCACTACAACATCTATATATCAGATTCTAAATGAGGAAGGTAGTTCGTTTTGGTCTAAATAAACTCATTTGATCAAGTCCTTATATTTGGGTGTTTGATCAATCAATTTGGTAGCGTCTGAGGAAAGTTATGTGTGGATATTCGTAGTCGTTCTTGGACATTAAAAGTCAAATATATACACTGACTCACTCATCATAAAATCTCCAGAACTACATGGCCGAATGATTTGAATAGGTATATCTAAGGCCATAGAGACTCACTAAAAAAGGATTTTTCTCTGCGACCTGAGCAATCTACCCTATTGCCCGCCTCCAAACGTTCAATGTTATTCTTATGAAACTATTATATTAATTTTTTATGTATCATCAGCTGTCAATTATCTAATAATTAATTTGCTTACTTCATATGATTTTACTTAATACATTTTAGTCACTAATATTTGTAGTCAAATACGTGCCTAGGCTAAAGTTTGAGTTGTCATGAGCGCAGCGAGAGACGTTCCCTAATTTACATTTATATTATAAAGAATTTATTTAGATATGCCTCCTGAGGCGGTTAAGTAACACTAAGTAACACTAGGTTATATGGGCAGTTATTTGTTTATATATCAAGACACACTGCAATGTTCACTGAATCCAAGAATTATTCATACTTTAATTATATGAATGAAAATTATATAAGCAGATTTTAGCCTTACTACCTAAATTTGTATTTATAAAACTTACGTTCTGTCTACTTGACCTTATCATATGTAGTGTTACCTCTAGCCCTCTACATGCATTACACAGTTTATGTCTAATATGTAAATTCATGGATATGGAATCTCACGTTCTACATTTATTTAGATCTGGTTATATGTGCCACAGATATATATATATATATATATAAATACAACTAAATTGACATAATATATATCTCGTGATTATTTACCCTTGTGTATCGATAAGTTCAAAATTTAAATTGGATTGATATTTCAACAGTAGTAGAACAATTTTATAATGATATATGATACTATTTTGTAGGTTAATTTTTAAATATATCACTAGTTACACTGAAAGGAGTTAACTTTCAGTATAACTAGTGATATAGTGTAGGTGTATTGAAAGGAAACCAAGTGGTTCTGTTTTATAATTATTGTTTAGTATAGATACAAAAACAAACTTAATAGAATTCATTATAATAAATGTAAAATATGTGTTGACTGGACATTTTTTTTATAAATAGATTATTAAATGTTAATATTTTCAAAAAATTTTTGATAGTAACATGGTGTGTTAGGTGTTAATCTCCAATGTTCTAAAAATAAATGAATGTGTTGTTATTAGACAGTTCCTATTGAGATCATATCTCTTAAATCTCCATAAAAGAGGTTATAAATCCTCAACAAATTCCCAATACAAAGAGGAAATCATGCACAATCTAAAACAAAGTATATATTTATCATTCAGTACTACCCTTGGAAAATAAAATAAAAATTAAAACCCGTTGGATTTAGATTTTTATTTATTTTAGGGGATATTGTAGCAAATATTTTCTTTTTTTAAGAACAAGATTCAAAGAAAATAGTAGTTTCATCTGCCATAAAATGTAATCCACAAGCTAGGATAATGCCACCCCTGCTCGAGAGCTAGCAATAATGATGGTCTAGCTCAGTGGAGGAGGGCGTGAGTGGTGGTCAGGCGGGTAATGATAATAATAGTAAAACAAAGTATTAAATGTCTCACTTCTCACGTAAAAATTATATAAAATAAACTTATAGCACACTTAAAACGGTAAATCAACAACAAGATCGAATAATCACTCAATCTTTATTCTACAGCTGATCATATAGTAAACAAAAAATATCGTTATCCATGATGTAATTTTAATCGGAGAGTATAAAATATATTAATTTTATTCAGGATCATATATATTATATTGTAAAAGTAAACATAAAAGTATATAAACAGAAAAGTACACGTTACAATAGATCATTGTGAATAAGTATGTTTTATTCGTAATAGTTCATTGAAATCTTAAATTAAAATAGCAAGGAAACATCTCAATTATTTAAAAACATAACCCATTTATATTGAATGAGGCAGTGTTGGAAAATGCAGACATAAACTATGGTAATTTTAATGGGAATATTCAAATAAAAAAGAAACAAAAAATAAAATAAATACAAAAGCTATTAATATAATTGATTATTGCAGTTCAGATATGATTTTTTAGCAGTTGAGTAAGAAAGGTTACACCTTGTTAGTTTTTAAATATTATGTATTTTCCTAAGTATAAACCTTATAAAGATTGGTATGAATAATAAATCATTATTCCATTAACAATATGATGTACCTAGAATTAATGATAGTTCTATATTTCGATGCTTCTTAAGTGTAAATACAAGCTTAGGTACATTGAGGTCTACCTTACCCACATATAGCTATGCGTATGAATAGAGTTTCAATAATGTTTCATTAGTTTCAATAATGTTAACAAAGCGTTTCTTGAAAATATGTCTATGAGTATCGAAAGTCAAGTGAGGTGAGGGGTTAACAGTGCTATTACTTCATTTCAAATAATGTGATGTATAATTACTCAAATAAACTCGATGAAGAAGATGATTCAATATAATTATTAGAATTTTAAAGGTTTGAAATATTTTAGGATTTAGGTATATATATGCATATTTATCCTCCAAAGGTAATCCAAATGATTTTTTTAAAATCCAACTTTTTATATCAGTCCATTCACTCGCCATATCAAACGATAAAACTATAATAATAAATATCAATAAATATCTAATGATGTCAAGATAGTTACAAATAAACCAACAAGCGATAAAATATATATATATATTATTGCTATAGCAAGAAATAAATTTAAAAAATCAACACAAAACTGAGAAAACAAAGAGTAAATGAGTTTTTTTTACTAGAAAAGACAAGTTAAAAGAAAAGTGAAACATTGTTTCGAAAATTTTTTTAATAGTAGCTTAACTATATATATTTTAAAATTCATCAAACTCTTAGGGACTTCCATAAGGAAATGAATCTTAAACACTTTCTTAACTTAACATAAAATAAATAAATCATTTGAAAATGTTTTAACTACGTGCTTAGTAACTAAGAATGTTACAGATCAATAGTATTTGAAAGCACGTGCAAAATTCAAGTGATTTTCCCAGCTAGTTGGGTTTGTTGGAAGTTCCAATTTAATGGCTCGCTCTCCTCACGCTCCCTTCATTATCAATACGCCTTCTCATCCCCCTTCTCGCCATTTCCTCCTCCCCAATACCACCCCAAACCACTTCCTCACAAACCCACAAATCACTCTGGCCAATCGTTGAGCTGATCACCACATCTGCTTCAGTTCCAAGAAGTATATATCGACTCTTCAACGTTATTCTACGTGTCCAGTTTACAAATTGCTTTCTTGAATTGTCACGATAACTCGTGAGTTAAGTAAATGTTATAAACTTCAAGTGATGTGTTCTTTTACACTGCAAACCTACTGTCTTACTGAGTTTGAATCAGTTGTTTCACAGATTACTTCTTGTAAAATTCATATCTGATTGCTTTAAATATTTTGTGTTTTGGTTTCATCTAGGCAAGAACATGCTTTCTTCCTATACTACCGATTATAGTCAGCAGCGTTCGGTAGAGTTAGCTTTACCTTACATTTCTAAACTGGCCAACCTATAAATTGTCGTGCATGGTGCCTTCTTGTATAGTTTTATTATATTGATTTATCCCTCCTGGAGTGTAATTCACGAGAGAATTGAGTATTAAATTGCAATGATTATTGTTACGATCATTATTCTTTTTTGACCTTATTACTGTTTTTCTGGCAGTTTATCATTTATTTGGCATGATTAACCACACTCTGATACCAATCAATCTTATTATTGCCATGACAGGTTCTATCCAGGCTGAGGGGAAAAAATGTTCAGAGTAAAATGTAGCCAACACTCAAAAATATCTTAATACTTTAAGTTCCCATTTTCATTTTGGAAAATGTCGTTCAAATACTAAATATATTAGTATATAGACCTAGTACCATTCAATAAGCTAAAGGTTTACTATAGACTAAAATATAACATAGGAATGCAACAAATCCGGACTCCTGGTTGCTCCTTTGAGGGTAAGCAACAGTATATATTGAAATTTGTACTTAAGAAATTGTACTGGAATAAATAATGTTACACTTAGTAATGTAAACGAATAAATAAATATGATTGAACAAATAAAAAAGTATTCAAATCAATGTGGGTTGATTCATGTTTTTCTCCATTTGTCAGTTTTAGCTCTCCATCTTTGCAGTTGTGAGAAAGAGTGGGCCTAAGAATTGGCACAACTTTCAGTACCTTATACAATAAAAAGATTATGTATTTTTCTAGCCCTATTATTCTATATTCTATTCATTTTTTCATCCACGTTAATAAACATCTTTCTAGTGAATTATTTGATATAATTTATATTACACTTTGTAAAAATAAATATTAACAACATAAATATCAGATACACGTTTGTAAGCTGTTATTCAGAGCTAAAATCTTCATTATATAGCACATTTTATGTAACTTGAAAAAATAAATGTACTGAACCCACCTATCATTTTTAGAGGAAAATAAAATAAGCAAAACTTTGGGTAAACTATTTATAAATTACTGTATATTTGTCCATTGGTTAAGAGTTCAGAAAATGGAGTACAATGGCCATTTGAAAACTAAATTATTTAAATAAATTAAAATAAAATGGAAGTAGATAATTTACACTTTAAGTAAAGTGCATGCACATATAATTAAGTTCACATAAATGTATGGAAATTGGAACGGTACTTTTTATTCACTATGCATAGTTTTAAAATGCTATGTTATATTTATACAATTAGTTCTTTAATACATGTTGAACTGTTTTAAGATGAATGGAAATAGTATACTAAATATTTTACCTGCCTGAGAAGTATACTAACAATTATTTCACAGTACATAGGTTTAGCAAACTTATTAATCAGCATATTTTTGTTTCGGGATAAGTAAGCTATCTCATTATTAGCAAATTAACATTTGTAAAATTAAAATTGATTGTTGTACACCTGAACTACAATATTGACTTAAATGGCCTTTGGTCAGTTCGTCCAACATGCATGTTCATACAAATCTTATACTTACATGTTTCATGAGTATGTCGAAGTCATGAGATCACCTGTAACATTTTTCATTTGAACAATAAACACAAACATTAAATCACGTGTTGTTATTGCTCATGCTTTGGCAGTCACTACCTGAGCCAGGACTGTGTTGTCAACTATAGACTTATGAGTTTTATATTTGTATTTACAGTTATAATTTTATTTTTAAAATTGATCTAATGATGTTAACTAGTTGACAAAACATGCAAGGAAAAGAACTTTATAAAAATTCATTAAGGGATATTTGACGAAGGTTAGGCCTGTATAAGACGATGTATAATTAAATTGTAGGTTAACTGAAGTCACAAAAATTACTGTAATTATAAGTACGTAAAAATGAGTATGTAAAAAATACAGTAGGCGTTGTATATTAAATGACTCGGAGTGACAATTGAATGACTCGTTGTGGATAATGAATGATTAGGTGTGACAAATGAATGACTCGTGGTGGCTAATGAATGATTAGGCATCGCTAATCATAAGACTTATTTTCCATTACTTTGAATGTTTTATTCTTTAAATTTAACTCTCTTAAAATCAATAGTTTAATCGTTTTACTAATTTAGTATTGCCAAGATTTCATTTAAACTTAAGATATGGTACAAATGAAGAAAACAATATTATTAGTTATATCCTCACATAAAACCACAACTATAATTAATGATGCATAAACGTAATTTGTAGCCTGGTTGTTCTTTTTTTATCAACTATAGAGTTATTGATCAATAATTAGCTCACACCAAATACAACTGTGTGAAGTGGAAGTGGCTCGGGTGATTCAAAATCGTTCACCTAAATTATCCGAGGATATCAATGGTGTTTCAACGTGGTTATTGAAACAGTGTACTGAAAGTATTTTGTGCCCGCTGTTGAAAATAATAAACTCTTCGTTCGAAACGGAGTTGTTTCCTTCCAAATTAAAAAATGCAAAAGTAGTTCCGGTGTTTAAAAAGGAAGACCCAACGGTCTTGAACCAATTTAATGGTTGATGGCATTCTTCGTGATGAAACAAACTCTGTCAAGTTTCTGGGAATACACCTAGACAGGGCGTTGACCTGGAGCTACCACATTGACAGCGTTTGTGCAAAAATTGCCTTTGGTTATTTTTGCTTTGAGAAACATTTCAAAATGATGCACAGTTAAGGTACAGTTAATGGCCTATTTTGGTCTCATTTACCCTCACCTTACCTACGGAGTAAGACTGTGGGGCAGCTGTTCCTTAGACAAACTTCAAAGAGTTTTTCGGCTACAAAAAAGAGCGATCCGAATAATTTCCAAATTAAAAGTTAGAAAGTCATGCAAACAGTCCTTAAGGGAATTAGGTTTGCTAACGCTGCCTTGTATTTAAATTTTGGAGACTGCACTCTATTATAGATTCAAATGTAATTTAACACGAGGTAGTGACATCCATCAACACGAAACAAGAAGTAGTCACAGTTTTAGAGTGGCTCGGCACCGTACATCGGCCCTGGAACGCAAACTGTATGTAGCAGGCGTCAATATTTTAAACATTCTTCCAGATTATATTAAAACGGAACAAAATTTAAACAAATTCAAGTTTCGATTAAAAGGCTACTTAGTGGCTCTCGCTCGTTATTCTGTGGGTGAATTTATAGCAGACCCCTAATTTGCAGACGGCTCGGGAGAGATCCTGTATGAATATTATTGCTGTAGAAGAGTGTTTGGATTGAATGAATGCGTGACTGTGATGAATTAACTCCCCCACTAAACTTTAAACTTTGCTGAAATTGTTATTACAGTTATTTTATGTCATCACTTAATATATCATTAGTTTGTATGATCATTATTACTAATAATATGACTTTTGCTATACAATATGTACATATTGTCAAAAATCAATAAAAACTATTTAATTTCATTTCACTCTACAACGAATCAAATATAGAATATTTTACTTTAACCTTCTTAAAATCTCCAGAAATCTATACAAAATACGGTTGATTATGTGGCAAATTTTGAAATAAATATGAAATGGTAACCGCCATACATTTGTCTATTTGTTGTGTCTGTGTCACCAGTGGTTACTCTGAGCCACCACAAAGGTAAACCAAATTCCAACCACTAGCCCTTGAGTGAGGGCAGCACATGTCTCGTTGATTAGCTCACATGACCTTTGTGCTAACAACGGTTGCACGGAGCCCATTTCTACATAAACTTTATGACAACCCATAAGACTTGAGTGAAGTCAGCATATATATATATATTGAATGGTCATACATGTTCTTAGTGATATCAATGGTTGCACCAAGCCTTCTCAGGGTTACACCTTATGACAACCCACAACCCTTGAGTGAAGGCAACATATATACACACACACACACACACACACACACACACACACACACACACACACACATATATATATATATATATATATATATATATATATATATATATATATATATATATATATACTGGGCTCACATGTTCAAAGTGATATCAATGGTTACACAAAGCTACCACAAAGTTACATCTTATGATAACCCATAACCTTTTAACTAAAAGAACAAATAACTATTGAATGGGTTCGTATACTCTTAGTAATAAAATGGTTATACCAAGACACCACAAAGATAAAAAAATTAAAAAAGTTAATTTTAAATTATATAACATCTTTAGTAACTTTAACTCTAATATTGATTATTTGTGAACAATTCAATATGAAAGTATTGAATAAACCTTATATTATAAATACAAAATTAATGTCCATTAATTTACTTATGAATATTTAACAATTTTTTATAACTGAAATGCTACCTTAAACTTATTGATCAGTATCTATGGGCTGTAAAAATCATGGGAGGTGTATACATCCTGGTAAACATTATCGATAAGTATAACAATAACAGCATTTTCTTGAATGATAAAAGACCTTAATCAAATAAGTAAATAAACACCACATTATAAATATAAACGGCACGTACTTATTCTTAGCGTCAAGGTAGGTAAGTCGATGTTGCACGATCCGAGTAGACGAGTCATAAGTAAACTACACGCCAATGGTGTCTGTCATGGAGTGTTTGCTTTGGCTCCTAGTTAACGTGTGTTCCACACGGCAAGTGCCACTCTCCTATATCAAAGCTGCTTTCTCGGCTGTTAAATGTGACCTAACAACATTTACGAAATGCGCAATTTTGAAGTTAAATTGTTCGCAAAATTGGAGGTAGGTACTACTATCTTAAAGTTCCATGTAGTTATTTATACTATTAACTAACTTGTTACTACAGCTAACATTTCAGATTTTTATTTTAACACATTATTACTAAAACAAATTAAACATATTGTTTGAAAGCTATTTATTAGCATTAGATTTTCCATGATATGTAAATAGTATTTGGAGATTTCAAATTCTTTGAGTGTTTAAAAACAAACCCAACGTTTCGACTAACGATATAGGCTACATCTAAAAATTAGTACTTACATAGGCTAAGTTAGTAAGTACACCTGAAGACGACAAGGAGTTTGTTATACTTGTCGAAACATTGTGTTTGTTTCTTAAACACTCAAAGCATTGGAATTTTACATATCAAATTCATCATTTTAACATGTCTGACATTGGATGACGACAATGTCAAGTACATTATATAGGTAGATAGCTATTAAATATTTTAATAGTTTACAACTTAAATTAGAGTCTAGTTTTTACTGTTTTTTAAACTCGCTATACTACTTTTGATGTTAATTTTTTTTAAATATTTTAGAATTGCTTTAACTAATCACTAAATTAAAAATTTATTCTATCTTTATCAATCACCTCTCTAAGAATAGCTTCTGGTGTATTAATTTGGAAACAATATTGTAAGGTATTTTAGGGCCAACAATAAATTAAATTTGTACTTACATTCATATTTAATTTAAGTGGTATTTTCAGTAGTCGAGTTTGTATCAGATTAAAGAGTTACTAGTTCAGAATCTAATTTCAAAAAGGTGGGGAAAAAAAACAAAAAACAAAAACAAGGCCAATGAAGGGGACCTGCTAACTATTTAATGTCTGTATAAAGTTTGCAACTCTTGTGGTTAATTACTTATTAATTTAGGCGAATAATAACAATATTACACTCTGGATATACTTTCCTTTGAAGATGAAATGTAAAAGGAACCAGGGAAGAATAACACTGCTAGCAAATATAGCCAGATTAAAAGGTTTTATTACAAGTGGTGAATGTATAAAAAATTCAAAACTAATTCAGTAATAGGTTGAGCGCGGCTGTAGAAACATGGTGTCAGAGCCTGACACGGGTAATCCCCGCCACAACCCCTACCCTACTGACACCGGTGAACATGTGTTCCTCGCCGTAATTTCATAATCTACAAGTGTTACTAGTATATTGGATTCTGTTTTAAACTAAATTGTGTTATTATTTGATAGGTCGCTTTATGGCCGTTAATATTTTATCGACCTTAGTATGCTTATAAGTTGTCACAACTATTGGATACTATTTATATTTTACTATATATACTATATACACTATATAACACATCATAAAAATAAGTTAAAACATCATACTAACATACAGTATATTATGACTCATTTCACAACTTCAGAAAAATTAAAATTAAATCTAAAATGTACAAAAAATAAAAAAATTAATTGATACAGTCATTCGTTCTCGTTACATCATTCGTTATCATTATAAGTGTCTTCAACATTTTGTAAGGACTTTATACATTTGTATAAATAATGAGTTTTTGAAGTAAGTAAAAAGTGGGTTAGAAGGCATGGCTCAATTATCAGTTAGAAGTCGAATGGCGTATTGATTTATAGAGTAATCTTTTTCGGGTGGGACAATTCTGTTTTATACCATGGGACATTATTTTTTTGTCATCATGATTATGTAACCATTTCAAATTTTTAAAACAAAATTATGTTCACAGTTAATTAAAATACCTGTTTTTCTTAGTTTATTGCCATGTTATATTCAATATCTGAAATTAAACTTTGTATATATTTTTTAAGTTTAGTTAACATAATGTTAACTTGTCAATCTTCAAGTTAACATAATTTTAAGATTCCAGTTATTTATTAATCGATTATTTTATAGAACAGTTAATTACAAATTTTCAAAATACATATACCTAAATACCTTGCTTGTAAATTTGTGTACAAAGTTGGAGATGGTGCAGATTATGTGAGTATAATATAGCTTTATTTTTTATAACGTAAATTTACGAGGACGTAATTTGAAAGTTAATAAAATTGCACTAAATTAAAAACATACATTTTTATAAATAGTAATAACAATTTTCGCTGTAACCACTGCATTTGGTGTTCATTAACACATTCCCAACAATAGCACCTTAAAAATATGTCGCATATAAATTAATGATATAACCTACATAATCAATAAAACATCATTAGACATGTTTGCGTGTTAATCGTTATTTACGAGTTTACTCGAGAATTGTTGCATTTAATGTGTTAATGTGCATTTCATTACATATCTACAAATCCTCTTTTAGTTGCATACAATTAATACTATCTGAGCCTAAAGTAATATTTATAAACAAGTTATGTATGCTGTCGTCAGTGATGGGACGAATACTGGTAGACGATTCGTTACTGTCAGTACAGTTTGACACGAGCTGATGTCAGTGTCATGTCAGGGCAAGTCAACTGGGTTGTTAATGATCTCATTAGTTTAAGGGGAGTCAGGTGATAATAATTAACAGGGGGTGGGGGATCCCAAACATAATGATCCCCCCCCCCATTTGTGGCACACCAAGCTCCAAGTTCCATATATTTGTCTTATACACTCACTGACCTTGACTGCTTAACATATAAATCCATCAGATTACAGAACCATTGGAATTTATCTAAAAGAGGACACTTTTTGTATACAAAAACTGTAGGGCTGGTATAGTAACTCCTTTAGTTATAGAAATCTAAAGGTTCCTAAAAGTAATTATTATTAAAGTTTAGTTTCACTTTATGAGAAAATGGATATTCTCATGATATATATATATATATATATATATATATATATATATATATATATATAGAGAGAGAGAGAGAGAGAGAGGAGTATATTTATGATATTTATAAAATAATGAATTAACTGTACGAGTTCTTAATATTTACATACAAGTAGCAAGATAATGCATTTGTGTGTTTAGCAGATATGTTATTCATATTGCTGAAGTTGAGATGAGTAAGAAGATATGAAGAATAGTTTTTTAAATTTTACTGGCAACGTTTTAATAATATTATTTTATCACAGTCTTTTATTTGAAAGTTACCAAGAAAATATCTATGACCAGATTATTTAACTGTATTTTGATTTCATTTATCTACAGTAAAAATTAAAAAAAAACTTTCATTCCAGTTAAATATTCCCCTTTGAAACTGATTTATTCAGAGGTAAAGTGAAAATGTTTGAATATGAAGCACTAGGTGACTGTAATAACAGTTCGTCATGGTCATAAAATAACTATTTTTTTGGCCAAAACAACACAACACTTTTTTTTTTTTTTATTTGGTAAACATTATTATGACGATACTTGCAAACAATATT
Organism: Stictocephala bisonia; assembly: GCA_035578905.1. Lineage (NCBI taxonomy): Eukaryota > Metazoa > Arthropoda > Insecta > Hemiptera > Membracidae > Stictocephala > Stictocephala bisonia. Next base: position 1,085,437 of record JAQJVL010000242.1, on the reverse strand, counting down.
TACTTTTTTTAATTTTAAATATAAAAAGTGCATAAATATCCTCTAAAGAAAAGCATAGATAAAGTAATGTTTTTAACAACAACAAAATATGAACGGTCTACTGGCATTTTTTCCACTGCCAGTAGACCGCTCAAAGTGAAACGCCAGTTTTCTTGAATTTTTTCGTCAACTTTCGCTGTCAACTCGTCAGTAACGAGTGACGGCCTTCCACTTCGTTCCTCGTCGTGCACACTAGTTCTGCCTTCATTAAATTGAATGCACCATTTTCTTACCGATGACTCGTTCATCGCATTGTCACCGTACACTGCCTTAATTTGTCTATAAATTTCTATGGGACGAACATGCTGCGCATTCAGAAACCGAATCACACTACGGACTTCACACTTGGCGGGATTTTCAATTAGCGCCGCCATTTTGAACTTCCACAAGAGACGCAAACGTGGCCTCACGGCACCGCTACACAGCTCAAACTGAAGCGGAAGGTTTGGACTAAAGAATAAGCTCACTCCCGCGGTGGTGGGGGAACTGCGCCGTCCGTGATGCGCAATCGTTCTTTACTTTCTGGACGACCCTCGTATATAGTTTTATAAAATATTGATTGTGAAATTACCGACATATATTTAATAGCAGTTTTCAGTGTATTGATATCTCTAATTCCCCTTTTATCTTTTTTTAACGGTAGTTAGTGTCAAAAGAACATATTTTATAGTTATTGGAATATCAATGGAAGTGCAGCAATATTTTTTTTGATGGTGTATTCGAATTTAGAAACTGCATTTAATTAGTAATAGGACTCTTTAGTATATGTTGTGGAAAGAAGACTTTATTTTAACTTACTACTGAAATTTTATTATTAATCGTGTTGCCTAAGAAATATTCAAGTCTTATGAGGTGATATTTCCGAAAACATAAGTAGTGGCAGACCTTTATAGACGGGAATTAACGAACAAAGCCTTGCTTTTCACAAAGCCTTAAACTTTCTGAAGTTAAAAACAGGCCAATACCGCAGCCCAAGTCCCCAGACAGAACTTAATGCCAGCTTAAACTTTAGCAACTTTAGTGTCTAAACTTAGTTACTGTTGCAAAAAGTACTTAAAGAAAAACTTCAAACTTTTTGTTATAATAAAAACAAGCGTATGTTAATTTAGCGTTAACAATAACATACCCGTCTAATATGTACATAACCTTTACTGTAAGATATTTACACTACCAATATCTTGTATGTTATGTCAATACCACATAACACACTAAACAGAGGTTAACTTATGTTTAGGTACAATAATCACCTTGACACACGAAGCACTCTTGGAACTTATGGACTACATACGTTGAGTACTCTTCGACATTACGACTAGACCACGAGATAAATTACATTTATTCTTTAGCCATAAAGTTGTTACAAGATCGGTGAAACTTCCAACACTAGGTCCATATTGTAAAATGGCGGCCGTTTTTCAAAGTTTTAAATAAGTATTTTTAATCGGCTCTAAAAAAAGGTATGGTTTCTTCTTAAAAGTTTTTTGTCAGACTTATGGTTTCCAAAATCACAACGGTGGCCCATTTAAAATAGACACCCTGTATACTAATCACACTGTACAGATAAAGTGGTACGACACCCTGAAGAGAAATATTAAACATTGTAAAATTATTGTCTATATAAATAAAATACGATCTTAGTGTCAATTTAAAACTTACATATAGAAACGGTATAGGTAAATGTTGTAAATTTGTCAGAAAAATACCGTACATTTTTTATTTTGGCTATGCCGTAATACCTTTTACTAGCCTTTTATTTCAATATTAACTTAAATTTAAACAAGAAATAACCGTAAATAAATATTACTCTTCAGTTCGTATTTTAAATATTGGGTTACAACAATAACATTTTATCATTGGGTTACAAAAAAATTTGTATGAATGGGTTACGTACAGAAAAGCGTAAATGGGTTTATCACTACTTTAAAAATACATGTAAAACCGATTTCTCAGAACGTACCAAACAATATTAAAAAAGGTAAGGTGTTTATATTTGTTATTAGGATTTCAATATTTCTTTATGTATTCAATAAACAGCTAATGGCTTATTAAATGTATTGTATTTATACGAAAAGCTGCAGTAAAGTTATACTATTATTGTTGTAAAATGCATGTGAATTGTTTAAGTACCTGATAATCTTCATTTAGGAAAATGTAAAAAAATCCTGGTCCTTTTCGAAAATGGTATCTTTTAAATACCACTTTTTACATGTATCCACCACATATATATTAATAAATGAGCACTATTTATTTAATAAGGCTTTGGACTGTGAAGTATAAGTTCAAAAGTTCAAGTCCGAAAATGAATATATTGTCAGTTTTTTGCTTGATAAATAGAATTCACACTTAATCCTTGCATATGACCAAGCGAGTGAAGGTTAAACAATAAAAAGCCATAAAATAAAACAATAAATAAAAAGAAAGGTTAAAAATAAAACATAATATGTTTCCTTTCTCACTTGACTTTCCATTACGAGAACAATCAGTAGAGGCTTCCATTACTAATTAAATAAGCTAACATTGTTATTGCCTGTTTACAATTTAAACACTTTATACAAACAATTATGATGTTAATTTACCCATTTATAATTTTCTGTTGTTAATATCAATATTTAGCTTAAATAAATATAAATATCAAATACACTTATTATCATCGTAAGATATTTTATTTTACAAACATCTTATATCATAGTTAAAAAATTCTCTCAACAATTCGTTATTTTATTAATTACCGGAATCTATCTAAAACCTCAAATAATCTTAGGTTTATTGACTTTATTCCAATTCGTTTGATAGTAACAAAAATACTGTGCATTTAGGTAAATTATTTCTTCTCCAACATTTATAGTAGCGCAAGCCTAACCTTTTGCTCAGGAACATTTTTGTTTCCACCACGCGCTCCCCTCTACTACCGTTATTCGCGTATGAATATTATTATTGGCCCAATTGGATTAAGCAAAGTACAATGAATTCTGTTTTTCTTAGTTGTATTTTCTCTGCGTCAATATTGGTTATTCTGGAACAAGCTTATTTCCTTGAGTAGAACAGTTTGTTCCGATTTTCTATCCGGTCACCTAAGGACCAATTTCAGTTACCAAAATATGTTTTTATTTTGAATGTTTAAGAGTTTAATACACCAATCAAAAATCCTACCTTACGTCTGTTTCTCATAAAAATGAACTCGTGCCCTAAATTTTTCCGAAATTCTATATTTCACTCTCATAAACTAGTGGCTTCAAATATCTTGAGTTGTCCCATTAAAATATTTCATCTTCCTGTTCTCATGTCACCAGTTTTGAATTTTCTTCTATTTCTTCACTATTCTTACAATCGAACGTTTGAAAGTCGACATTATTTGATGACCTAACCTTTTTAAAGGTGTTTTGGTAACACTTTACTAAAATATATTCTTATATAAATAAAAGTGTTGTGTTAGTTTAAAGGATATTACTCTTTGGCAACGACGTCCTGCTCATTAATTAGGCCTAAAACAGTTCCTATGATTCTGTATTTTATTGTATTTGTAGCGTGCATATAGTAGAATTGTTTACAATACAATACAACTTTTTTTTCAAAGGGTAGGAAATTTGTTACTTAGCGAATGAAATTTCGCCTGAAGCCAAACAGCAATACTTTATACGAGAAATTGAGTTGTTCCTCCACCTTTCAGAGTCTAACCACCATATCTTCTTAAACAACTTATAGTCTCTCCCCCTATCTTAGCCTCCCCCTCAACAACCTCACAAACCACTAAGATAGTATCTTATTCTCCCTCTAGAAAATCAAAAATTCTAACCTTACATGGCCCCCTTAAGGCTGAACGATCATCATTAATTATATGCATGTTATAATGTAGTCATATTTTTCACAGGCCGTCATCCATTTCTTCATGTTATTATTATAATTTTCGACTTGATCCTGTATTGGTTGACAAATAATAACTTCATACTATACTCAAAGAACAGTTACCTTGTGAGAGTGAGCTAAAATATTATTATATTAAAAGTGTATAACAATTAGTTTCACTAATGCATCATAATGTTCTTCCAATGCCCTGCCTCAAAACAAAAGCCAGTGAACTAAAATATTTTGAAAAGTCCATAACTTTACCGTTTTCCTTTCTATGTATTCTACTTACATTAATATTTAGTCAAGTATCTGAAAGTCTTCACATGAAAACACTGAGACAATACATTTATAGCTTTATTATCAATCGTTTTCATGTTGTTATTTTTTTTCAACCAAAGTCAATTTTATTTGGAGCTTTATTTAACTTAAGAGGAGCCAATTTTAAGAGCTATATTTTAAGAAATAGAATTTATTATATTTTAAATCTTAAATATAGTCAGCACTAGTGGCAACGTGCTGTATCCCTACTACTTTGGAACAGAGTGTTGTGGAGATTGTAGTTGATATGTTCTATGCTCGGTCCTCCGGCATAGACACGGCATCGGCTACATGATTGTCATCTACATGGATACTACTAGGGAAATCTGGGGTGTCCGTGTTGGGTGGTAGCTAGAGTCTGAACGTTGTGTACGAAATATATCTGAGTATCAGGCTTGTCAGTTAGCTGCAAATCATACCAATACTACTTGGTTCGGATTACACGATAAGCTTCAGGTCCCTTGGTGACCCCCACTATTGGGCTATTAATAAATAGCTCTTTCTAAGAAACAGTAGACCTTATATAGTAACAATGACTTCATTCGTTTCTCAAAACTAATCACACTTATTCTCTCCTCATGTTTAAAATAAGCTAAGTAATAAATTGGGTTTTTATGGTAATAAATGGATTGCAACGCAGGTAATGTGAGCAAGTCATTGTAAACAAATATAATATTTTAATGAGACTTTATACAGTTAACCTACAATTATTTGTTATCAAAAGTTACACGTATAACGAGTACAGTGAGTGACAGGCCTGGCACTTGAAACATGCAAGGGTGTCCGCTAGTTATAATGATTATTTTAAATTTAATATAATTTTTTATAGCAGATATTTTTTTAGTATAAAAGGTAATAAAGTATGAAGTCAAGGTTACTTTTGCTTAAATAAAATTTATCATGAATAAGATGTTCTTGAAAGCCATATCCATGCAACATGCAATATTTGTAAAAAAAAAAAAAAAAAAAAAAAAAACACACAATATATATTATTTATTTAAATATTGGTAAACTATTAGTTAACTTATTGCTATTATGCGATGTATAATTTGTGTAAAGTTTACAAACTGCTGGCAAGAAACTGTAGCAATGTTGCAGTGGGTCCCTGAACGGGACGGTTAACTTGAAGTTGTTTGGGCTAAGTTAAGACATCCATTTGGCTGTTTGCCTCGACATAAAATATCAAGCATTGTCCTCTATTAAGTGACCCTCTCGATTACTTCACCTAAAAGTGCTTTGTTAATGATCACTATTTGTGTGTATTGGCAAAGAGCACTAACTTAATATAAACAACAATATTTATATCATTAGAACGTGTTCTATTTAGCACTAGTGACTACGCTACATAATTTCCTATCCATCCAGATTATGTAGCACCACTTGCGAGCACCTTTTTAAAGAGATCGTTCCAGTGCACAATACTATTTAGAAATGAAATTCTGATCAAAAGATTGCATTAAAAAGAAAAAAATACTAGATAAGAACTAATAGATTTACATTGTACTTTACTTTATACTGTTAATGAATTAATTCCAACTATCATGATTTACACACACTTTACGAAGATTTATTCATTAGGTAAACATCTACATTTGTACAAACAATATGTATTATATATTGTATTTGTTCTACTTCACATAAATAGATTGCAAGCTTGAACTTATAATTGCAATTATACATACACTGTACACAATATTAAAACGTACGTGTTGAAAATGTGTTTCATCTAATTTGCAATGTTATCATTATTTAAGTTATTCTGCAAATATGAAAATACTCCGACTTGAACTATATTTTATAGCACTGATTTCTCATTACTCTTCCAAATAGTGGTAAATATGTTTATTTACAAACGATACGTGAGTTTATTTGAAACTAGATAGGCACAAATGTATTTATATTTGAACCTATCTACGATACTATTACTGCTTTTGCAAATTTGTAATATTATCGTGAAAATGGTACAAAGAAAATTTTAAATTAATAACAGAGTCAGCACATATTATGAGAAATTTTAAGTTTAATAATTGTTAATTTGTTAGATATTTTTACAAAACATTTGTAAAATTACGATTCATATTATGTAGGGGGGTTATTAGTACTTAAATTTAGTTTGATCTTAGTATCTACTGAATTCTATTATATCATGGAATAAATAATTTATTACAGGATCTAATCAGAAGGGATTACCAACTCGCAGCTGGCAAAGTTGTAGCCTAATTCATCCTGTATAATGCTTCCCTAATCCTCTTAGATATACCGCAGTCAGGCCGGGAGTTGCCACAGACCGATTTGATCTGGTAATCCAGTCGGCGGGGTGGCTTATAGCACTTGTTACCGTGGACAAACTGTGGGTGAATTTATCAAACTTATCACTCACAGTATATAATCACCAGTTAAAGATACAAATATATACAATCTATGATAATAATTTAAACATGTTTTATGTTATTTTGAGTTATATTTCATCTTTATCCCAATAACGTTATTTAGCTCTAATGTAAATGTACTCATTTTTCTAATAAGAAATAAAAATCAATATTATCAATGCCACTATACGTGAATAGGCGATTGAGCAAAACTACTGTACATAGGTGGCTGGGTGCTAATGTTTAGAAAGCAAGCATTGTAGTAACAAGCATTTAAGAATAAAATATAAAAAGAAACTAAAACAATTAATTTTTTACTAACCACATCAGTTATATAGGAATTACAAGTGAAACATCACCCAATTTCAGTACAATCACACTTAAGTTAGCAACAATCTCAGTAACACAAGTGTTGTTTACTCTGTTATTTATTACACAATCATAAAAAACATAAAAAAGTGTTCCACTTATTATAGTGGGGTTCATGTCGTAAAAGTACCAGGGGACTAGAAGATCAAGGGTTGTTTTTCAACTATGGAGTCCAAAGGCAAAATGTTTGAGTTCCCAATTGATCTAACGGTTGGTACTTCACGCACAGCCATGTGGTCCATGTGAAGTGGAGAGGAAAGCCTTCAATCAGAGATCTGACATGTGCTCCATGTGAAGTAGAGAGGAAAGACTTTAATAATCAGAGACTGAGATAAGTACTCGATGTATGAATCTTTGGCAACAATCATAAGATTAAGGTCACCGTTACGATAATTGGTAGATCCTAGCTATATTTTGCTAAAGAGACCTTCCCGATACTCCAACGATTTATATGTTGAAGTGTCATAAATTGTACACATTATTTCTGGCCTGGCTTACTAAGACTTAGACTTCTTACTCTTTTTCTTCCATTCAAATACTTTTCGTCTATATTATCGACCCTAATATTCAAATTCATAGAGAGTTTTCTCATCTTGCGAGTGTTTCCTATAACTGCTTTACTTGTTCTGGACAACAAATAATATGTTCTTGTCAACTATTGCAGCTTCAAACACGGCAAAATGGACCTCTGTATACGAAAGGATTCTTATCATATGTTAATGTGGCTGTTCCCAATACTTGCATGAGCTTACTTATATGGATAAAGTCTACCCAGCATTGAGAGGACAAAGAGATACTCCCTATTTGTAATCTTCCAAATTCATTACTATTTGTCCATATTTACTATTTATATTGTTAAATAGCATAATAATCTTAATATATGCACAATCATAAAAATTACCATTTAGGTATTTTCAAAGTAATTGTAATGTAAATTGAGTACGTTTACGGCATTTTAAAATACAGTTTTCTAAGATCAGTTAGGTTTAAAACATTGCGTTTTGTATTCGTTAAATTTATATATATATATATATATATATATATATATATATATAAATTTCAATCAGAGGATACATATAATATTTTATTTACATCGTAAATTAAAAATACATTTAGATTATATATGTATATATATATATATATTTAAAGTTCAGTTTTTCTTCTAATTAAACAATTCAAACTACTGTCGGTGCAAACAATTATGTGCACCCGAGTTTTGCAGGTTATTTTCTTAAAAACTAAGAGCCATATGACAAATCAAATAATACCATTGCTTTCCTAGTTTGATTTAACGTTATCAAATATGGATTTTTTTTATAACTTTTATCTTAGTTGGAACTAAAAAGGTGCCAGAATTTGAAATAGTTTTCACTGTAAATCAGATTTACACTGTTATTACTAAAACGTGTCACATTTATATTTCAATACATGCTTGATTTTTATAAAAAACTTTAGAATTTTAACTGTTCAAGGAAAACAGTTACTATCAATTATCTGAAAAAATGTTTTCTGAGCTTCAAGAAGTTTTAAAATAATTACATGGTCGTGTTGATATCATTCATATTATGCATTTATTTTCATATGTGTAAGTAAATGCAGTGACTTTTTTATATTTAAATGAATTTAAAACACTTTAAACTGATCAATATCAATTGATTTAAATACATATAAAACAACTGCTTTTACTTATGCATATAAAAATAATGTATCGTAAAAAATGATTTCATAGGACTACAACGTAACCGAATAATTAGTTTTACGACCTCGAGAAGTAAGCGTTATTTCGTATAATTGATAAGAAGTCTTTTTCTTTAAAAGTTAAAATCCTTAAATTTATAAAACTTATTGGAAATATTCTCATCAACTACGTATTAATGTATACATGTGATGTACAGTGAAAACTAGTCGAAATTCCGGTACTGCTTTTGTTCCAACTAGGATAAAAACTATTAAAACTCATTGTAAAAATTTAAAAATAAATATGGTGTAACGTATAATCAGACAAGTAAAACAATTGTAAATTAAAAGTCATTTTTTAAAATAAATTCCACAAATTTTAATTTATATAAGAGCGCTTTCACCGGTTAAGGCATCTTCAGTTGTAAGGTTGTAAAATATACATTACAACTGAAGATGCCTTAACCGGCGAAAGCGCTCTTATATAAATTAAAATTTGTGGAATTTATTTTAAAAAATGACTTTTAATTTACAACCAAAACAATTCCATCAAGCATATACAGCAGAAAAGTAAAACAATTGTAAAACGCCTGTAGAAAAAAACCTTCAAACTCAGTTGCGTATAATTTCTGCACCAACAGTATACATAATAATTATTAACAGGGTGTCATATTTTTAAGTGAACAACCTATGAGTTTCAGCAAATTCATATATTGTATGACAGTAAAACAATTATTTCAAATTTAAGTGATCAATAATTATTTAACTTTGCATTTGTTGTAATAAGGACTAAACTATTTTTTTATTCCTTTTTAATATTTCAGGACGATCAATCTCGGAAAAGTAACATATTCCTATGAATATATACACTCTAAAAACAAAAAAAACTATTTATGAAGTACGATGAACATTTGAAAAAAGCAAGTGGGAATCGAAGAAAGTCATACACTTTGGCAATATAATCTATATGTTATGACTTAAGTCCTTAGAAGAATAGTGAAGATTGTTTAGACTTACTTCTTTGGAATCGGTAAAGATGATAAGTAAAGATTTGGAGATATGTAACTTTAGTTTTTGTAACAATTTTTAACTTTTAATCGGATTATTTATAAGGAAGCAATATTAATTATTGTAAATAAATTATTATGCAATTTTTTTATAACATGATAATTATAGCACAATCAACTCAACATTTTACTGATATGTATTGAACTTTTATTTAACATAAACCATCCTTATCGACAGGATAATGAGATCAAATCAATATGCGGCAACTCCCTGTATGTCTAACAGGATTATAGTGTTATTCCACAGGATGAAACCGTACCATTTTGCCACATTTATGGCCGTAATTAAATCCTTCTGATTAAAACTGTATAAATGTTAGTTAAAGGTTTTTGCATGTTATACACATTTATTAACATACTAACCTTCCTATGCATCCTTGTTTAAGTTTCAAGTGATAATCAAAATTGATTTTTACCAGGAGGAAAATTGACAATCAGCCGACCTGTAAGTAATATATGATGGGTATGTAGGTTCCTCGGTCAAATGTGTCACCATGATGGCTAGGTCCTTTATCTGCGTGTGTACGTAGGGTGGGTAGATCTGAGTTGTAGAGGTGGTAAATTAAGTCTCTGAGCCGCACGTTCTCGTTGGGTGTAGGGATATTCAAAGTAAGGCAATGAGGTTCATATACAGTTTAATTATGCGAGTTACATGTTTGTGTAGTCTAAATAATTGTTCCCCTCATACGAGGTGCCCCAATCAGGTAATGTATAACCAACTACATATATGATATAGCTAGTAGTAACACTCTGTATTTTATCATACTTTATTCTAAGTGCATTAATGGTCCTACTACAATCCATACAACGGAATGTACTATATTACTAGTTCTTAGTTCCCATTAGATCACAATAAATATTGCTAGTAGAACCCAATCGGCGCCCATGTTGGGTATTTATCAACAAAATTAACTACTATTTTTCACCATCACTCTTCAAAAGAGGTCTACTTGGTAATATAAACCAACCAAATTACAACTGTAGTTCAATTAGCTACGTTTGGTAAAGTTAATGCAGCCAAATAACCCCACAATGAGAATAAAAGCGTCCCAAGGGAGTGATGACCAGTATTGTTGTTTATGACATTCCATATACCAAATTATTTATGGCAACGTACAGGAACACAGAAACCAAGTAAATGACAATTAAAAGGGATATTTTTAGCACTCGAAGAGTTTTTAAATATTTAAATTCTGTTAATGAAAGTCAAATAAACTACGAAATAACATTTATTTTTAATTATCTGATATGCCAGGAAAGTATACTATGATTATATACAGAGATAAAGTCCAAGCATTACATATACACATTTAAACCTAGGTAAATACGCGTTACCTTCGTTTTACGTCAAGTGAACTGCTTTGAGCAGAGAGGCACCCAAAGGCCCATGGCCAAGGACGTAGAGGAAGTGTGGTAAGATAAAATCAGAGAGCTTTGGAGTACATGATTCAGTCCTTTGGTTAGACATGGTGATGTACATTCAAAGACATGAAGTGTGTGCTGGTGACAGCTTTGTAACCTCTCTGCCTTTGACATCTTTTTAACTCAATTGACCTTTCCCTTGCTTACATTTGGTTCGTGTTATTGAATATTTTACACCTTTATTCACACAATGGACAGCTTTTCACTGAAAGTTAACTGCCTTCTTCAAATTTATCGTAATTTTGTTAGTTTTGCTATTTTGTTATGTCTCACTCTCGAGGCAATTAAACAATTGAACACGGGGCAACGTTTAATTACCAACATTTGTTTGTTTTGTCAGCACTGAAATAAAACATAAAATAAAATCATGTTAAAAAGAGTATATCCAGAATTGTTATGTAACAGGTTGAACCTATTAAGATCGGTTAAGTTAATTCAGTTTGTAAACTACTTCCATGTATTTAACACCAAAGTGTAAATTATTCTATGAAATAAAAAATAATCAACCATTTTTACTTTAAATGTACTATGCATAAATATGTTGTAATGTCTGTTTAACATTATATTGCGTAATACATGTCCGAAAATATAGTATTATGCAATATAATACCTTTATTTTATTTAATGTTAGGACCATATAATTATCTCTACTACCTAAACATTACGAATGTGTGTTTATTTATAATACCTTATTTATTATAGTTGAGTATTTTTTTTTTTCAACATTACACGTTATGATTGTACATCTAGTGACGTAAATATTTGGTATATATCATTAATCGTAGAGTTGGAAGGTGAATTATTGTAAAAAAAACATATGAAAGTAAAACGTGGTATACGTATTTATATATAACCACAATATTTATGTACATATTGTGCCAGGATCAGTAAGCTTTCTAAAAAAATTTACCAAAAGAATATGTGCATGACGAGTGACTCACCAATGACCATGTGTGTTTTATACATTTATTTTAAGCGTGATGTGTGAAACCTACATTTGGTTTCAACTGTTCATATTCCACAAAGTACAATTTGAATTGGGTGATTGAATGGGGACTATACGTTGTTCTTTAGTAGTGATTTTCTGCTAATTATAAAAATATGTATGTCAGTTGAGTGAGAGGAAAACGTTGAATAAAATGATGACTTATATAACAAGGGGTTCAACAAAGAATAGACGGATTTTAGTAATTTTTTTTATTTTATTTTATTTGCATGCTTTAGAACAGTTTACAAAACCAGTTACACTAAAGCAGTTCAATTTATTCTTAAAGTTCATGCTGGGGTTTCTTGAGCTCACTTCATGCACATAATATAAACCATAATATTACTCTTATTAATAGATAAGTTAAATAAATAACTAAAAATATTATCAACTGTAACATGCTTTAACCTAAAAGTAATAATAAATACAATAAATATAATAAATAACAAATGAGAAATATAGCCTACTCTGAAGATTCATAACAGTAACTTAATATTGTATAAATTGGTGACTGATCATTTCTAATAACCAAATGCAAACAGTAATAAATACAATTTAACCTTAACAACATTTAGCGCGCATACAATTTTCCGGAACACATAAAAAATATATATATAAAAAATAAAAACAAATAAATAACAAGACGCTATCAAATTATGGAGAATATTGGTAGCAAATGAATGTGATGAGTGTATGTATATGAGTGTAGTATTTATTAATAACCATATAAGCAATAAGATCATTAGAAAGGGTAAATTATTGATAGCTGAATATCCAGGGCAATTAAGGACCTGCATCATATTATTGGCATGATGTAGGTTAAATGACAAGCTTTGAGTGGTAACAAACCCAAATGGACACTCCATAAATGTTTATTAGGGTCCATGCCAGTGGTAACCATTCATTTAAGAAAACTGCAATCCGAGACCAAAGCATATCACCTACAATCTCCCAAAGAGTTAACGTCAAGCACTACGCCACGTTTACACCTGTGGATACCAGATATATGTGTACGTAGGATATGTTGATTGATTTATATTAATGTCAAGTAAACGTTTTTAGAACTCATTGTAAAGGTAATTGTTTAATATAATATGTTTACCCTAACTAAATATCAATTTGACCTCACCTCTAAGAATCTTCTATTTGTGACACATATCAATACTCAGTACAAATTGAAACTTTACTATAAATTACGTTTATTCCTCATTTACCTTAGTAACAATGACTACACTCATCACATTCATTCGTCCCTCATATTCACCCATATCTCTACGATCGGCATCTTACTGATGAATAGTGAATATAAATAAACATGATCTCTAGAATTTCTAAGCCATTTGTTACTTAAAAATGGTATGTGTTTATAAACTAAGACATCGTTTATACATATCTTGATTAGTTGTGCCTAATACTAAGATCATTTGGCATGGTTGTATGTAAGTTATTAATGAGGTACCAAAATATAAGTGAAGTGAGGATAAAAATTATCGAAAAAATAACAATAATATATTTCCAACAACATATAGATCTTCAATACCTCCAATGTTAAGGTAACTAATTACCCATAGAATAAACAACAAGGAAGGTCAATTAACATAACAATTTGAATAACACATCGATCAATAAGTTCACTTTTGGAATAAAGGTTTGTTCGACAAGGGTGCCGTCAAACAACTCTCGAAACTTGGAGGATGAAGTCAAGAGACTTGAAGAGATACTCAGGACCTGCATAATATTATGGAAGGACGAAAGTACCCTTTAACAGGTACGAAACTACCTGTGACTTTCATCAGTGCTTATTTATAATGTTTGGCTTATTGGTTTTAAAATTGCAGTTTATACTCTTTTACTAAACATAAACGTTTTAAGAGGGGACACATTGAACATACGGTAATTTTAAAGTATCAATGCTATTCTGAAAATTTCGGAATATTTACTGGTTTATATTTTCTGCGCACGAAAACATCGACAAAGTTATTCCTAATTTATTCAGAACAACTTTAAAATATTTTAATTCGTTATGCTCAATCAATCCAGTTTCCAAAATACATAGTGGCCATTAGTTACTTGATATGTTTAATAGTGCTGTAACGCAGCTACTTGAAGACATTGTAGACGTGTTGAGGTGAGTGTTGAGGACATTGTAAGCAATATTTTAAATAGTTTGGAAGGAATTAAATCAGTCTTTGTTTCACTTGTTAGAGCTAGACTTGAATATGGAGCTGTAATATGGAATCCTCATGTTAATTATCTCATAGATATGATTGAAGCAGTACAGAACAAGTTTTTGAGGTTTTTATATTATAAGGCATTTGGTCACTATACATTAGATGTTCCATATTCAGAATTACTAAATATCTTTAATATTGCAAGTTTGTCAAAAAGACGCAAGATTAGCATGCTTATCTATCTTCACAAGTTAGTGGGTGGGGTACTCGATGATAGCAAGCTGTTATCTCAACTGGACTTTGCCATCCCCCGTCCAAACTCCCGTAGCCTTATGTTATTTGTTCCGAAATACTCTCGCACTAACATTGGATATTTCTACAGTTTAAATACAATGATTAGACTATACAATGTTAATTCACCTTCACTTGACATTTTTTATAACTCACTTGATTCTTTTAAAAATACTTTAGTTGAGATTGTTGACAATTGATATTAATTGAGATTAATTGTTTATGAAATGTTGCTTGTTATTCAGCATTACAGAGTTAAAAATATGTTATTGGTTACAAATTAGGATAAGTCTGAGTATTTATGTATTTATTGATTTTTGTTCATGTTATATTTATTCATGTTATATTTATTATATAGTCTTGTGTTTTCATTTTTGGTTTCTGTCATTTGTTATATCTATGTGTAAATTGTTAATCTAAACACGCCATTTTTATGATGAATAATGCGTGTATTGTGGAACTGTTGGACTGAGAGATAATGAACTACATGTGCATATTTAAATATTATAATCTTAATGCTGCAATGTAATTGGTGTTGTTGCTGTTTTGTAGCATTGTAAAATAAATAAATATTATCTATGTTCAGTACCGACACGGCAACCGCTCAGTGGTTGCCATAGACGTGAACACTACTTGAGAGATCTGTGGTGTCCATTTTGGACTGGATGTTTGTCAAGGTTCAGATTTGTACGGAAGATAACTGAGTGTCGAGCATGTCAGTTAGCTGAAAATTATACTAACACTACGAGGTTTGGATTCCACGTGAAATTGTAGGTCTCTTAGCTGCCCTGGCTATTGGGCTATTAATAAATAGCTCTTCCTGAGGGACAGTTGACCTTTTTAAGTATGATTAAGTATGAACTATGGATTTAAGTATGAACTATGAGGAAGTGAGTATGCATGGTGCCACAAGTGTGAGAATGGACATCTCGCTTGGTGGTGAGCGACACAGTGTGTTGGCGGTTTACCGAAGTCCATCCTCTGATCGCAACCTTGACATGTTCATTGATGAACTTGAGTCTTATTGTGAGACCAGGTCTGGGGATCGGACGCACTGGATTATAGGTGACATGAATATTTGTATTATGCAGGATACTCAGAATGCGTTATCGCAATGTTAACTTGATGTATTGTATGGAGCGGGCTTTGCCAGTTACATACATAAACAAGCCAACTGCAGGGGTCGGCAACCTTTTCAAACGGAAGAGCCAAAGGTAGTAATTTCACAAAATTCCAGATTTTAAAGAGCCGCCAATAAGTGTTCTAATATTATTTTATGCTTACAGTAATATTGAACATACCGTTTAATACATATATGACATATATCAGTGCATATATTATGTATATTATATTAAACAATTTATTAAAAACAAACTACTTTAAGAAATATTATTTATTCATATGAAACATACAAACATATCTGGAACTAGAAAGTTAAATATCAGCAGTAATAGTTATGGAATAATAGTTACATCAATGGGAGCATTGGCTTTGCATTTCTTTCGAGAGTTTTGTTATATCTGGTTCATAACTTGTAAGTTTGACGGACGAATTACACTTGACAGACAACTTACTGCCTCGCTGTACTGCGTCTGCGCCGATACGTCGCGATAGTGGTGCGTTCACGCTCACGGTTGAGACGGGAGTTGAAGTAGAAGTGAAGTGGCTGGACATATACATTGTGGTTACTGGTTACGAACGTCAGACAAAATATGCGCGTGCCACTTACTCTTGGATCGATTTATGAATTTTAAAGAGTTTGATAGTAAATAATTAAATTGTTCATATGGAATTACGGAGAGCCGTAATTTTTGCTGAAAGAGCCGCATGCGGCTCGCAAGCCACGGGTTGCCGACCTTTGAACTAGAGTGACAGCGCATTCCGAGAGTTGTATTGACCATATTTTCTTAGACGGTTTGAACTTAAAAAATATACAATCTAGTATAATTCAGTCAGAGTTAACTGATCACTATTTTTTGGCATGTGAATATACTATAGAATGTCAAATTAAAAAAAGTTTAAAAAAGGAAATAACATACTTAGATGAAAAAAAGTCAGCCAATTAATATCTAACCATGATTGGGTTTCAGTTAATAATAATGATGACATTAATTATAGCTGTGAATGTTTCTTAAATATAATTCAGGATTTTTTACAAAAGTCAATGTTGACAAAACATTTCTTGGCTAAATTTACCAAAATCAAGCCGTGGATAACATCTGGAATTTTGAGATCAATTAGACATAGGGACAAATTAAGCAAACAAGTTAAAAAACAACCTTTCAATCCTCAAATAAAAACACGTTTTAAGAACTATAGAAATGTTTTAAATTATCTAATTAGGGATGCTAAGAGACATTTTACAAAAACCAGATAAGTAGCACTAAAAATAATCCCAGGAAACTTTGGACAAATTTGTCAGAACTGATGGGGACGGAGAAAAAGTTTAACAGGTTTCCAGTTGAGCATATTTCAAATTCGAAAGAGGAGCGTAAACAGGAGATCGATATATTGGGAGTAGCTGATAGATTTAATGAATATTATGTAGGAGTGGGTGAGAACCTTGCCAGTGCGTTCCTCCCTGTGGCCGATGTCATAGTTGACGATCAATCACATAGGGTGGATTCCGTGTTCCAGCTTGAGCCAATCTCCGAAGAAAAGCTGGAGAAGTGCATTGTTGGCTTGAGAGGTGGTTCTGCATCTGGTATTGATAATATTCCTACCTCAATATTCAAAAATAATTTTCATTCGATAAAAGAACCCTTATTGCAAATTATAAATAGAAGCATAATGAAAGGCATATTTCCAACTTCTTTAAAAACCTGAAAAGTTGTTCCGATTTTCAAAAATGGAAAAAAAAACCTGTTTGTCAATTACAGGCCTATAACCCTCTTAAATGTGATGGCTAAGCTTCTAGAGAAATGTGTCAGAAATCAATTGCAGAAGTACATATTAAATAACAACATTTTATACAACAACCAATTTGGTTTTAGGAATGATAAACATTTAAATGATGATTTGTTCAATTTAACTAAAGAAATACACGACATAAATGGTAGAAAAAATAAACAATTATTAGTATTTATAGACCTTGCTAAGGCTTTTGATACAGTTGACCGTGACTTATTAATAAAGAAACTTGAGTGCATTGGTGTTGTTGGCACGGCATTAAATTGGTTTAAAGATTATTTAAGTAACCGGTTTCAAGTAGTCTCTATAATGGGCCAACACAGCTTACATAGGAAAATTTATTTTGGCGTAATACAAGGTAGTACATGGGTCCACTCCTTTTCCTAATTTATGTAAATAATCTTGGTAAATTAAATTTAGTCAATGGCAATTCTTTTCTTTACGCCGATGACACGGCTCTATTATTTGAAGGGGACAATTATTCTGAAGTGTATAGACTGGCGGAACGCGGCCTGCTTGCTGTCAGGCGGTGGTTTGATTAGAATCGGCTCACATTGAATGTTGGCAAAACTAAACATATTGCTATTTCCTTGAGAGCTGATGCTGACCCCATAGATAAACGTTTACTACTACACACTTGTGGCTGTACTATTGATTGTAAGACTTGTGAGAATGTTGAGTGTGTTAGTGAATATAAGTATTTGGGTGTGATTTTTGATAACGGGATGAAATGGAAAAACATATTGATTATATTAGGAACAAGATAAGAAAATGTATTTTAATTTTTTATTCTCTAACAAATATTATTTCATTATATCTTATCCGTCAGCTATACTATGCATACATTCAATCTGTTTTGCAGTTTGGTATTTAA